>JAXCHB010000060.1:14900000-15212500 GCA_036926305.1 Uropetala carovei | reverse complement strand
CTTTTTTTTTAAATCACTCCGACGCTCGC
This sequence comes from Uropetala carovei, assembly GCA_036926305.1. Taxonomy (NCBI): domain Eukaryota; kingdom Metazoa; phylum Arthropoda; class Insecta; order Odonata; family Petaluridae; genus Uropetala; species Uropetala carovei. Next base: position 15,212,471 of record JAXCHB010000060.1, on the reverse strand, counting down.
AAATATACGCGGAAGATTTTGTCGTGGGATGGAAACAGGAACGAGTCAGTTTTATGGTTGCCTTGCGGCCTTGGTCCCGATACCACCCTGCAATCTCTCGCTTCATCTCTTTACTCCCCTCTCTTCTGCTCCCATCCTCCTCTCGCCCCTTCGTATATATATATATATATGTATATATATATGTATATATATCCCTCCGCTCTCCATTCTTACCGTTCCAAAATGTTCTCATTTCCCGTGCGTTTCTGCGGCGGAAGGGGCGTTCGCTTTCCATCTTCCTATGTGTTTCCTCTCCTCCCCTTTTTGACATTTCGAACATATTTTACTCCCTCTCATCCTCTCTTTCCCTGTCTCTCTCTACTTCTCCTTCTACCTCCCGTCACCTCTCTATGTCTTAACCAAATCCTCGAAAAATAATAATAATAAGGAAAACACCCTTCACTCCTCCACTTCCTACGCTCTTCGTGGTCCTCCAAACTCTTCCTTACGACTTCTCTTATTTGCATCACTCACCCGACCCTCTCATCCTTTCTCTTTCCCTCTTTTTACCTCTCCCCCCCACTCCCCCCCCCTCACCTCCCCTCTTCCTGCTTCCACTACTCCCCCTATTCTTCACTCCTCTCTCTCTCTCCCTCTCGTGCACTCCTTGTGACCGCTCTCCACTCACCTTTTCAACCATCTTTCTCCCTTCTTTCTTATATCACTTCCTCCCACTCCTCGCAAAACTCCTCTCTCTCTCAGATGACCTCCACTTGTCGCATAGATCTCCCAAGTACCGGGCTCTTTTTTTTCTTCTTATTTAGAATTTTATTTACGCGCGTTCGGATTTGCTATTCAAAGGCGTGAAGCGTCTCGAAAAATTGAGAGAGAGATAAAGATGTTGTTTTATCCCGTGCCACTGATCGCATTAAGAAGGCGTCCGTCTTTATATTATCATATACACGCTATGTAACATATACCTGCATTCTTGTTCCCAGAATGCGCGAGTGGTTCCTTTTTTTTAAGGGGTTTCTTCAATGGGGAGGTTTTCAAGGATTTCCCCCCCTCCCCCTCCCCCCCCCCACTCGTACCATGGACCACCCCAACGCTTCTCGAAGATCTCATATTTTTTTTATGGGTCCGACCTACCTTGACCTTTGGAAAGTGACCCGCTATCCTCATTAGTGCCCCGAATAGGAGGGAGAGTGCATTCATCGTTCCTGACCGAGAGGATTCATGGATTCCCGGGGTTCCAAGTCGTCCTCTCTCACACCCCTCGAGACAGATCCTGTATTCCATCCCTTACCCCTTAACCGCGACCCCGTTCTTTCCTATAGATCTCTCGGATCGGCTGATGTTCTCTCTCTTATCTTACGGATAGAATCGTGGTTGCGCCATATACGATAGGTCCCACTATCTCCTTTCCACGTCCGACCGAATTCCCGAATTTCTTGACTATTTAATTCTATTTTAGCTCATTTTTTTCCGAAAAAAGTGTCCTTTACGCTTCCACGTTGGCGATCCTCCATCTTTCGTTCTGTAAGATTGGAATTATGGATGTACTTAAAAAAAAGGCTAAGAAGGATGATATTTTTTTGTTTGAGCATGGCGGCGTCGTGATAAAAGAGACGCATTCAATTTTCTTTCAATTTTTCCGAAAAAAGTGTCCTTTACGCTTCCACATTGGCAATCCTCCATCTTTCGTTCTGTAAGAATGGAATTATGGATGTACTTAAAAAAGGCTAAGAAGGATGATATTTTTTGTTTGAGCACGGTGGCGTCGTAATAAAAGGGGCGCATTCAATTTTCTTTCAACGAATCCCTCTTCCTGCCCGTCAACTGTGCCCCAAAATGGTATTCCAGTTTTACCAAATCATTAATATTTGCAACGAGGTCAATTCCGGAGTAGATAGCTGTTAGCTGTGCAATTAATTAAAATGACACTCGAAACAATCAATTTTTGCTATCGAAATTTTGTTTGCTGTGTTATGTGGATTACGTTTCGCTGATGTTCATATGCGTAGGAATTTGTATTTTTGTATCTGTCAGCCGTTGCATGCGTGCATGCATCTTAGTATGATGCCAAATCGAATGATTCGATCGATCAGAACAGGAAGCGCTGTGTGGGTTGCCTGCATCTCAGGGGCACATCAACCTTGCATAAGTTGTAGGATACACACATAAACTTGTATTCATGTTGTATTTATGTTCGACGGATAACTTTTTGATTCATTATCGACGTTTTACTGGAAATTATATTTACTTTAAAATGCAAGTTATCTTGCCTCTGAAATGGGGTATCTCCGGACTCAAGTCCCCCAACTTGTTTTCTTGCTCTTTTTTATCTATCTCTCTCTCTCTCTCTCTCTCTTTTAACCCATTCACCCTATATAGTTCCCTCGCCAAGTCCACCACCCAAAAACTCAAAATAGTCGCGCAGCTCCACTTTCAGATTTTCGCCCACTTCCTCGGTGATTTCCATCTCTTTCCTTTTGCTAATACAAGGACGCCATGTGCTCGCGAAGGACACGGGTGTTTACGCTTAAAAACACGGATCAGGAAGTAGCTAAATGTTCTTTGATGGAAGGTCAATAATTTTACTCATTAGGGACTGTGGATAATAAAACCTCTTTATTTTAAAGTACGAAGCCAGTTTTTCTTTTCCCGTTTTATTTGACCGAGGAGAATACTAATTGATGTAATTTATATTATGATAGAAGGTTGATATTGCACGATTATTTCCCTTTAACACACATACGTTATCTGAATATCTATGATTTATCTAATTAGCGTAAATTATTAAAATTTTCAATTAATATTTTTGAAGATCTAGAGACAATGAATTTATTGTTAGAAGAAATGGGGGAATTTAATCATTTTTTTCAGATATCGACAAATTTGGTTTTGTATTAAATATAGAAAAAGAAGATAAGAGCTTAATTTTAACAGTTTGGAGAAGACAAAACCGATGTTTTGAGATAAGTTGGACCTGTGAAGGAATTCGCTGAAAGGAGAGTATGTACTGAGAAAAAATGCAAAACGTATGGGATAGAAAAAAAAGAGATTTTTGGATGGATTAAAGGAAGCGTGCCATTACAGTTAAGAGGGGACGAGGAGTGGGGCTTAAAATAATAGTATCCTTGGAATAGTGAACCCAAGAACCTACTGAAAGGATAGGACACTCAAATCGTTAGTTAACTCACTAATTCATCTGGTTAATACACGTTCATAACGTATGGCGTGTTCGCTGCCTTTACAAAATTTTAGCCACAACAACACTTGACCCTTAAGAAAGAGCCCTCTTCATTTCTTTCTTCTTCTTCCCGTCCATTTTCCTCCTCGTCCCCCACCTTCTATACCCTCCTCCCGCTTCTCCTTTCATCTCTCGTATAGCCTCGAGAAATAAAGAGGAAGAAGAAACACGAAACGTTAGAACATTTCAAATCTTTCCGTATTAAAAATGTTTTAAAAAATATTTAAAAAAACCTTTCGAAATGAAACATCGGAAGCGTGTTTATTTTTTTCTGGTACGGTTTTTTGCGATTTTTATCTTTCGGAGTCGTATTTTTTTCATATCAGAGTTTCAAAAAAAATGTAAAAGGAGTCGCATTCAGGTCTTTTTCTCTCTCTCTCTCTCTTTCTAATATTTTTCGCCTTCACGACTGTCTTTATTATTATTATTTTTTTTTAAAGTTTTAGAAAAACGGGGAGGTATTCCCGTCTTTTTGCCTTTTATTTTCTCGCAAACGCGACGTCATTCAATGCTCGCGAGTCCTTAGCGACGATGTATAGGCGCCGCGACGCGCCGGGGAAACAAAATAAATTTCCGTCTTATCATTTTCCTTTCGGTAATTTTTCGTTTCGAATAACATTCTGGAGGGCGCCTTAAAAAAAAGATAACCCTCTTCGCTTTTTTGTATCGAGGGGAAATTTCAACTCTTCATCTTCTCTCTCTCTACTTCCATCTCCTTTTTACTTTCTCCATACGTAGTAATGGGAAAGTATTGTATTCATGAAAAAAATCGACTTCGAGATTTCAACGGAAATACATGTTTTGAGGTCCCTAGAACACGTTTAGTCTATTTTCGGAATGATGTCTGTGTGTGTGTATGTTATTGTGGGCGCTCTAACTCAAAACGTACCTGCCATATCGTTACCAAACTTCATATATAACACTTTAGCATGAGCACAAAGAACTGATTAGTTTTTGGACAATAACAGTTAACCGGAAGTCGAGGTTTATTCGAAACCCGATTCGGTTTTTGCGATATTTCTTCGTTAGAACATCATTATTTTATATACAATTCTATACAAAAGTTATAGAGAATGTAATTTCCTACGGTTTTTATTTGAAACAATTTTCTATAGGAGTTATTGTTTAGGAGTTATTTATAAATAACCGGTTTTTCGGTTTCCGTTAATTATCTCATTAAAAATTGTTATTGGTACTCTTCGTAAGGACCAAAGTTGTAGAGAATAATATTTCTTCCAAGTTTTGTTTGAAACTAATTTTCGTAGAATCATCCATTTCGGATATATTTCGCTTTATCTTAATACCAGTAAACAGCGCCAACACCATGTAGCGGAGAATTCTGTAAACATTCAAAATATACGTAATTTACGGCAAGGACGTGTCTTCTTCTACGATACGAAATAATAATTTTGCCTCGTAATATTATTCATAATAATTTAAATATCTATGCCCCAAATATGGAGCAAGTCATGTGTTGGCCACATCAGATTTTTTATGATGAGTCTCCCGGAATATCAAGTCTTCGCATTCTCTCTCTCTCACTTATCAATTCGCGCGTTTCTCTCTTTTGAAAGAAATAGTTCGAGGTGATTGTCTGTTTACGGGGAATTTCGTAATTAAATATGTACGAAAAGTAGGATGGCTTTTGATAATAAATTTTATTTTTTTCTTAAATATTTCGCTTAAAACTGAATTTTTTTAAAACACACACACAAGTTGTATATATATTTTCTACAACTCTTATTTGCAATAATTTTTCATATGAGGACTATTTCAAGAGATATTTAATTTTCTTTGAAATTGAAGGTTAGTGGGCAGCTCGCGCGCGTGGTAGTGACAACAATTGAATCGCTAGCCCTGAAGCATGGAAGATGAACTCTTCCTATCGCAGTATTTATTTGAGTTTAGTTTTCAGCTTATGTATGGAGAAAGTCATGTGTTGGACACATCAAATTATCCTTGAAATAGTTAATAGAAGTGCTATGGGCAATGGATATAACAGATATCTGCTACTATGCCTTGATGAATAAAATGTTCTATTTCATATGTTTGTTCTGTTTAACGGAGAGAGATAAAATTATGTCTCCAATAAAAATTCCCATTTCGTCTGTAATATTTATGAATGTCCCGTAAACTTCTAAATATCTTAAATAACTCTCAGATGACACTGATGACCTTAAAATAAGCATAAACAAAGTGATTTAATCTTTAAAGTAGCTAGCGAAGGGCGTAATATGTCCTATTGTGGATGTCGCAGTGGATTAAAAATTATTCTAATCATTGAACATTGCAGGCGAATGCTAGTAATGGTTGAAATAAAAAAATGGGATGAAATAGTAGTCATCAAAGTTTTAGAACTGCTTTGTCCAACACGATCGTCATTGGCCATTATGTGATGAATTGGTGCTCGTTATCAGCCGTACTTTTTTAATTAATTCTTAGAACTTGAATGTGTTATCAGAATCTAACCGGAACGTGAATTGGTAAGGTTTTCTCTTTAGTGCGGCAAAATAAATGTTATAGTAACGTTTATTTGCCTTCCTATTATTTATTAATCAAACGATCTTGGTTTCCATGCACAGCAATGTAACATCTAATTCGTGATCAGGTTTACACTCTTTTAACATATAAGTGAAAAGCCACAAAGTTAATATTTCCTATCTGTTATGCCGATCTTTTTTCACTTTTTCCTTATTAATATTATTTCATATCTTTTGTATTATGCGGTGAATGTGGTGATCTCTTCGCAAGAAGTTTGGGCGATCCTTGAAATCTTGTTGGAAAGCGCTTAGAGAGAACCTACATACTTTTTCCATTCACATTATATAAGAGCTAGGTTTCATATTTTTTGTTACAATGATGCCACCATTGAAAAAATTTATCATAGGTCATTTTTTTTGTTTATTTGCAAAAATAAAACGTTTGGTTCACCCAAATTATTTTAAACCCTTGAATACCAAACATTTTCGGAGCAATATGATACAAATAATTCCAATAAAATATGCGAACAGGGCCTACCAATAAAACAGAGAACCTATATTATATTATATAAAACATATAGTTGTGAAACGATTCTAATTTGATTTCATCATGTTAAAATATGTGATAAACGAGATAGTAGGATATTTTAAAAGATTTACCAGTCTGAAGATACCAGTGAGGTAATTTGTACTTATGTAATTAAAATTGCCATGTTAATACAAATTGCATCACCCTTTGTTATCACGGTAGACTTGAATGAGTACAGCAATGGGTTTGAAATTTTTAATCAATAATGATAATTAAACACATTTTAACGTGTACCAAGTAAATTAGAATCGCTCGTACTGCTGCAGGACAAAAATTAGCACGCCCTCTTTTATTGCGAAAGCTACGTTGGTCCGTTTTTCTTTTTCGAGAGCGCAAAGTTTTCATAAAACTATATTTTTTTTTAATTTTAAGAAGCGCGCATGCATAAACATCACATTTAATCCTATCATCTTCAAAGAAACATCTTTCATTTACAAATCCCATCCGTTTAGGAGGCCTGAATAAATCCATGGAAAAAAAATCTTTTTTTTTGGAAATACATTTTTACTCGAGTTTTCATTTCCTCTTGCACGTGCGAAAACGGGCGAACCGAGTCAATAAACCGTTTCTTTTTTCTCTCGAACCTATAAACCGTAAAATTTCAGACTTGGCCTTTTTCATGAAAAATACGATCAAGACGAAAAGAAAAAGCTTATTGAAGGCTATGAATGGTTTACATTCGTCAAAGGTAACAGAAAAGGGGCAAAAAATTACGTTCCTGATAAAAATGCCCCAGGTTCCATCTTGACCGTTGGATTTGATCGCGGATAGAGTTTAACCCGCTGAAATAATTTCGGAACTCGATCTCGCAATTTGGCCAAATAATTCGGGTAGACTTAAAAAGCAAGTGAGATTATAAAAAGGATTTTTTACGAATAATTTTTATAGATAATACTTAAAATGATAGTTCTGTTTATTTTGTATTGCTATTTATATTAATGTGTATTTTTATTGTCAGGGTGGGCCACAAAAAAGGAATATATTGTAAAAATTCATTACTTTTTATTAGTGCATATACAAGCATAGAGTCAACTTCACATTTTTCAGACATTAATAAGTATCTGCAAAATAAATTTAAGGGTTATTTTACTATATAAAATTTGTATTACTTTTTATCTCTTATAGAACAGATGTTATGAAAGCATAAAATAAGTTTCTTTTTTTGTGGCCCGCCCTGTATTTCCGTAAACGAGGAACTCGTGCATGCGCAGTTGGAAACTTGAATCATAATTCCGACAAGAATACGAGAAGCCTGTGAGTAAAGAAATTATAACAATAGTACCTCCGCATTCTAATGATTCTAAAAGGAAAGTGTTAAGAGTTGGTGACAGAGAACTAAATTTACATCCGTAACCTCATTTTCACCTAACCCTTTCAAGAGCACGCTAATAGCGTAACGTTTCGATTTACAAATATTTTTGCAAACATTTCCGTATGTATAAGTTTTATAAATACTGCAATAATTTTGTCTCGTCGTAAATATATTCAGTTGGGCTAGTCTATCAAATATTATTTTCTTTTCTTTTAACCCAACTTTATTCGTCTTTCCCAACTGATCATGTAGTTTAGATTCATTAACGATAAGCTCAAAGCCGCTGACAGCTCAAAAAATTGCCTAAGGAGTTCGTCAATAGTGTAATGGTCGGGATGAGGCTCTGGATAAATTTTCATTCCAAGGATCCCAGTGGTGAAGTAGGAAATTTCTCCATCTTTTACTATTAGACCCAGTTCCCTTTCAGTCGCCCATATTATGAAGCGACCAAATCGGAAGAGGAAATTAAAGTATCGTCTGAGAAAATTTAAAAAAAAATACAGCGATGTATGTACCATAGTATTTCTCAACCTTGCCACCTTTCCATCAACTTCTTTCGCTAATTCGTTATTTTATGTTCCCTTTCCTCCGATATCTATTTCCTTAGAAATTCTCTATGTCCTTCTCTCTCTCTTTCTCTCTTTCGAAATAAAGTTCCATCATATCTTCCCTTTCAGAGTCATTTCGAAAAATTCCGCCCTCCCCCCCGCCACCATTTTGTATATAAAAAATGGTCCTGACGATCTGAAATAGCGCCTACTCAACCGTGACGGTATCCAGGCCAGAAATTGCTCTCTAATCCGCGTTTCCGCTTAATTTGGCCATCTCCGAATATATTTTTTTTACAAGCAGGGCTACAGAAAGAATGAAGGGATGGGGAGAATGGGAGGAGGAAAAGTTGAACGATTCCCCTCACTTCGGAAATTATTAATGAAGGGAGAGGGTTGGAGAAAATTATTTTTCTGCAGTTTTTTTATCGACGTCGAAGTTAAATAGGGGATAACGAGGGGAGAAAAAAAATAAGAGAGCCTGGCGAGACATCGATTTTTATCTGTTGTTTTTAATCCGAAAAAAAAATGTAGCGGCACTAATTAACTGACGGGGGAAATATTTGCGGCAAAAAATATATACGCGAATCAGCGGGTCGGGAAGAATTACATTATCGCAAACTTGCGCAATTTCGGCACCCTGTCAAATATTAGTTTCAATTTAAAATTATAAACTAATGGTTTTTTTTCCGGCGTTTATGATGACGTTTTTGTTAACACTTTCAGGCGCAAAAATTGTCAAAAAAAGGGTTTCGCAATGAAAAATTAACAGATTAACATTCATCAAAACCTGACATGTGATAAAAAACATAAATTTGAAAGTCAAATACAGATAACAAAGGTGAGCTTAAATTGGTGATGTGTTTGTGTTGAAATGTTTATTAATTAAATGGCGTAACGAATTCGGCACCACTGAGACATACTAGTGCAAAAATTTCGAGACGCCGCGGCGCGCCTTACCCAAAGAGCTGAAAATGCGCAATTTACGGTTCGCGGGATTCTCGCTATGTACGTACGTAGATTAGAGTCCTATTAAAACCGGAGACGTACAGACGCCTGCTCCATTACTCCACTTTGTTCCTGTGTACTTTGCAATACCTCTATATCCATAATTTGTACCGCATTCTTTTTACTTTCTCATACGAAATATCGAGAAAGTATTGTTTTCGCGAAAAAATTCTACCTCGAGATTTTTACGGAAATACACGTTTTAGTTGTCGCTGAATCCGAAAAAGTGGTTTTCGCAATGCCGTCTGTCTGTCCGTCTGTCTGTCTGTTACTGGCTCTGGAGCCTAGATGGTAGAGCGAAAATGAATGAAATCTCGTACTTAGGCATTTTATCATACTGAGCAGAGTATACATAGAAATGGTTCACATTGCTCAATAATTAAGAGTAGTTTATTCTACGCATTTTTAACAACAATCCGATTTTCTCAAAAACGGCTCTAACGATTTTGATCATATTTCGTACTGTTACTTAAGTTTACGTCTTCAATAATACTGTATAGTTCATATTTCTCAAAAAATGAATATAAGGCTAGTTTATTCTAGGCAACTTTAACAATAATTCCATTTTCTCAAAAACGGCTATAACGATTTCGATCAAATATCGTACAGTTACATGAGTATACACCTACAATAATACTAGGTATTTCATTTTACTCAATGAATGAATATAAGGCTAGTTTATTCTTGGGCAACTTTAACAAAAATTAGATTTTCTAAAAAAAGGCTCATACGATTTTCATTTTCTAAAGATAACTAAACGACGCATTAGTATATGAGAAAGTTTGTACAATGTATATTGTACCGATTTTTATTTAGGTTTCCTAATGGAATAAAATGCTGATTTCTTGTCGTAGCCACGTGGCCTGTGTTGTTTTATGGCCTCTTTTAATTACATCGCGTACGTCCGTTTACTTTTTCTCCGCCGATTTATTCTATCGCCTCTTCGGGGCACTCATATCTGTCTTGTTTGCAGTAAGCGGGCTGTTTTACCGCTCTCGGTCTACGTTTAACGCCCGCCCGCGGCCTGAAGCTGTAATGTAATTAACTTTTCGAGTAGCGCCGAGTTGTATGATTTGAATGTATTTGTACGTCACAAGAATGGATCCCATCCTGTTACACGCGCGCAAAGACGACCGTAATGTGGACTTACACTGAAAAAGTGCGTAATTTGATGTGGAAGAAACACTGTCGAAGGGCAGAGGTCTAAAAAGCTTCTCTTTCATCATAGATTTGTCAGTCTCCATGGACACAAGATAGGAGCCCACTCGGTCTTTTCTGAGCCTTATAATCCTGAAACTTTTTCTTCCTTAATTAATTACTGTCTTCCTATATCTCTTTCTCTTACGATACAGACATATCTGCATACAAATAGATACACACACATGCGTTACATGTAATGGACATATACAATGAAAAAGGAGGAAATACTAAGATGAAAAGATGAATAGAAGAAAGACGAATGATCATAACAGAGGATAGGAGAGAGTTTGAGAAGGGAAACGTAGAAAAAGTGAAAGAGAGAATTTTCAGTTAGTAGACGAAAGGAAAAATGAGTTGACAAGATAGGAAGAACGTTTAGAAAAACATGAATATGTAGAGAATCATATTTAACTATTAATAAAATCAGAGTCTTTTCTACCGGCAGATTACCTCTGATGATGAATGTGTGTGTGTGTTGTGTGTACATTCACACACACTCGTCATTAATTTGGGAAAAACTATCTTTAGTGCTGAATAAATTATTATTAATATTACAAACCAGGCACGCATTTAAGCTATAAATTAACCGTTCTTGGTAGTAACATCCCGATTCATAATTCTATAATTACATAGCGTATACAAGCAATAATCTGAGCTGAAGAACTCGATTTTTAATGCGTTCTTTAAAATATAAATTTAATTCAAACTGTATTAATTGAAACTTTGTGCATATTAAACAAATATCTCCATATTACCTCTATTTTTAATGTTGTTTGTATCACGCAATAAAATATCATCGTTATTACTTCGTACGAGACTTTCAAGTAGGATTCGATTTCCCTTTTTTTTAATCAGCAATAACTGTGGTGCCGGATGCGTACATAACGAATCATCGTTAAAAAAATTAAAAGTCCTCCTTTTTTTTCTTTATTAGCCATACGCTCCATTCGCGAGAGCGCTCCAAGCGGCAGTGGGCAGTACTTAGTATTTCCAACTGGATAGCGTAACTCTCTCGCTCATCAGCGCTGCCACTCAAAAAATTAAAAAAAGGAATACCGCGAGAACTTTTTGTCCCTTATCCTCTTCACCGGCTGTTCATATGCGACGTCGAAAAAATAAAATAAAAACAGAATAAAGGAATCCCCGTTCGATTTCTGCCGTATCTCTCGCATGGGGGGAAGTGGAGAGGGGTGGTATTAATGAAAATAAAAGTTTTTGTCGCGGAAAAATAACCCGAGCCTTGGAATTGATTCGCTTTTCCTGGAGAGTTTTCGGGATATCTATGCCACCGAGCCAAGGCGAAAAGGTTTTCATTTTCATCTCTGTAAGATGGGGCTAACAAGCCTCAACCTCGCCTAAATAAAGGCATTTGTCTGTATGTCTGACGGTCTCTCTCTCTCTCTCTCTCTCTTTCTCATGAGTTGGATCAGGAGCGGGGAAACTAAGGACCGCGAGCCGCATGCGGCTCAAGAGAGCGTTTTTTATGGCCTTCAAAGCTGTGATGGAAACTTTTTAATGCAAATCATGATAATGTTGAAATGTTAACCCCAAAAACATTTAGAATTGATTTTCACTTATATGATACCTCAGAATCTCAAGGTAGCATCCTATTTAAAGTCTGATCAGGCCAGCCAAAGCATTGGCAACGTTCAATGCGGGCCCCTGAAGGATTCTCCACCAACTGCCTAGTCTCAATGTCACCCTAATAAAGACGTTTATCTACCTATCTATGTCATCATCTCTCTCCTCTCCCTCTCTCTCTCTCTCTCTCTTTCTCCCTCTTCTCCCTCTTCTCTTTTTCGCTCTTCCGACAAAAATCCGCGACGCTTTGAATTGATTTGCATTACCTCGCGAGGATTTTTGAAATCAATGCCAACGAGTTAAGGCGAAGAGACTTTTATATTTTTGCTTTTATTTTATTTTTTTATCTCTCTCTCTCTCTTTATCTTGGCATCTTTCCTTTTATTGAACTCCTTCGTATGCTTTCGGGGAAAATCTCGCGATGGGAAGAGCAATTACAGAAACGCTGACATAAAAAGAGAAAGAATGAGAGCGAGTGGCCTTTGAGAATTGGGGAGGAGTATGGGGGGGCGGGGGAAGTTGGAGGGGAAGGTGGCGAGGGAAGAAAGGAAGAGGAGGAAGGGTAGAGGGAAGGGAGGAGGGAGAAAGGGAAGGGGGAGGAATGGAAGAGGGGAAAAGGTGGGGGGGTAGTGGAGTGACATTTGAGTGGTTGGGTTGGGAGATATTCCTTTTTTGTTTAGATTCCACCGCAGAAACCTTGCCGTTTTTCTTTCTTCTCTTTCTATCCGTCAAATACTTTCTCAAAGAAAGAAAGAGAGGGAGAGAGAGAGAGGGAGGGGGGGGGAGAGAGATGAGAGAGAGAGATGAGAGGGCGTAACTCACAATACCGAGAGGGAAGTATTTGGTTTCGTTTTTGCCGAGAGTTGATTCTTTTCCGAGAGAGAGAGAGAGAGAGAGGGATGGAAAGTAAAGCAGGGAAAAGGTTTCTAATGGAGGAAATGAGAAATAATCTCTCTCTCTCTCTCCCTCTTTTCTTCTTCTCCAAAAGAGAAGATTAATCTCGTTATGGCGGCCAATTACGTCTCAAATGAACCGATCGTTGTTTTTTTCGCTCGTTCGATCCTCTCTCTCCCTCTCTCTCTCTGTCTCACTCGGTTTTTTCCCGTAATTTATGCGAATTGGGTCCCGTCAATCGCGGTTTTTCTAAAAAGGAGGAGAGGCGTTTCTTTGATCTTAGTGATCGGAAAGGAATTTTTTTAAGAGATGTGTCTTGTGTTGCAAATTGAGAGGAATGTGGAAATCGAGAACTGTTATTGTACCGTTTTCGAATAATAAGACTCTCTTTGAATTTTTATTTTTATTTTACGTAGGACCGGCGACGCAAGAAAGACTCGATTCGTTCAAATCTTCAATGGAATTATAAAATTTCTTTTAGTAATTGACATACTTAAGCAACTATTTCTGCTCAAGTAAAAAATTTTGATTCTTTATCTAATCTCTCGTGAAATGCGAACTGAAATGTAAAACTTTCAGGGTCCATAAGAAAAAACATGCAGTACGAAATACAAATTAATTATTTTTCAATAAATGGACACATTTTACTTTTCCACATTCCCGCTTCTTCTTCTAAAATGCTCGAGCGTCATAATTGTAAAAAAAACAAGAATTATCGAGTTTGTATTATGACTGGAGTTGAATTGAAATATTATAGAGATCAAATAATTTGAGCTGTTTGAGCTTTTTTCGATAATCAATTCTCATAGGTTTTGAATAGGGCTAAGCTCAACACATGATGATATGTAATGATGCAGAATAAATGTTTGCGAGAAATAGATGTTAGTAATTAGGATATATTTAAACGAATAATCACTTTTTTAATGCAATGGCAAGATATAAATAAGGGGTAATTGGAAAACTGTGTACCAATGAAAAATTCTCAAACCTCGAAGCGCAGTACTATTCTAAAATTTCTAAACCCATGCCTTCGCGTATAAACATATGAAGAAAACGGTTTTTACTCGGAGACAGCAAATCTGAAATTATAGTTCGACCCACGACGTCTGAGCGCCTCTGACCGCCATTTTAGTCACGGTTGTTGGCGCAACGATCGTGCCCTAGGCCAACCTCTGTCAAGGTGACTCTGACATTGGGCTTCGCTCCGGCAGTTTCCGATTTTTAACTTCCAGCTCTACCCGAGAGTTTTCGAGATGGATTCTCGGTGCAGCCATCATCATCGGGTCAGTTCACGAGGCTGACACGGCACGAACCACGCCCTCTTTAGGGAGAAAGAGAAAAGGAGAGAGAGACGAGGAAAGAAAAAAGAGATAAAGAGTGCTGTGGGAAGCGGAAGGATGGCAAGATATAGGGATGGAAAAAAAGAGAATGTAGAAGAGAATGGAGAGACAGTACGATGGAGAAAATGAAACAGAAGAGCAAGAGAAAATAGAGGAAAAAAGGGGACGAAAATAATACAGTGAAGGAAAGACGAATGAAGAAGAGCGAGGAAGAGAAGAGAGAGGGGGGAAGGAAACGAAATAAAAAGGGAGAGATGGACGGAGAAAGGGTGGGAGATTGATAAAGAAAGATGAAGAAAGTGACAGAAAGAGACAAGGAGAAAGATAAAGAGAGAGAAATAAGGAGAAAGGGACATGGAGAAAGAGACAGTGAGAAAGATACAGGAAGAAAGGGGGAGAGGACGAAAATGAGGGGAAAAGGAGAGAGATAAAAATAAACGGTGAGGGAGACAGAGAAAATGTGTAATAGGAAGAGTGAGATAAATGGAATTTAAGAAAGGAAGAGAGAGAGAGGAAGAGGAAGAAAGAGGAATAAAGTGAGAGCGAGAATGCATAAGAGAGGGATACAGGAAACTAGAAGGAGAGAAAAAGGGAGAGAAAGAGAGAGAGGAAGTAAGAGAGGAAGATATGCGAGGAAGAGAATCGGAAATAATTAGGATAGGGCGTGAAGAAGCGAGGAGAGAAAAGACGAAGGGAGAGAAGGAGTAGGAAAAGAAGAGTTGGGAGCTAAAAAGAAAAGACCAGGCTAGCCGACGAGGCGATGTGAACAGACTCGGGTGCATTCGTGCCAAATGCGGCGTCGATGGCTTTGATGACGCATCGACGGCCACGGGTTGATTCCATTGTTGGAGATCGCCGGTGTCGAAAGCGTTTAAAGGTTCTTTCCCTCGTTCGGTTCCTCATCTCTCTCTCTCGTTTAGGATTGATGTTGGCCGCGGTGATCTGTCGCGTGTGGGAGGCATCGGAGTTATTTTTCGACATCGCTTTGGTCGTGATTTCAAGGATATATTAACGCGCCCATTCATCTCCAGCGGAAGGGCGTTGTCTTTCGCCGAACCGTCTTAAAGTGAACCAGAATGTGAGTCATCGGATTCGTGGAATTTTGTTCGCGAATCGATGGATGAGACGTGTAAATATGGAACTGAAGCCATTTCTGTAACGGCGCTGTAGATTATTTCTGTCCCCGCGATGAAAATTAGATATAAATAGGAAATAACGCTAAACGTGATAGTTTTTCACTGAATATCTACTTATTTTACTACTGATTTCACGGTCACCTTTGCATCATAAGGCATTTATGTGTGTATAAGTTATATATGTGTGTGTATATATAAGCAATTATTACTAACATGATTTCCGAAATCTGCCATCCTCTTTAATGATCTTGTTCCTCAATTTCTTTTAATTTCTCATTGCTCACCATTACCCAATTCAAACATTGTAAATTTCATGATCATTCGAACCGAATAGCGAAATCTGTATTCAAAAAAGTGACTATCGGTTTAAATATAGTTTAAAAGCTCATATTTTTCCTTTGACATGACTTTCCACAACGTTTATTTCAGTGAGGCGGAAATTTCTTTGAATGCCTCATTCTGTGGATTTTTGGCATACCCCTTCCCTAAGATTGTGCGAGAAATCTCCACCCCATCCATTCCCCCATTTAGCATCCCAGCTTCCCAGGTTAAAATATCCTCTTCCCCCTCTTTTTGTGAAGCTTTTGCTGGTGTAGCGTCTAATACTTTTTTAAAATGTAGAGAGGCATGCGAAGTTTCGAATCTGCGACGCATAAATAAAATTTAAGTATATATCTTTTCTAAATAAAACTCAGAAACGAATGGCGCAAAGTTTATTTATATAACTAAAACTAGTATTAAGTGCCCGTGTGATTTGGTTTATTGACACGGTACACATTAATTAAAAATGTATTGAGGCATAAATTCGAACAATGCACATACAGAGTTGGTTAGGATTTTTAAATTGTGGAATTTTTACAGTTTCATATTTTACCCATCGGTTTTGTCCAAAAACATATAATTGCCAAATTTCAAGCTCATCTGATATAGCTGGAGCTCGGTTTTCTAAAAAAAAAATACCGCAGGAGCGCAAATAAAAATCTATTTTCGTGTAGTTTTTCAAAGGGAATACGAATAATTCATCAAAAAATACGTATCTTGATCGATTATTCTGAAATTAAATTGAGGCAGTCTTTGATCTGAAATCATACCTCCTGCTGAGAGGGTTGCCTTCGATCCGAGCAAAGGTTCGAAACCCTCCTGCCAGATATATTTCTATGCTCCACTCCACACAGAAGGGATATAAAACCGATATATCTGGAAGTGCACAAGTAATCGCATTTCTGCATTTCTGAAGTTTTCCTGACAGATACACAAACCCGGCCTTTTATGTAAAAGTTATAATTTTCAGACTCTCGATGGAAGAAATTTACCATGTCATGCAAATCTCAGGATTTCGAATAAAATGTACACTTACTCCACGAATTGAAACGCTGTGCTGTATGTATTTGTAGTAGTATTTCTTTGGTAAAACCTGTCATCAGAGGCGGACTCAGGGCTTTGGGATATGGGGTCGACCGTCTCCATTAGATGCCCACATTTGATGCTTTCTTAAACCCTTTCCATGCCAAATTCCTCGATACTATGCCGCAGGCAAGGGGAAATGAGATTCCGATAGGGGTAGGAACTTTAGAATAAAGGTTGTGGGCAAATACGGATTCGAGATGTGGAAAGGAGCGATCGACCCCACTATGGAAACTTTCCGAATTCGACCATGCCTGTCATTAACGGAAAACAGAGACTATAAATTGACACGAAATATGGAGTTTGTAGAACGCTTATTGCCAGACGAATATTATCTTACGAATGAAACAACTAAACCTGGTAAATACTTGTTAGCTATACGCTGAATGGACGAAGCAGTAGCAGAATTCTCTCGATTCTTCTTCGATGAAATGCCAAGCAAAATAAAGGGCTGTCTCAGAACGTCCGAAACTCGACACTCCCAGTGACGCATCACTTGAAAAAGCTTGGCAGTTTCCCAATGTAAACATAGAAGTAACATAATTGCTACCTTTCTTAACACCAGAGAATTTAGTTTAGCCATCGCATAGTTCTTTTCGTATTCGCCTGTGGCCTCTAATCGCAGCCTATTTATATAAATATACTGGACCAGTTATAGAGAATAATGGGGATGATCTTGTGGCTAACATTTACTTCATTTTTACAGTGATTACTTTGCTAATCTAAACGAACGCTTAAAATTTTCGATAAGTTATTAAATTTAAGCAACGCGATATAAGGAACTTATTCAGGACATAAAAGGAAACATAATATTCTCCTTAGTTACAGTTGCCGCCGGACGCACGAAACTCCATCTTTCGAAAATATTATTTCCTAGAAAATCGAGTGGGGAAAAAGAATTTTTCACTTAGCATAGATCACCGTTCCCTCGATGGAGATAAATTAAATACGTGCGGTCACTTTGGGAATTGGCGCTGGGCCAATCTGGAGGCTGGCTGCGAGAGAGGACGACGGCGTGAGGCAGCATGGAGTGGCCATCGCAATGGCTGAGACCGTGATATACTTTCCCTTGAAGGTACGGGTCACGAGGCACCGCGACTTTGCGACTTTGGCTCAAGGATAAGCCCCGACATCAAGGGTCTTCCGATGTGTTATCGAACGGGCTCCGCGACCTTAATAACCGGGATCAAGCTGTTTAACACGTGTTCTTACAGCTGTGTGAACACGGCATATGTTTCTTCGAGGCAAACGACGCGTTTCCATGGATATACTTAACGGTATATCACGGATACCAATAAATGATAAATGCAACTACCGTAAATCAGCATAAGGGTATGGTAGAAATATGTATAGGAAAATTTCATTACACGAACTATTAAAAACAATAATAATTCTTGATGATTTATGATAGAATTACCCCTGATAAAAGTTTATTACATTAGAGAGTAATATATTTTAGAGTTAATATCATTTATATTATACCAAAATGACGGCTTCTATGGTTAGAGTAGTATTTCTTTATGGTTGTATAAAAATTTCCGCGTAGCCACAAAGTGCTTTATTTCGTGTACCTGAATTAGGTGAAAACGTCAAAATTATATTTTCCCTCAAAATTCCACGGCATGCTGTAAATCTCTACAACAATAGATTTGCTATTAATTTAACTTTTTCATTCTAAGACGACCATTTTCCGAATTCTCTCTATGCGTATACATAAATAAAATCGGAAAAGAAATATAAATAACCACAAATGTTATAAATGAGTAAATAAAGATTCGGAGACGCTAGGATTCAGATAACATTTCAGCATTAGAATAATGTATCCTGAATCGATAAACGACGTACGCGTACTTAACCATTCAAACAATAAATGAAACCACAAAAAACAAAAATACACTTGTTAATTCCTCCATGTACGTAGTATAGAGAAAGTATTGTTTTCATGAAAAGAATCGAATTCGAGATTTCAAAGGAAACACACGTTTTGAGGTCCCTTAACACATTTTCGCCGTTTTCTCGATGATGTCTGTGTGTCCGTGTCTGTATGTCCGTATGTGTGTGACAGAAATTTTGTGGGCACTTAAAAACTATTCATCATATCAGCATGAAATTCTATATTTGTGATTTTATATATATTATTAAGATTTGAAAAGATTTTAATAACAATCGGTTAGCCGGAAGTAGCGGTTTACCCCTGTCAAATTTTCGTTTTTCTGAAATACTTCGCTTAAAACTGAATTTTTGTTAACGTGTGTGTGTATACACAAACACACGTATATATGAAAGTTGTAGATATTATTTTTTTCTACAACCCTTTTTTGAAATAAATTTCCATATGAGGAATATTTCAAGAGATATTCAATCTTCTTCGAAATTGACGGTTAGTGGGCAGCTCGCGCGCGTGGTAGTGACGGCAAAGGTGAATTTGCAAACAATTGAATCGCTAGCGCTGAAGCGTGTAAGTTGAACTGTTCCTATCGCCGTATTTACTTTATTTTAGCTGACATCTTACGTATGGAGAAAGTCTTGTGTTGGACACATCAATTTATTGCTGGTTTGTAGTTAGGATTCTTCAAGACCTGCCAAACTCTTTTGGCATCACTTCAAAAACCATACGACTTCAGAGTCTAATAGCGGATCTTCGCCACACGTCCTGTAACGTTCTCGCGGTAAAGACAACCACTTTAAATATTCGAGTTTCAGCTGCGAGCGACTCGTCTCCAGGGTTTTATTTACCGATCTCAAGTTTTTTTTAAGCAATTAATCTAGGAGAACCATCGATCGGATGGAACACCGTAGCGGACGAATGCTTTTTTTTTAATTTCCGAAAGAGTCGCGCATAACCATAAAAAAAAAGTCGTCATAGTCATTGTCAGTAGCTATTAGGGATGAATACCGGTATTGGAAAACCGGAATTAATACCGGTATTGAATTAGACACATAATACCGATATCGTGATTTACAATACCGGGTTTTCTGTATAGAAAAGTGCACTTCGTGAGAGCAGTGCCAAGTTACCAAAAATGTATTTGTTGCCTGTGTGAGTAGAAATAAAGTGAGGGGGGATTCTTCCGAAAAGTGACTCCGACGGATCGGTATGAGAGTTTTATAATATTACCTAGTTCGATGAGAGAAAACGATTGGAAATGGTCTCGTCCTCCTGAAATGCCTTCCTGAACCCTTCGGTCCCGAAGCGCGGTATTTTTTGAACTCAGGTCCACAAATTGACTCATTATTTTCATATCAAACATATAATTTGGTTTATAAATTTATTTTGTGTAGCGTAATCCTTTCTTCTTAATTTTTTGTTATTGTTTGTGGAATATGAAGTGTTTTCTTTTCCAAAATAAATGTTTTTTAGCCTGGGGTTGAAAAAAAAACCCCTTATCGGGAGGGGTTTCACCGTTTTGAAGAGTGGTAAAAACGCCTCGAACAGGGCGGTTATCTAGTTATAAACTTATTTTGAAAGCAAGAGTGTTTTGAAAAGTCCAGATTTATGTAGTTGTTGAAATACTCATATCTTGCTTTTGAACTCCGTTCGATATTTGTAAGAAAGAGGGTTTATCCCGTTAATAAAGAATTATTATTATTGTTATTATTAAAATAATCTACTAAATGATTATAAACTGTTCCCTGCACAAAACCGGTTTCAATACCGGTATCAGCAAAAAACTGTCCCAATACCGGTATAAAAAATTATCGGTATTGTTTCATCCCTGGTAGCTACCCGTATGATTCGTTTCCAATTAATTATGGCCCAACACACTTGCGACGTATACACGTTTGACTCATCCCTCGCATAGCGATCGCTTTTACGCTTCCCTCGGCGGCCCGCTCCGAATGGAAAATGCCGAACGAGGGAAAATAAATGAGGGCATGAACGAGACTTTTAAAAAACAAAAAAAAAGACTAGGAACATAAACAAAAGAAAAACAAAACTATCGGATCCTTTCGCGATGGGATATCTCGCAAGAGAACGCCCGCGGCTCCGAAAGACATCGCTTTTTATTATTTTTTTACTTCCGCAGCCTTAGATTGGATTTCCTTTCACAAACACCGCGAAAAACCCTTCGGGCTAAAAAAAAAAAAAATAAAATAAAATGTCGAACGGAAGACGACGCGAAGTAAAAACAAATCAGTCGAGAATTCTTCGACAAGAGGTATTGGTTTTGATGGAGGGAAGAATAGGTAGGGAAAAGAGAGGGAGGGGAAAACGGGGAGCGGAAACGTAAAGGGATGAAGGTGGAAGGTAAAATGAAATAGAAAGGAAGAACGAGAAAGTTAAAATAGGAATAAACTGGTTGCAAATAGGGTTGCCAGGTTTCGGTTTGGAAGATACGGGACAGGCAACCCAAGTTCTTCATTAAAATACGGAACAAACACGGGACGCTTAAAATATCCGAAACAATCTCTTTTCTTGCGCGTTAAGACTATTCTTAGCGTCAATCTTTATTTTAAGCAATAAAAAAATCAAGAAAAACACCATATGAATGTCTCTGCATATAATATTGTAAATTTAATCTCCCTCTTCAAAATACGGAACATGCAATTTTGAAAGGGGATAATAAAAAGATAAATTATTAATTCACGTTGGCTTATATTTAGAAAGTTTATATTGGCATTTAACATTGTAAGGTTAATTATAAAGATGGAAAATTATTAATACTAGTTGGCTTACATTTACGACATTTTATTGGCATATAACATTGTAATGCTAATTTAAAAATCAACTGGCATATTTATGTTAAAATTTTACAAATTAAGGTTTCATGATATTTCTGTTGAAAATATTCATCAGACTGTAAACCAAGTGGAGATACGCTTCACTTAATGAATCATTAAAAATATTTCCAGGATTTCATATAGAAAGTGTGTTTTCATCGCTTAAGAATCCTGTCCACTGCATTGGCTAATGAGTGTGAGAGGATTGCTTGATTTCTACGCCAAAACTATGACAAAAATCCTTAAGACTCTCTGTTCACACAGTGAAGATGCTGAAATACGAAAATAGTTTCACAACAATCACTTCAATATCAGTAGATAGTACGTCAAATGCAGACTGCATTGTATTGTGTAACACGTGCAGGCATAATTTGTGAATGGCCCCATAAGTAGTACAGTACAATATAACATGCCTTGATTTCTTTTTACTTTCTCCATACGTAGTACAGGGAAAGTATTGTTATCGCGAAAAAAATCGACTTCGATATCTCAACGGAAATACACGTTTTGAGGTCCCTAGGTCACGTTTAGACTATTTTCGGAATGATGTCTGTGTGGTGTGGGTGTATGTGATTGTGGGCGCTCAAACTCAAAAAGTACTTGCCATATCGTTACCAAACTTCATATATAATACTTTAGCATGAGCACAAAGAACTGATTAGTTTTTGGATAATAAGGGTTAACCGGAAGTCGAGGTTTATTCGAAACCCGATTCGGTTTTTGCGATATTTCTCCGTTAAAACATCATTATTGTATACTATACAACTCTATACAAAGCTTATAGAGAATGTAATTTCCTACAACTTTCATTTGAAACAATTTTCCATGACAGTTATTGTTTAGGAATTGCTTATAAATAATCGGTTTTTACGGTTTCCGTCAAATATCTCCTTGAAAACGTCGTAATTGGTCATCTTCGTGAGGACCAAAGTTGTAGAGAATAATATTTCTTCCAATTTTTGTTTGAGACAAATTTTCGTAGATATTTTGCTTTTTTCAGTATACAGTGCCAGCACAATATAGCGGTGAATTCTGTAAACATATTCAAAATATACCTAATTTAGGGCAAAAAGAAAGCCTGTATTCTTTTACGATACGAAATAATAATTTTGCCTTATAATGCTATTCATAATAATTTAAATATCTACACCCCAAATATGGAGAAAGTCATGTGTTGGCCACATCAGATTTTTCCTTTGTCATTGCATGGCCATTGGACATACTTAACTCGGTGATTATCTTATCAGCATGATTTTAAAATACTCTGTCAGCAAGAGAAAATGTCGAGAAAGAGGAAAGAATTGGAGATCGAAGAAGATGATAATATGGGAATAGTGGAAAGAATACCGGAGAGAGTAAATGCAAGGAAATGGTGGAGAAGATGAAGCGGGGGTAACAGATGGAAAAAATAGGAGGAGAAAAAATGGAGTGGAGGAGATAACGAACGGAGATAAAACTTGCGGAGTAAAAGAAGATGGAAAAAAGTTAGGCACGTCGGAAGAAGAAAGAAAAGGATTAGGGATTGGCGAAAAGCCCCTTTCGGAAATCCCCTTTTGTAATTCGCGATGCGGATATTCGCGAGAAGGTAAAATAAAAAAGAAACGAAAATCGCCGCTAGTGAATCACTGCGCAACCGGATGGCTACACTTGTTCTATCTCCAAAAAAGGCAAACCCTGTCTAACGCATTAAAAAAACGTAATAAAAAGAAAAAGAGGGAGCGACTACTACGGCTTCTGTGCACTGATTGATCACTCCGAAAGACTTTGTTGAAGTCCTTCCTCGGGCATCTCACGGACGAGGTAATACGTTTCCGAGTCGTACGTCCGCAGCAAAAACCTAGCGGGGTTAGTAAAGAGGGAAAGAAAAGAAACCCGACGCGAAAGCTCTCTAGTTTAACCTCACGCCGTGAAGAATGACTCCGTTCGCTTCTTTAGCCGTGAGGAGTAGTACTACTCTAACAGGTAGGAAACGAGTTTCGAGAGATCCGAAAACAGTTTTGTGGATTCCGCCTAGGGCGCCCCCGCAAAAACTCCGCACCGGGGAGAAGCGGTAATTCTTCCGGGTTAATTATTCGGGACGGAATTCCGAGGGCGTTCTCGGAATTACCTGTGTATATTCGACGGCTGCCTCTTTATATCTCTCTCTCTATCTCTTCGCAATTTCTTCCGCCTCGTGGGTCGGCGGTGGGAGGGAAACGGTTAATGACAGAGGTCGTATTCTGCCCGCCCTAATCGAATTTCCTTTTAAGGTTAAGTAAATCTGGGAGAATATTTGAAGAGACGGATGGCGCTGGAAAGTCAAACCAACTCCTCTTTTCTTGCGGAATCGAAAGTATAAAATGAAACCGGTGTGAAAGGAATTTTTGTATTGTTGTAAGTGTCGCTCCAGTACGCATTCAGAAGATGGAGGAACTGCGGCGATTTTTATTTTTTCGAGTGTTGAAAGCATGAAATACGGATAGTTTGATCGTGTAGACTTGCACGACCTATCCTCGTTCACTCTCGGTGATGGGTTTAATAATAATTGAACTTTTCATTGTGATACATAGTGTGATGTAGTGTGTGACTAAAAGTTTAATGTCAAAATATCTTTGCCGTTTATATCTCAGTTTCATCTTTGCTTTATTATAAGAAAAAGGTTTTCAGATCGACGCTGAAAGTTGATGATGACTAAGTAAATAGCTCACATGACAGCATGATTTAAAACCTCTTCTTGATGGAGTAGTAAAACGGATAAATTTCTAATTGAATTTTTGATTAATCTGTCTTTAACTTTGACAGAAATTATGAATATATATATACATATATACATATATATATATATATATATATATATATATATATATATATATAAATACTAAGGAAGAGGAAAGGTAAGTAAGGATATTTTGGGCAACTAGGTGTTGAAGGAAACCCAGTGAACACTTACCGGAAGTAGAGCCGCTGGGGTGTTGGAGAGACACATTTGTAGAGGTTAGAGCTTTCGGGATGATCCCTTCGTCAGCACAAGAGAGATACAACTGGGTTTCCTTCAACACCTAGTTGCCCAAAATATATATATATATTATATATGATTCACCTGTAAGATTTTTGCATTTTTAAAAGGAGACTTCTTTGTTCTATCTGGACTGTGTATTAAATGAACAAGTACCATCCTTTATATTCTGAAAATGTAAGCTTATACCTCCGCCGTTCCATATAGACGCCGTGTACAACGACTACTCTCCTCAAAGCAAAAATTAACATTCAACAAACGTCTTCATGGGGGTGTTTAAATTCATTTAGAATTTTAACGCCCGCTACGCAAGTGCCATAACAACGTCCTGATGAGCCGCCATTTGCAATTTACAGCGTCGATAACAACGGAGGTCAACGTCACGTAGTGTTTTTTTTGTAAAGAACCACGTATGTTAAAGTATGAATGTCTCGTCGAGAATTATTACTCCGCAGCTGCCTCTTCCATCCATTAAAAAGAAATGACCCCTCGCTCTCTTTTATTCGAAAGCAGAATTTAAAAAATAAGTGTGCCGAATGTTAATCCCAAGCCGCATCGGGCGCATCTCAATGACCTATTTCCGAGAATTGACCGGCGCTTCAACCGCGAAATAACGCCATTGATTTCCGGGGTGCATAAAATCTCCTTTTAAACGGTAGTTTTGATGGAGATGACATTGGGGGATAGGGTTAGGTAGTGTAGTTCATTTTTTTTTCAGAAGAGGTGGTGGGTAGAGGGAGTAAAAGAGAGAGCAGAAGAGAGAGAGAGAGGAAGAAGGAGATAGGAGTGATGAAGTCGCGAAATGGAAGTCAGTTTGATGATATGGCTTGAAGAGAAAGAGAGAGGGGGGAAGAGGAGAATATGTTTAAGTTAAGATATTGTTAAGAGGAAGGATGTGGAAGGGAGATACAGTGGAGGATGCGGAGAGAGAGGAGGGTAGAAAAGTAGAGAGAAGGGCTGAGATAGATAAATGGATTAGGTCATTATTTCTGGGCGAGATTGAGACCGGGCAGTCCCTTCTACCATCTAACCCATCTTCACTTACAAAAAAATCACCAACTTACAAATATTTTAGATTTAAAAAATACAAATAAAATAAACGAATGATGAAAAAAAACATTAGGCAGTCTGCTACATATGTTACAGAAACGAGTTAAGTAGATAAAGATAGTTGTTTGTGGGGAAAAACTAAGATTTGTTAACATATAGTAGTAAACTTTAGGCAAAAGCCTCAAGGGAGGAAAACACCCACATAAGTAGGTGGGTGTGAAAAATCTGCGAAACCTACAGATAGTATTATTTACTGATTGAGAAGAGAACTAAACATAAGTTACACATATAGACAGTCATACATGAAAACACAGACATATGTAATAATAATAATGAAATGGGTATACGTAATTGGTTACATATTCATACAGAGAGAGCGGTGAAAAGAGGGAACTTGACAAACAGACAGACAATCGACTTTATTGAGGGTGAAATTGAGACTATATATACGTAGTTTCCAAAATGGGGGGCGTGAGCGAGGCGCGACGTCCTGTGAAAAAAATTAATTTTTAATTCAGTCGAAATAGTTTAAACGTATTTTTCAATCTTCCCAATCGCGAATAATGGTGTAAATACGAGCGCAAAAACATGGTGGGACATGACGGCTTAATGAAAACTAAAAGGGAGGAGGTGTCATGTCAAAAAGTTTGGGAAGCACTGATATTACCCTTTTGTCGTGTATCACATATAACTTAATATATATTATGATAATTGAGTATCATTTTTAGAAGAACAAAAAGAGAATTATAGAAGAATGTGGGTTGAAAAATCAACCCTTTTTAAGGGAGAAAATATTCCCACTGCGAGGAACACTTGCTAAGAGAAGAGAGGTGTAAAAACAATTGCGAAAAAGTCCTAAGTAGTTGGGGAAAATTTGGGCGCGTGCATAAAAAGGCATAAATGTAAACATGTACGTACATAAAGATATGAACATGCAAAGATGTTCAATAAATATGTGTTTTTAAGAGTGGACATTAAAAAGCTTAAAGGAAATAATAGAGAAATGACATTTAGCTATACTACTTGAGGGAGAGAGAGAGAGAAATAGTGAAAGATTGGTGAGAAAAGAAAGTGAGATTGGACATAAAGGTAGAAGGAATCGAAGAGGAGGATAGACTCGTATATTGAAGGAGAAACGAATGGAGAATAAGAAAGAGAGAAAGTTTTAAAGGTATTGCGAGAGATCGGATGCGAAACGCGAAAGGGAACGTAGAGGAAAAGAGATGGAAAGAGAGAGAAAGAGGCGACGAAGAGAGGGGGGAAAATAAAATAAGAAAAATATTAAAGAGGCCAAAGAGAGAGAGAAAATAGATTGTTATAGGAGAGGAGAGAGAGGAAGATAAAGGGGGAGATACAGACAGACAGACAGACGACTTTATCGAGGGCGAAATTGAGACTATACTGTAGTCCCTTCTTACATGTAGAGAAGTATGGGAGGAAAGAGGAGGTCGTGGAGAGAACAGGTGTGCGTGTTAGATAGGGGAGGCATGGGAGTCATGGAAACCTCAGGTGAGCGAGGAGCTTTCCAGTAACCTCCAGACCCGCCTTTCCGCCGCCACCACACCTCTTCCCCTCTCCCCCGCGTCCTTCCTCCGCCCACTCCATCGCTCCACCCTCCTCCCCCTCACTCCATTATCCAAAGTGAGCCGAAGTTTGATCCTTTAATTGGGCAAAGACTCGGACGTTATAATTCAAACTTTAGCAATACCGATTCCGTTCGGTTTAATTCGAACTACCCATCAATCTCCATAAATTATCGACGCCAATCCCGGACGGATTAGAACGTTCGCTTTCTCTCGATTCGTGCCAAATTAACGCGTCTTAACGGATGGCGTTGCCAACTTGCTCTTTGGTACAGCTATGCTTTTTTTTTTTAGGAAAGATAAATGGTTGAAATCTTATTCCGCGAATAGACTGAGAGAAGAGAAAATGTAAAAAAAAGAGGGGCGCTAATGAGGAAATAAACCTGGAGCTCTTGCGGTTTATTTTATTTTATTTTTTTCAAGGCTTCAAACTACGCGGTCGTGATTACATACCTTGTAAAATACGTACACATAAACTTAATGCCCATTCACCTCGGCTTCCTTTCCGGTAAATGCACGAAAATAAAGCGAGTTAGAGAGAGAGAGAGAGAGAGAGAGAGGGAGGGAAGGAGGGAGGGACAGACAGAGAGAGAAAGTCCAGAGTGAAATACTACAGGAGGCTACGAAATTGTCTATATGCGGTCCCAACTGCTTCCCATTTTCCAGGGAAAAGTGGTCACAATTCCTAGGAAACTCGCAATCTAATTATAGATTAATGGAACACATGTCAGAGTTTGTATTAGCGCTCCATTTCCTCATTCGACATTCAGGCTCGCTTCTCTCTCTCTCTCTCTCTTTGCCCTGCTCCTTTATTCCCGCCCGCATGTCTCCCTACTCTTCCGTCTCCCCCTCCCCCCATCTCTCCCATTCTCTTTCAATCCCCCATTACACATACATTCCCTCCACCTCCCATTCCCTCCTCCTCCCTTTTTCATTCCCTCCCTAACATTTCACGACCTCCTCCATCTACCGCAGACGCGACCGTACATACATTTTCCTTCCCCTTTTGCTTCCCGACCTCAACTCGTAAAGTCTATCTTAACATTTCCGGACTTCCTTCCTTTTACTTTTCCCTCCATCATGTTCTATCTCTCTCTCTATCCCTACACCTCTATCCCCTTTCTATAATCTATTCATACCGCTTTTCCTAACAACTTTTTTTTACTGTACTCTACCCAATTTTATTTTCAGTCCTATCTTTTCATATTTATTTTTCTAACTTTTTCTCTTCCTTCCGCTCTCCCTATCTTTCTCTCCCTCTCTTTTTCACTTTCTCATTCTCTCCCTCTCTTTTTCTCTCCCTCTTTCTCTCCCTCCCTTTCTCTCTCCCACTCTTTCCCTCTCTCTCCCTCTCATTCTCTCTCCCTCTCTTTATCTCCCTCTCTGTCCCTCTCTTTTTCTCCCTCTCTTTTTCTCTATCCCTTTCCTCTTTCCCCCCCTCTCTTCATTGCAATATCACCCTCTTTTTCTTCCCCTACTCTTCTCCCTGCCTCTTCATCGCCCTCTCTATCTTCCACTATCGCAACCTATCATATCTCTCACCCTCTCTTCCGCCATCTTTCCTTTCCATATACATTCGTTAACCTTCTCCTCATCTGCTACTTTCCCTTTCCGTTCGC
The DNA here is from genome assembly GCA_036926305.1 of Uropetala carovei. Classification (NCBI taxonomy): domain Eukaryota; kingdom Metazoa; phylum Arthropoda; class Insecta; order Odonata; family Petaluridae; genus Uropetala; species Uropetala carovei. The sequence continues at coordinate 15,183,778 of JAXCHB010000060.1, read as the reverse complement.
TTACTTTCCCACCCCTATACCTTCTACCCTCCCTCATCTCTCTCTCCCACGTTTCCATTTATTCGTTGTACCTCCACTACATGCCTCTCGCCACCATATGTTCCGCAATTCCTCGCCCTTTCCATTTCGGTTTTATTTTTCGGCCTTCTCATAGGCCAGTTCCATAAACCTTCCATTACCTTTTCACATGGCACTGACTTTAATCCGCCCATTCCTTACCTCGTAACCTACTGGAATTTTTATAATGCCTCTTCTCTCTGTCCTTCGCCTTGTTTTATTGTCTGAATGGTTTGTTTACTCAACCCGGTTTTTCTGCGTACTCACCGTTCACGATAATCGTTTCCGGATAATTCCGATTTGCATGCGATTTTAAAATTGTGTACAAAAAAATCTTACTTTAATACTATCAATTGCTTTTTCCGGATGCATTATCTTAATGTTCTCCGATTTATTTATCCCGAGCTTTATAATATGTACTGTCCTATCCAATTTGAGGGTTTATAGTCGCAAATACCTTTTTTTTTTGCATAATTGTATGTCCAAACTTACAGAATTCCTGTAACAATTGAATGATGTCTAAAATCCTAAAATGGGGCTTCAATTCAACTTAACCTCATCAGTTACTGTTGTAGTTAACTTTTCTTCGTATAATTGAAGTATGGAGATATAAAGAGACATTATATTGACCCCACAAAGAGGAAAATAGCCGGCCGGGTTAGACTGGTAGGCAGTGCGCCTGCCATCTAACCCAAAGGTCGCGGGTTCGAATCCCGTTTCGGGCATGGATGTTGTAATGTATGTTGATTTTCTCTAGCAGAATTTGACGGTGCAAAATGGCCTAAGCTGTTGACGCACCTAAAAACCTAATTACTACTACTATATATATATATATATATATATATATATATATATATATATATATATATATATATGTTTATTGTCCGTGTTTAAGTATTACATACACACACTAATTTACTTCCTCCTGTCTCTTCTATTTTTACCTTCCTCACGCTACTCTTCCGCATATCCATCTTCTCATTTCCTCTCCTATTTTTTGCAGTCTCCACACTCAATCGCGCTTTCCTATAGTTAGAGAATAGTCGAAAGGGTTTTTTTTATCGAGCGAATGGATTTCCATCCCATCCTAACGTGCGATCCCATTTTAAAAAAAAACGGGGTTCTTCAGCCTATCCGCACAATGCGGAATGCGTGGATCGATTTTTCCTTCTTTTATTTTTTCATTCTTTTTTAACAACCCTCTCTCTCTCTCTCCGCGAACCGAATCGAGTGCTCCTCCTCGACTTTCGAATCGACGAGGAGGTCGGACGTTCGTTGGAACGATCCCATGCCGGAACATAGAGAGAGAGAGATGGGGAAAAAGAGACAGGGGAAGAAAGAGGGAGTGAGAATGCGAATACGAGAGTAATAGGGAGATGGGAGAAGCGCGAAACAGGTCTTCTTTAAGGAATAATAGAGGTATATGTAGAGGATTACTAGGTGGAGTAAGAGAGAGGAAAATGGAAAGGAAAAATGGAGATAAAGGAGAAATGTAAAGAGAGAGAGAGAGAAGAAATAAAAAAACACGAATCAGATAAGAAAGGGTGGATTTTAAAAATAAAACATATAGGTGTACGTCGTAATATCACCAGATATATTTTTTCGTTAATCTTAAAAACCGATCTCTATTGAAAACTTAAACTAACTTTCGTGTATAATATCGGTAGGGTTCATGACTGCCTCCAGCTGAAACTATCCCGGAAATTTGGTTGCTCTAACTTGAGCGGTGTAGAAGTACTTCATTAATTAATGTTTTATTGTTCGTCGTGCCCAAAACTACATCCCTTAGGCTGCCCCTGGAGAGCCTCCGAATTTCAACCGTAGGAAGAAGTTATGGCCATTAACAATCACTCAAAATTTGGTTGCTCCAACTTCAACGTTGTAGAAGTAATTCACCGTACACGGAAGCGGGACGAACGGACTGACGGACAAAACGATTACATTAGCGAACCGCTGAAAACAGATGCAGTGTGTTCCGCTTATTAGAATCGGTGGTTAATTGAATCAGCCGCTTTATTGAATCAAAACCAGAAAACCGAAATCATTTGCATCTAACGTTTTCCAAAATCTCCCCTTATTCGAATAACTTATTACGGTTTATTGAATCACGCGGCAATGAATGGATTTAGTGTTGTATACTTAAGGCTGCTAAATGATACAGAAAAGCGGATTTTCTTCATATGGCGCAGAAATGAAAACCGAAAAGGAGAGGTGGAGGAAGAGCTGAGTAGATTGAATTCGATAGATGTCGACATTGTTGTAGCTCCTATTGTCAGAAGATGACATCGTAGTTGAGATTCGAAGTTACAATTCAAATGTTGATGAATAAATGGAGGAGGATGACCATGAATTATACTGTTTACTGCTTAAGAAGTCAGAAAAGAAACCTAGAATTGAGAAGAGGGCACAATGGAAGATGACTCGATTTCTCGTCCTTTAGGCGAGCATGGTTCAAACGACTTTGGATAACTATTTTAAAAATAACACGAAAAGTGAAATGTGTTTAAAATGTTATTTGTTGTAAACCTTTTTATATTATATCTCAAAATTTAACATCACCACGAAACTTTAATATATGAAATAGATATGAACTTTATTCTAATAATTTCTTATTTGCCATAATTAAAATACGCAGCCTCCGGATTACTGAATCAGCCGTTTAATTGAATCAAATAACGATTTCCCGACTTGATTCTAATAAGCGGAACCCACTGTACTTAGGTGGAGAGAGAGAGAGAGAGAGATAAAAAAGATGTGAAAGAGAGGACTACATCGAGAGATAAAGAAAGGGATAAAGATTGGGAGAGAGAGTGAGGGGGGAAGTGGATGAGAGAGGGTGTGATAAGTAAAGGAGGAAGATAGAAACAGAGAGAGAGAGGAGACGGAGATAAAGAGATTAATCAATAAAGAGTAAACAGATTAAGGACTGGATCGAAGGAGAATGGTGTAGAGTAGGGGTCGGCAACCTTTTTTATATGGCGGGCCACATTCGTTGTTGTGAATGATCCAGAGGGCCGCATTGGAAATCACGAGAGCTTTGGCGCGCCGGATGCGCGTTTAAATCAGAGACAGATAGAGATTTTGTGATGTCATATTAGTGAAAATCAATTCTAATCAGTTAACTAGCCTTAAAACACCACCAGAAAAGTTCTCGGGACCATAATTTCACTGAAAAAATACGAAATTGACCGAGTTAAATTGTACCGATTAATTTTTTTTAATATGGCTTCGCGGGTCGCATAATGCGCTCTCGTGGGCCGCATGAAGCCCGCGGGGGCCGTAGGTATGCAGACACCTGGTATAGAGGAAGATTGAGAAATAGAAGAGAGGGAGAGAAAATTGGATAGATGGGGAAATATAAGAAAAATATAGAAAGAGAAAATGACAGAGAATCGAACAGAGCTGAATAAAGAAGGGTAAATAAGAACGAGGGAGAAAATGGGAGAAAAGAGTGTGAATGAGAGAAAAGAGGGGGTAGTATAACGGACACGGAGAAAAAGAGAGGAAGGGAAAAAGGGAAGAAATTGAAAGAGAGAGGATGTTAGAGGATTATTTTTATAACACCTTCCCATATAACATCCCAATCTCCCCTCCCCCTATATATCATAATCAGCTTTCTTCAATCCACTGACGGATGAAGGCCTCTCCCAGACTCTTCCAGTTTTCCCTGTCAACTGCCTCCCTCCTCCAAGTTTTCCCCCAAGAACTTAACAAGCTCACTGTCCCACCTGTCTTTCGGTCTTCTTTTCGGTCTCTTGATGTTTCTTGGGATCCATTCGATGACACTCGACGTCCGACGCTGCTCATTTCTTCTAGCAATGTGGCCCGCCCACTGCCATTTTAGTGCCTTCACTCTTCTAATCACGTCACAGACTCCCGTCTTCTTTCTTACCCAGTCGTTCCTCCTGCGGTCTCTTCGGGTGATCCCTAACATGCATCCCTCCATGCTCATCTTTGTTGCTTGCAGGCGCTGTATCATTCTGGCATTCACGGTCCATGTTTCACAATTATATATCAAAACAGGCAGAACACATTGGTCACACAGTCTCCTTTTGAGGAAGACTTGAATATTTGATTTAAAGATATTTGCATTCTTGCCAAAAGCACTCCATGCCATCATCACTCTCCGGTTGATTTCACCAAGGGAACCATCGGTAGTGATGAGTTGACCCAAGTTCTCTCTCTCTCTCTCTCTCTCTCTCTCTCTCTCTCTCTCTCTCATATATATATATATATATATATATATATATATGTGTGTGTGTGTGTGTGTGTGTGTGTGTGTGTGTGTGTGTATGGTAAAACGATAAGGAAGTAAGAGGAGATATATAAGATTGCAACTAGAGGGATAGGAGGGAGCCAGTGGACGCTTTCTTGGTGTTGTAGACGTCCATGGCTATAGAGGAAGGCTTTTTCTTAGAGCTTTCGGGCATCCGCCCTTCTTCGCACAAGAGTATGACTAAATATATATATATTACCCCTTTATTCAAATTCCTTTCCTCTACCCTTTAAAATTTTTCTCTCCCCGTTTACCTTGTCCTTTTCTTCTCCCGCCTCGCCAATAGACCAAACCCCACACGTTCCGTAATTACACGAACAATCCAAATTACTTCGCTCGTTAACGGTCCCGGATTATCTATACGCCGTAGTATGTGTGTGTGTTTGTGTGTGTGTGTATGTACTTGGGCGCGACGATAATGGAATCGAAGAGGAGATTGGCTGCTTTAGGCTTTGTCGCATCGGTCCGCTATTCAAAGCATAAAGGGAGTCGCAAAGCGCAAACGTTGATGGATTGGATTTAAAGGCGCCATAATGGAGCGCACTGGTCGTAGCTTGCTTGTGTGATTATACAGAGCCGCTCTTTCTCTCTCTTTCTAATGGTGATTTAAAAAAACACTTCCCTAACGAAAACATTGGCGTTGATTTTGCACTAAAAGGGTTTAGAAGACTAATAGTATCTCTCATTGAACCAGGGCATTAAACCGGAACTGAACCTAAAACCCGAACCGAAAAAAGCCGATATTTTTGGGAATCCCAACAGAAAAAACTAAACGTGTTTAACCCGACCGAAATCGAAAACCGACATTTATTTCACAACTTTATTTCGGTTCGCAGAAACAGTGTAAGCGAAAGGCGAAATTTTCTTACCCCTCAGTAACCTTCCATGTTCAAATGGTCATCCCCTCCCTCACGCTACCATACCCTGTCGCCATGTTGTCCAAACCCCTTGGTTAGTTCCACGAATACGGCCTTATCTTTCCTAAGATAATATATACCGACTTCCTACAATTCCATGAGGAAAATTGCCCATTTGAGAATTCCTTGAACCTTATGAATGCCTAGTGGGAGAAGGGAAGCTTTCGCCAATGTTTCGTCTGCTACATTCGTCCATAACCTTTCATTCCGTCACATGAACTAGCATCCATATGTCTTGCTAATTACTGCAGAAGGATCGTTCCACGTTCGATCCTTGTACGTATTTCTGCATTAGTTAATCGTTAGTGAAAATAGGAATAAAAGTTTTACGTATATGTTATTTCCAACAAAATATTTAGCTTATCGGTGTGAATAACGAAGTGTTGCCAACATTAAGGAAAAGATAAATCATCCAGCGTGGAATAAGTACGGCATAAACCCTAATATCGTGAGTTGGGTAAAAGACTTCCTCTCCAACGGAAAACAGGCGGTAGTTATTGACGGGAAATCTTCATACCCAGTAAAAGCCGCATCAGGTGTTCCACAGGGAAGTGTCATAGGCCCACTACTATTCCTGATATATAAACGATATCTGCTCTGTAGTTCGCTGCAAAATAAGACTTTTCGCAGATGACACCGTTTTATATAAGGAGTTAATGAGTCAGGATGACCAAAAATCGCTCCAGGAAGATTTAAACACCCTTTCAGCATGGTGTCAAGATTGGAAAATCGAAGTTAATCAGAGCGAATATTCCCTATTGAGTTTCTGGAAGAGTAAGAACAATGAATTAATCTCGGAGTACAGAATTTATAGATTGAATATCCAATCTGCAGAGTACGTTAAATATTTAGGAGTCACCATTTGTCGTGATCTATCGTGGAATATGCATATTCGAAGGATCGTAGGCGCAGCTAATAAGAAATTGGGCTTCGTAGGCAGAATAGTAAGAAGTAGCACAGAACATGTACGAGAAACGTGTTATTTATCATTGGTCAGATCTCAGGTCGAATACGCTTCCAGCATATGGGATCCGTACGAAATGGGACAGATACTTGAGTTAGAAAGAATCCAACGCAGAGCAGCCAGATTCGTAAAGCAAAAATATCAGCAAAACTCTCTTGAAGGAGTTGAATTGGATATCGCTAGAGGATCGTAGAATTAGCGCTAGGTTAAGCCTTCTGGAGAAATTTAGGTCGGATGTTCTCTTAGAGGAGGTCTCAGGAATATTAGAGGCACCTACGTACATGGGCAGGCACGATCACCAGAATACAATACGAGAGATCGACTGTAGAACCGAGCGATATCAGAGCTCGTTTTTTCCAAGGACCATACGGGATCATAAGAGGAGAGTGATTCCCACGAGGGACGTTATTAGGTAGGTTTTGGTGTGCTGCACCCCCTGCCACACACCAGTCTGGTGATTTGCAGGGTATCATGTAGATGTAGATAAGTAAGGTCATATATATTTTAATGTCAATAAAATATTTGGTATTGGAAGAAATTAATTCAAAGTAATTCATTGCTGTGGCTTTGATGCAACTACATGCGTATTTGATAATGACATCATTGAAAACAGAGTTCAAGGGCTTTCCTCTAAGACTCCTACGGGGATGCCCCTCGAATGTGAAGGAAATCGCATACTTTTCTCTAATCCGACCCGTAGTGGAATACTGTTGCGCCGTCTGGGACCCTTTCGAGGAGTGCCTAACTAGGGAGCTCGAAATGGTTCAGCGTAGAGCGGCTAGATTTGTAAAAGGAGAATATCGGTATGATGCGAGTGTATCAGAGATATTGAGGGATCTGAAATGGCAGACGTTGAAGAATAGAAGAATTGAATACAAAAGGAATCTATTTGAAAAATTTGAAAGCTCCGAATTCGTTGAAGACGTACGCGGCATAGTCGTCCCCATCGGTGTTAGTGAACGTAATGTTAGATAAGAGTGCAGGAGAAAATATGTCGAAACAATCGCTAGAACAGAGAAATACTACAGATACTTTTTCCCAGACGCGATAAGACAGTCCAACAGAGGAAGTAGTTAGTTCACTTGGTGTTGTGACACCCTCTGCCAAACGCTCTGGCGGCCTGCAGGTTATTGATGTAAATGTAAAAGCAAAGTTTCAAGCATCAAATTTCTGTTTTAAATGCTATTTTGAAGAATCTTCCATTTATCCTGTTGCTTTGAAATTAGTGCCAATGAATGTTTTCTTTGTGTTTGAAAAATTCCGTCATAGTAAATTTGTATCATGTTAATAAACATTTCTCAGCCTTTCTGGATTCTCGGATCCTCAATTTCCGTGGACTTCTTCCTCATAAAATTTTATGCATTTTTTCAAGCATTTACTTGATCTTTGAATGAAAAAAATAAAGCCGTGCATTTAGAGTTATTATGATATAAGCAGTGCACGTAATCTACAAATTGTTAATAAAAATATCGCATTCAACTTACTGACGCGATTGAGACGTCTCTTATTTTGCCGCACGATTTGTCAATAAAAATATTAAGAATTCATTATTAGTCATTCCAGCTTTAGCGCATATTAGCTTCGTTCTGTCCGTTTTTCTATCCGGATGCAATACTTTTCTTCGTAGCTATTCAGCGGATTTTAATGAAATTTAGTACATACTAAAGCTAAGCACAGCAAATTAGAAAATGAGATGGTTTGCATCACATAATAAGTTTAGAATACTCTATCGCAAGAAACGTGCTTATTTATAATGCACATTACACTTTCCTAACCTGTTGAAATATTTTGCAACGCAGGTAATATTTGTAGTTATTCAATTCCACATGTATCTTAAACAAATACATAATAAATATTTACATTTGAATAATTTATTTCCATGTTTTAATATTAGTTTTTTAATATCACTATTGTTACAGTGAAGATGTATTTGATTAAATTGGAAAATTACGTGAATTAATAAATCAGTTCTTCAAAGTATTTATAAATATATTTTAAGGTCAGAGCGAAAAAAACCGGTTCGAACCGGTTCACTGATGATTTCCGGAGCGAAACCTGAACCGAACCGAAATTTTGTGTTTTGAGTAAACCGTAACGAAAACCGGAGCGAAATAAATTACGGTTCGATGCCCTGCATTGAACTGAGGAGCATCATTCGTTCCTTTTCGTTTCACCACGGGAAATTTTTTTAGAGGTTCCCCGTGGGTAAATTTCATTAAAATGACTACAAAATTATGTACTAAAAATATTTCTATTCAATTGGTGGACCTTGCGACTTCAAACAACTCCAGCGCTACCGTGTTTCTCAGTCCACAAATCACCAAGAAAGTGAGGAGGGAAACTTAGTGGTCTACTCTTATCGAGTACCACCATAAGGGAACCAACGGCTTTATACGTTTCTTCCGAAGGATGGATGGAGCGCTGATTTTCTCCTCTTAACCACGTAAATAGGGAGAAAAAATCCTACTTTCGCAGGATTCGTAACCGTTTATGCACCGGGTTTGCTCAGCGTAACAGGCCAAAACCCTCCCCAGTACGACAGGGCTCCAAACATTGAAATTGAGCCACGTTGTTGAAATATCTTACTGACCGACAAAAATACCTGTGCAAGATTTGCATTGTAATTTCGATACGTCAATCGTTCTCATCAGTACTTACTTATTATGTCATTTGGATAAAAGTGTGTAATTTGAGAAGAAACGTCCTGCGAGGAAACATTCGAATCTTTTATCTAATAATTAAAGTAGGAGTACGAATTGACTAATGTTGTTGTATTGGATAGACTTTTGTTCAAAATACAGTGATGTAAATATTTAGCTAGAAGATGTACGAAAAAATTGTGAGAAAGTTATAAATTCATGACATTATTTTAGCAAATAAATGGGGTAAATGTAGATTGTCTTAAACCCAAGCTCGATAAATCGATTTATCAATTCCTTGCGACTTTTCGGTACGCGCCCCGCGGTATTCTTCACTCCAATTCGCTCTCTCTCTTTGTAGAGAATGCACCGAATTATCTCCTGCAGTAATGAAGGAAGACAAACGCTCTGGTCCTTGGTTGAATTATTACAGCCCGCATGTATAGAGAAATCTCCTCTGCAATCTGCCTCAATTGGAGACACACACCACCAACACCGTCTCAAGTTTTCCAGTGGTACGAGGGTCTGCCACGGTCGCGTTGCAGTCGCTCCGCACGGAAAGCATAAGAGAGAGGTAGAGAAAGAGAGAGAGAGAGAGAAAGGCGTCCCATTAAAGTGTTTCCTCAGGGAATGGAGGAGAGAGGGAAATGGTGTAAGGGGTGAGATAAAAGATGAATATTAGAGGGAGATTTTATGAGAAAGAGTTGTAGATGGGAGGTACAGTCTGCAAGAGAGAGAGACCAAAGCTGAGAGAGGGAGGGAAAGGAGAAGTGGGCGAAGAGGGGCAAAAGGGTTAGAGAATGGAGGAGTGGACGTGGATGGGTAATGGGGTTTACTGTTTGTGGAAGGACGTATAAAATGTTCAGAGGAGTTGAATTAGAGATAGAGAGAGAGAGGAGAGAAAAAGGGGCGAAACAATAAGGGGTTTTGTTGTGTTAGGACTGGTAGAGATGCTTATTATCGGGTATCCGTAACACTTTTGCGCGGCCCCTCCATATTGAAACAGATAACGTCTGTGACAAGATTATAATTACCGGCGTGTGCGGATTGTGCCATGGGGAGGGCGGAGAACGGGAGGGGCGAGATTTTTCCCCCGAAGCAAAGCGGATCTCGTTTGCATTAATTAAGCCAGGTGGTCCAAATTAAAAGCAAACAGAAGGAATAGATTTTTACAAATTGGAACGACTCCTGTGGTGTGCATCAAAAAAAACGTCTCGCCATTTAAACACACGAGAAGATTACTCTCTCGCGCATTCATGACAACCTTAAATTAATCTCTTTATTGACTCATTCCGTGGAACGATTTTCTTGTGGTATTTTATTAAACGGGATATATTATGAATTAATTTAATCGGAGAGCCAAATTTCAGGAACCTAATGCAAAATAGATATGGTGATCGAATTTATCATTGATGATAGCCTGAAAAACAAATCATTTAACCCAGGGGTGCCCAACGCGTAGCTCGCGAGCCACATGTGGCTCGCGCAACAATTTTGAGTGGCTCGCTATCACTATCTGAATTTACCGCATCACTTGTACCAGTGAGTTGACTAGTTTTTAGGTAAACTACATTTATATTAATATGTAAAATACAGTTATGATATTTTTAGAGTAACTGAGATTGTAGCAAAATGTCTATTTCTGCAAATAAACAAACCAATGCAGTCTTATTTCTTCTCGCCGTCATAAATATATAATATCGCCATTACTTAGCATTCGAGCTCTCGAATATCGCGACCTCGCGAAGCATATCGATGATCGCTCTTCGTGAATCGAATTAGATTCGACCATAGCTACAAACTGTCATAAAACCATTAATTTCATCTGAATTTTGAATATATTATTTATTATTGTTGTTTCAGGTTAGCTAGTAATTACTGTTGTTTATTAAATCTTATTTTTCTCTAATAAGTAAGGAATTCATTTTGATTAATTTTAATTTGTAGGTACCCTCAGCTATGTGTGCAAGTAAAACACCAAGCAAGAAAGCACGTACATATAAGTATAATTTTCATGAAGAATGGGAAGAGCAGTATTTTTTCATTTGCATCAAAGACAACTGTGTTTGCTTAATTTGTGGTGCAGATGTTGTTGTTGGGAAAAAATGTAAAGTAGAACGACATTTTACTACCATCATAAAAAATATGACAATGAATATCCTTATAAGAGCAATTTAAGAAAAGCTAAAGTTAATGAATTAAAAAATTCATTGGTTGCTCAGCAATCTGTGTTTGTGAAATCTGTTAATAAATCGAAGGCTGCTACTATTGCATCGTTCAAAGTGGCACATATATTAGCGTTAAAGAAAAAACCTTTTGATGATGGTGAAATAGTTAAAGAAGCTATGATTGCTGCAGCAGAATCATTATTTGGCGATTTTAAAAATAAGTGTGAAATTTTGTCAGCAATACAAGAAGTTCAACTGTCTAGAAATACAGTGACTCGGAGAATTGAATCGATGTGCAAGAATGTTAAGGAGCAGCTAAATAGGGATTTTGAAATGTGTGAATTCTTTAGTTTACAATGTGATGAATCAACAGACATTAGTAATACAGCACAATTGAATGTATTTATAAAGATGGTATTTAAAGACTGCACTATAAAAGAAGAGATACTGTCAGTTATACCATTAAAAGCAACAACACGTGGGAGGGACATCTATCAAGCAATTAAAAATCACGTAACAGAAATCAATTTGCCACTTCATAAACTTTTTTCCATAACAACTGATGGTGCACCAGCCATGATTGGGTGTGATGTTGGTTTTGTTGCATTATGTAGGAAAGATCTTGAGTTTCCAAATTTTCTAAGCTACCATTGCATCATTCATCAGCAAGTGTTATGTTCAAAAGTACTTCATTTTGATCACGTTATGTCTGTTATTCTGAAAATTGTGAATTCTATTCGTGCTAGGCCACTGCAGCATAGGCTTTTTAAAGCACTTACAGATGAACTAGATTCACAGTATGATGTTGTTCTTCTTCATTCAGATATTAGATGGCTCAGCAAAGGTAAAGTGTTGCAAAGATTTCAAGATCTTCTTCCAGAAATAAAGATGTATCTGGAATCAAGGAATACGCATTGTGAAGAACTCACTAACCCTAGGTGGTTATCTGACATGGCATTTCTTACAGATTTAACATCCAAGCTAAATGATCTCAATCTTGAACTTCAAGGAAAAGACAAAACCATAGCTCAATTGATTGGAAATGTGAATGCGTTTAAATCAAAATTAATTTTATGGATATCACAAATAAGAAACAGAATCTTCATTCACTTTCCCAGCTTAGAGAAAATAGCTCAAGAATTTATGGAAATTGACATAAATACATACTCTAAAAACCTTGAAGAAATTAAAAATGAATTTGAAGCTCGATTTCTTGATTTTCATGTGATTCAACCAACTGCTACATTTATATTAAATCCATTTGATGAATTCGAAGTTAGTAAAATGTCAGAAGAAATAGCAAAAGTAATACATAGAAGCATTGCTGATATAGAAATAGAAATTATTAACCTTCAATCAGATTTGCAGTTGAAGGCAAGAGCTTCACAAAAGGATTTTTGGACACTGGTAGCAGAAGAAAAATGTCCTTTGTTGAAGGAAACATTCCAACGAATGAACGCATGTTTTGGGTCAACATATTTGTGTGAAAAAGGTTTCTCAACAATGAAATTTTAAAAATCTAAGTACAGATCTCAGTTAACCGATGATCACCTCAATGAATGTATGACACTAGCTATAACTCAGTATATCCCGGAATTTAACAAATTGGCGGGCAACATGCAATGTCAAATTTCACATTGAATGAGTAATGAAAACTATTTTTTTGTAATTTTGTTAAATGATACTGATGTATTATAATAAACAATTATACCTTCAAATTATTCTATATAAAGCTTTTTAGTATTATTTTGTATCTAATTAGTGATTTCATACTTTATTTTTTATGTAAACCATATGTGGCTCACGATACATGATAAATCGTTAAAGTGGCTCACGGTAGTCTAGAGGTTGGGCACCGCTGATTTAACCAGAGGGTGAACAGTTATCATACAAAAATTTTACAAATTTTCCTTCCGCTTTCAACTGGAAATCGAGTCCCGGGAATAGGAAAGACTCAAGACTCCCTAGTCGCTTTAACTAAAAGACTTGTAAGTCGCCTGCCATTCCTTCTGATGGCACTATAACTTCAAAGCAACGGGATATCTAAGTACCTTCAGTTCCTTATCATTCGATCAAGATACACATTCTCTCCGAAAATGTAGAAACGGAGTGTCCCGCCGGGAAACAGAGCGTCAAGCTGCTTGATTTCCATCTCATTGTCAGACGTACGTACAGAGCAAGAAATCTAAATATACCAGCCTTCCTTTTACTGCAAAGGAGTGATTATGTATGTTAAAACAACGATAGCACAAAGGCATATAGATATAGACTTAACAAGAACTTCTTGAGCTACCGTCCAGTAGTCGGGACGGTTTGAAATATGGGACTATCCCAGAGAGGCTATCAATGTATGAAGAGAGATTTCTCGAATCCATAATCGGTCGTCGTCCTGAAGGCATTCGAGAAGAACTTCCGAGAAACTTATTAAAATATTCACCAACCTCTGCCCAACTACCCTCCCTCCCTCCACCCCTCCCCTCACTCAACCCCCCCCCCATCCCACCAAACCGTCCAATTTTCCTCGTTTTAATTAGCCTTCCGCATCAAGCGGCCGCAAATGAAGCGGATTTTCATCAGTATATTTGCCGCCTCAGATCTCTTCAATTATATTGAATCTTTTTACCTTTTGCGAGGATGAAGGCAAATTTCCGCGGCGAGTCCCGTTCAGAAAATAATACAAAAACGGATGAGTGCCGCTTCAGTTTCTTTATTAACTTTCTCGTGAAAAGGGAGAAGAGTAGAGGGAGGGAGAGAGAGAGAGCACTTCGTCAAATCAGTCGAGAACGGTGGTTCCGTTTGAAGTGTGTGTGTGTGGCGTGAGTGCTACGTCCCAGTCGGAAGCGGGATTGATATTTGGGCTAATTTGGGGGAAGGAAAGAAAATACAAATCTATAGACGGAGTAAAAGCACTCGTCTGACTGACCGGAGCAAGACGAATGCGAAAGCGCGTGACGGAATCGAGTCCAAAATAAATAGTACCGTGACAACGGGAGCATGGGAGTTTATTTGTTCGCTGCAGGAAAAGAAATTACGCAACGAGGAAAGCATCACATTTTTTTGCACGCGTTCGATATTCTTTCCCGCGATTAAACGGGAAATGTTTTTGTAAAAAAATTAATTGTTCTTACGCGATCTAATTGGCAGGAGTAAATTCTGTACCCGTGAAGGGGTTGGGTAACACATATGACCGATGATTTACCACCGAGTGTTTAGCTGTAATGCTTACTGAAATACCGCGTTCACTCAACATTTTTATGGCTACGTGATTTATATGGGTCGTAAATTTTGTACAAGCTGTCGGGCGAGCTGGATAATTTTTTTGTGTATTTGATCAATTGAACGTGATTATTTATTGCTATATATTCATTACTTCTCACTGTATTGATGATGATGACTTTACGTATGTAAGCCTTCTGTGCGTAAAATTCACTCTGTTTGAATATATTACGTATTTATTTATATTTATTTGTCTGTATAAATGTCATTTTAGCTATTTAAATCGCTATGTCATTGTTACAGATACCCTTTACGTTTACTTTTGTCGTCTTCTTATATTATTTAGGCTTTCTGTAAGACTTGTTTTTTCTCTTTATCTCACGCACCCTAATTGGCGTCCTACAAATGAGAGAAAAAATGAGTGGGTACTTATGTATTAACGGGGAATCCAATAAAACAAACAAAGAAAATGAGAACTTGTAAAAAAATTATTTACAAGTAACCGAGGATGTTGGCGAGCCTTCGCCTCGCTTTCTTCTTAGATTATATAATGCCTTTTATATCGGGTGTAGCCGTCTCCGGGCGCTATCGCGCCCTTCGCCTCTCTGGTACGAACCTATCCCTCACCATTGGCCCGTGATCGGGTGGGTAAATGTCGTCACAGGCAGATCAATCATGGGTTTGCAAGCTTTCTTTTTGCGTGAAAGGGTTATCTCAAAAAATTATTTTTCAAAAGGGGTACGGGATAACCGAAGAGAATCCATTTTTCTTTGAATTTTAACATTTAAACTTGAGTCCCCCTTTAATGCACAAATACAAAAAAATGTTTCGGGAAGGGAATGATGGGGAAAAGTACAGGGACTCGTCGGAGATAACGGGAGGATATTGAGAGAGGCGGGATTAAGAATAAATAGGTCAGGGGAGCCATTAAGAGTTTTTCAGAAATGTTGAGGATGACGAAACTACATAGGATTTGGCTGAAGGATGTTTGAGAGAGATAGGCAGTGAGAGAGAGAGGGAGATAAGGAGAATAAAAACGAGGAAAAAGGAGAGGGAGAGAGAAAAATAAGGATATACAAAGAAAGACAGAAGAAAACTACATTTTGATTATTTTTGTGATTGCTGAATATGGTCCATTTTTTTATTATTACGGTGGCTGTTTTTTTCTGGCGAGAATAGTGGCTAGTCTATAGAAACGCTGATGGCAGTAATAAAGAAATCCTTCGGTAAAGTCGGTTTTCTTTTCCGAGTAAGTCGACCACTATCACCAAGCATTGATACTTGCTGTCTAAGATTTTTCTTGTATTATTACGTTAATCCGTCCCATATCGAAAATTATCTCCGAGAGCCGAATGACGGCAGGATGAAAGCCCTCTCAAAACCTACACGGAGGACTTTTAACTTCAACGTGAGATAATGACTAGGTAGGAAACGGTTCGTTCAGCATTGGAAGCCATGGACGGGATGATTTTTTTCAATTAAGTCTCATTAGTCCTGTAAGTTATATGTCCCATAAATTTGGTAAGTTATCACTTTATTAACGCGCAAAATTCAATGTTTTCCGCAGTAATTCTAGACATTTTGGGTACTGATTGATTACCACGGCAACTCCTATAATATATATCAACTAGTGGAAATGCTCGTCAAAAATGACGGGTAGAAAATAATTAAATTAAATCTCTTCCCTTTCTTTGCCGTGCCCAAAAACTTGTTTTTTTGCGATTCTATCTTTAGTGTGTATGGTGTAGTTTGTCATCTCCAATCTGCCCTCCATGGCAAACGGTTTTACAAAACCCGAATAAATACGATGTCGTATTTATGTATGGTATCACCCGGAATAGAAACTTAATTGAGATAAACCATATAGGAGGGTAATTATTCCTTCTCGATTTTTACACAGTTTTGTTTGACTCAGACACTACATCAAAGATTTTGATCGAGATATATTGTCATGAAGCTATGTTGTCATAGGGATATTTTGTCATAGAGATATATTTTCATAGAGATATATTGTCATAGAGATTGTGAAGACAAATAACCCTATGTAGGCGATACGACACAAAAACAAATATATGACGTCCGGGGACGTTGTAACATCGAATTTTACTCCCGGCTACCTTAATCAACTCAACTCGAACAGCAGCGGCTCTGTTGTTAGGAGATGAAACATTTTCTGCGCGTAAATTCGGATCAGCGTAACGAGAGAGACATCATGTTACGGGATAAATGGCAAGGGAGGTGAGAAATTTTGCGCAATGTACGCTTCGCCTATTTTTTCGTCGGGAACACGAGGAGGGAGAGCATTCATCTTCCATACCAACCGCTATTTCATCTCTAGTGTGTCGGATAGGTCATTGTAACGCGTACGCACACGACACACACAAACACATACACAGTACTCGCCGGCGCAATGACGCTGTTATAAAGGCAAACGATTTCATGCGCGAGTGACTCTTCCCTCGCTCACTCCTGACGATTTTACCTTCGCTTTTTTTCCTCGCCGATTTTTTCCCCACGCTCTTTGTTTTTCCGCCCTCTCGATAGCGGCCTCTTAAAGATCTCTCTCATGGGGTCATTCGGGCCCTGTTTAAAACAGCGTGCAAACTCTTGTCTGTCCCGAGCGGCGTTTTTGAGAGGCAAGCGGATTTTTTTTTTAAACTTTGAGACTTCCGATTTCGTTTTTTTTTTTTGGCTGAATCACGAACATTAATGTGATGCATGTGGTTGTTTTATATGTGAGCTTATGTTTTTCCATAGATGTCTGTAAACACACCAAAACGTTAAGAGAGGTATAGTAGAATGGATGGGATGTACGTTAAACTCCCGATTAGCCGGGATTTATATTAACCGGAGTTTTTAAAACTTTAATTTTTTATACCGGATAGCATGCGTATGTACGTTATCGATTTGACCTCCACTTTGTTGATAAATAAAGCGATGTTACACGGCTTGTACACTATCTTTATGCGATGACATTTAAGTTAGAATTATCTTTTAAGTGTCTTCTAATAAATATTTTAATATTTATTAAGTTTTATTTCATTTTTGTGTGTATTATGGCACTTGAATATCGATAAACTGGAATATCCGATTAACCGTAGTATGCTCGGTCCCGAAACGTTCGGAAAACCGGGTGATTCCGGTAACATGTGAACATATACGAAATTATAGAGTCAGAGATACGGGGTGAAAATTTCAGATCTTTACCGGGATTAAAACCCGGTACTTCCACATACCGGACGGATTTACCACCAATCAGAATACACGTTAGCATCCGCCCGGCAGAGAGTAACCCCGATTCGATTCCGGTTCAAGGCAAGAATGTCTCTCTCCGTTGTATTTTAAGTATGGAGGGAAGGAATAACGGAGATAGAGATAGAAAACGCGACGAATAAATAAAAATTCAGGCGGAAAGACGGCTAAATGGATGCAGAAAATGCGCGGAGTAAGGAAGAGAGAGAGAGAGACCAGGAAGGGGGTGCGAAAGATGGAGAAGGTGGTTTACGTTGGATTTTGAGAGAAATATGGACCGTAAAGGAATGAAGAATGTTGAGAAAGAAGTGAAGAGAGAGAGGGGCAGAAGAAGATGGAAGAGGAGGTTAAGGGCAGAAAGGGAAGGAGAGAGAGAGAGAGCGGTCGAGGAGGGATTTTGAAGAGACAGGAGAGGCGGGAGTGGATTAGAGGAGTGTGAGAGGGCGTAGAGAAGGGACTGGGGTTTATTCTGTGTGAAGGGTTTGTCCGTGATGAAGTTGTTGTGGCAGCCTCATTACTTATTCTCGAAATCGTTTCCCCCACCTACTCTCTCTCTCTCTCTACATCTCTCTCTCTCTACATCTCTCTCCATCTTTCTCTCTTCCTTTATCTCCATCTTCCTCTCTCCCTCTTCCTCTCTCCCTCTTTCTCTTCCCCCTTCTCTCTTCACCTTTCCATCTCCCTCTTTCTCTTCCCTTTCCTTCCCTCTTTCTCCCTCCCTCCTATCGCCTTCCTCTCCCTCATCCTCTCTCCTTCTCCCTCTTGTCACACTACTCTCTCACTCCCATTTCACTCCTCTCTTTTCCTCTCTCTCTCTTCATTTCTACCTCTTTTTCACCTCCATTTTCATTCATCTGACCTCCTCCTCACGTTCCTCTTTTTCCTTCTTCATTTCTCCTCACTCTACCGCTCCTCCTTCTGCTCTTACTCCCGTCTCTCCTTCCCTTAAGCTTACCTCTCTCTCTCTCTCTCTCTCCTCTCTCTTACCCTTATTCATCAACCAGTCCCTGCTGCTATCCTCACTCAGTCTCTCCCTCCCTCCACCTCCTACCTCGCCACCACTTTGCACCAAATCAGGAGGGATTATGGACCTTCCCACTTTCCATCCCATTCCCTCAGTATCTCTCTCCCTTCCTCCAATACATTCTCCCTCTCTCTCTCTCTCTCTCTCTCTCTTCTCTCACTCCCTCTCTATCCTCTTCCATCACCCGAAACCTGTTATCGGGGTCACTCCCCGTTGGCAACACAGCTTCCCATCAAAGCGGAAGTTTACATCCAGCGTTCTCCTCCCTTCTCCCATATACGTTGGATAGGAGGAGGCCATTGGTTTGATCCCCTCGACATAGCCTTTGATCAGGAGCCTCTCCGCGTTTACCCAAAAGGTTGTTTTTTTTTCCTCCCCTCTCTTTCGAAATGAGAAGAGAGAGAGAGAGAGAAAACGCTTCATTCCCTCGGCGCCTGCGCAATGTTATAATCTTCAATTTAAAACGTGAGCAGTGTGGAAGATTTCGGTTTCGTTCTACAACGAAACAGCGGTGAGAGGAAAAGGAGTGGGTGCGGGGTTAAGGGATAGGTGGAGAGGAGCGTATAGAGAAGAAGAGAGGACACAGGGTCAATGCAGGAGTCCCTATCTGGAGATTTGACCCAATTCACGTTTCAGCCATGCGCCCATCGCCGGTGGAAGCTTTTAATCGCCTCGACCTGATCGATTCTTGGAGCTTCTTTACATCGACGACTTTTTCATAAGACGTGTACACCGAACGACGTCCCTTATGAAATGCTGAGTTTTCGTTTCAATTAAGGGATTTCGAAATAATTTAAACGGATTTCCTTCTCAGGAAAAAATTACGGAAATTCGAGAATTTATAGCGTTGAAGCAAGATGGATTGCGTAAAATCTCGTGAAATTTATTGTTAAGGCGATATGGTTGTTGTTTTTTAACGCGTAAAAATCGCACTTTCGTAAGTTAAAGGAGGAAGCAGGGAAGGGATCATTATTTTATTTGAACTGAGAGAGATAGAGAGAGAGAGGGAGGGGGGGAGGAGGAGAGAGAAAGAGAACGAGAGAGAGAGAGATAAATAGAGATAGAGGAAGAGTTTGAATCGTTCGTCGCGCGGAAAAAAAATCAGAGAGAAAATGACTGCCAGCAGACGCAATTCCGATTTCAATCGCCGCCATTTCCCTCCATTGACGTAATGGAAAAATGTGATTGACGTCATTATCCTTTTCGCCGTGCGGCGGGAAATTTCGTCCTGAATGCATCTTGACCGTCCCATGGAGCGCCGGGGCATAATGTTTGCCTGCAACGTACCCTGCAGAGCGTAATTTTGTCCTGCTCCCATTTCCCCGCTCTCTCTCTCTCTATCTCTCTCCCTCAGTCTCTTTGCCACCCCCGCACGCCAACTCCATATCTCTCTTCACGTGCAAAATGTCACTCCCACGCTCTCCACTATCCTTTTTTTTGCACCACCCCCCTGCACCTTAATCGTTATTCATCCTTCCTCCATTCTCCTCTCTCTCACTTTTCTGTTGTCCCCTCGTTCCTCTTTATCCTTTCCCTCCTCTGTTTCTCCCTCTGTTTCATCCTTCAATCCCACGCCCTATCAATTTTCCTTACGCATTCTCTCTTCTCCACTGTCTCCTTCAGTAAGTCTTTTCCTCATTTATTTTCAAACTTTCTTCTCCGCTATCCAATAATAATCGAAAATATGTCACTCGACCTATCAAAATTATCTAAACTATATAAGAGACAGTGTCGCTTTTTCAGTAATGCTTTTCGAAGCTTAATATATCTCGCAAACTACTTAATCGAATTTGATGAAATTTTCAGGATAGCATTGTGATATAATAAAAGAACGTTTTAATATATCGAACTCGAGATCAAAGACTCGGATTCGACCCCAGGGGATAATTTCCATTTCCAATAAGATGACACGTAAAAATCAATTTTTCGCAGTGCAGGATTTATTTCTATATTATAATCTTCTAAAGTCGTAACTAAGTGACGCTTGATCGGAAAATGACCGTTGTGCGCAGGCGCAGTTATCCCAGCTCTGCCAGGCGAGAGGCAGCCGAAGTTTCCCGCCAGTCGCGCTCTGACTGTAATGGAGATTGTCATTATTTTCTTCATCTTCACATGCAAAATGGCCCTTATCAGGCACAACTCTCTCTTATATTTCACCGCCCTTATCAGGGCCAATCCCTCTTCTACTTCACGGCCAGGGTCATTTGTGTATCACATCATTGGAGATGGGAATTGTCTTTTTCGAGCGTTATTGTACGGCTTATATGGACTCCAGGAAGAGCATTCGTTAGTACGCAACCGAATAATAACCCACGTTGCTAACAACTGGACATATTACAGCAGTTTCGTTATTGGCGATACATCTTACGGTGTCTCAATAAAATCAGTAAATAATTATACAAATCACATGAGTGAGAATGGGGTTCATGGTGGCCATTCGGAATTGACAGTTGCTTAAATGTCGTTACGGTACTCCGAATCACTTTAAATACTCGAGATAATCATGAGTTACCTTTTATCCTTAACAGAAAACAATTCCTCATAAGGTTAGCCTTTGCTATGACAATTAATAAATCTCAAGGCCAAACATTTAACCGAGTGGGCATTCACATCGATCATAGTAAGCCAATATTTGGTCACGGTCAGCTCTCTCTCAGTGTCGATCCATGGCCAGTCTCAAAATCAAAATTACAGGAGCTAAAAACAACAGGGAAACTCACACTATTCAAAATATTGTGTACGATGAAGTATTAAGAAATGAATAGATAGTAGGGGTGTACCGAATATTCGAAAACTATTCGGTATTCAGCCATTTTTCCACTATTCAGAATTCGGAAGTATTCGGAATTTGACAAAATGGATATTCGGTTTGGTATTCGAATTCGGTTAAAATTTACCAAATATCAAATCGAATGATGAGCAGCAAAAATTGAAAATGAAATCATAAAATTAGTAAACATCTTAAAATATTCAACTTTAATTACGATACAGACTGAAAAACACAAAATATTAAAAATGAGAAAGAATAAAAAATTATAAAACTGATTCTCGAAACTATTGGAAAGGGAGATAAATTTGATAACAAGCCAAAGCTAGAAAGCGAAATAAAATTCCAAGAACCAACACTCAGATACGAGTATTTATTACTGAAGTGAAATGTTTTCCATCACATAGTAACCACACACAATAATGATCACACAAAAATTAAAATTAAAACCCCCTAAAATATTTTTTCTATAATTAGGACACAATAAGGCACAGTAAAGATTCTAATTTCCAAACACCGAAGGTTCTTTGTGGTATTGATTTAATAGGTATTTTATAAACTTCCAATGATAATGAATTTATTGAAATCAATTCTTCAAGTAGGTTTCTTTTATGTGAGTATTCGGTGGTTGAATATTCGGTATTCAGCAGTACCAGTATTCGGTTATTTATTCGGTATATTTTATTCAGCTTTAACAGAATTCGGTTACTTATTCGTTATTCGGCAATTTTGATATTCGGTGCATCCCTAATAGAGAGTTGTATTTTCACCTCAGTGATGGAGGAGGATGGGCAGCGAGGTCCCGAGGGATTGGCTCATATATAAAAGTAGCATGAAAAACCTTAATAATTTTATAACTTCAATAATGGTGTCTTTAGTACGTTGGCGTAGATAAAAGATTGGCGCAGTAATAGTAATACATTGTGCAATCCGCTCACAATGGACGAAGGGAGCGCGCGAAGCAAGCCGCCGGGGGGTCTGGGGGCGGAGACCCCACTGGGGTTGGCGAGTGCAGCGAGCAGGGACGGAGCCCCTAGTATTATATGATTTGAAGCTTTCTGAATGTTCGAATGATCGTAATTGTCCCGTTAAATTTTAGCGGGATTGAGGATTCTTATTCTTACCGTCGAATACTCAGTCTCATTCGAATTCGCTCATACTTTGAATTTATACTTGAGTTTTGGTAAATTTTTTAATGTTTTAATAAGTAATGAGATTCCATGATTACCGGTATTGTTGTCCTCGGTAATTTCCTTGCAAATGCACTTAAATAAAGGCTTAAAGATCGATAATAAGATTAAAACTTGCTCGAAATGACCGAAGATATGAATTTAATGCAAATAAATCAAAGGCAGTATTCATGTTATTTATATATTTTATTTATCTTACTAAAATCTCATTTCTGGTTCTCTCTCTCTCTCTCTCTTTATAACGCTCTATACCTCAGCCATTTTCAATCTCAGAGAATTTCACCCCCCTAAGTTTATTTTTTATCTAGTTATTCAACTAATTTTCTTAATTTGTTATTAAAAACCAAACCTACATCCCTTATAAAATACATTCTTTAAACTCATATTCAAAACATATTCCCGTTAAACTAACCTAAATCCAATAGGTACATGGTAGGAACGAAGAAACAGCGAACAAATGGGGAGAGTTTGGCGAGCGTCAGCGAGCAGGGGGCTTGCCCCCTATAGTCTTCTAAAATATTGTCAAGCAAGAATTTCTAAGGATATATCTAAAATCAAAACGGTGCAATTTTATAACTTTTAAATACTTTTAGTTCATTTTGGTCATCTTGGAACGACGATTTAGCCTAAATTTTGCGTCAAAATACATATCTTGGATCGACCCTTCCTTGAGGACGCCCCCCCATATCAAACGTTTTTTGCTGCCCATCATTGGACCTTGGACTGTACTGTGAAAAACCCTGTTCTAGATAACCCCATTCCCTCAATCTCCCAATCATTCTTTTTTCAATCTACTACTTCGCCAACCGTCTTAATACCGTCCTGTGCCTCTTTCCGCTCCTCATCCTCCGTCTTCCGAATTCTCCCTCCCCGTGTCCACTCTATCACCCTCTTCAACTCTTGCGCCTCTACTTAATTCACTAATTCGTCCTCATTACTCTCTCTCTCTTTCCCCCCCCTTTATTTCGTCCTTTCCCTCTTCCCTTCTTCCATCTCTCTCTCGCTCTAATTTTCTTCACCCGCATTTCCCTCTCTTTTGTTTCCTTCCAGTCCATTATTTGCCGACCTTGTTCCTACCTCCCCTTTTATACTCCACCTCCTAGCTCTTTACTCAACCCACACCCCCCCCCCCCCCCCCTCTCTCTCTCCCTCTCTGACCCTATTTGCGCCTCGCTTCCCTTCTTAACCCTCCCGACGTTTTTCCACGGGGCTTTTTCCCCCTAATCTTTCCTTCGTACGGTTCGTGGTTCCATTTTCTCCCTACCACAATCTCCTCTTTACGTTCCTTTACGCCTCACATTTGTCTCCCTTTATTCTCCCAATCCCTTTTACTCCGCTCTTTCTTCTGGTCCTGTATATTTCGCCCTTTCTCTCTCTCTCTTCACTCTCGCTCGTTGCTTTCTCCATTCGCTTTCCCCTCTTTCATTCCTCTCTCCACTCTCATTCCTCTCTCATTCCTCTCTCTTCTCTTCCCTCTCCCATCTCTCCTACTTCTGCCCGCTCTATTTCTTCGCTCTATCTTCACGCCTTTTTCTCTTCGCTCTCTTTTCTCTTCGCTCTCTCCTCTCTCTTCGCTCTCCCCTTCCACTATCCACTCTCTCTCTCCCCCTCTTTATCTACACTTTCTCTCCCCCTAAACTCCCTCTCTCCTCTCTATTCACGCTCTCCTCTCTCTTTACGCTCTCCTCTCTCTTCGCCCTCCCCTTCCTCCGCTCTCCCCTTCCTCTTTCCTCTCCCTCTCTCTCTCTCTCTCTTCGCTCTCCCCTTCCTCTATCCACTCTCTATCTCTCTCTCTCCTCCAGGGGCGGATTTATAGGTATGCGCAGTGCGCGCAGAAGTAGGGCCCAGTACTGCTGAGGGACCTCCGAATTCGAAAATTATCAATAAAATAGGGCCTCAAAAAAGGCTGCGCGCAGGGCCCCACTATCCATAAATCCGCCCCTCCTCTACTCCCTATCTACACTCTACCCTCTCCCTCTCTTCTTCCCCATTCTGACTCCTCTCCCTCTATCTCTCTCAACTCCCTCTCTCCTCTCCTCTCTCTTCGCTCTCTCATTTCTCTCCCTTATTCCCCCTCCTATTCCCTTCTCCATCCTCTTCCTCCTCCTTTTCTTTCCAGCCCCCCTTAACCTTTTCTCCCTATGTATCCATCTCACCCTCCTTCCCTTCCCATTCAGCCTTCAGTTGTTTCGACCTCCCATGAGTTGCATTCGCACGTGCTCTCCGGCCTCCACTCCCCCTCCTCCTCCTCCTCCGTTGGTCGCAATTAGCCCAAGGTTGAGGAGATCTAAGACGATGGCTATGTGGAATGGCATAAAAGGAAACGTGAATACGAAATGAACAGGAACCTTTTCCGCGTCGTGAAAACATCGCGGCGCCCGCTTGGATGGAAATGAGAACGTCTTTGCCAATCTGATGGTGTTGTTGGTGGTGATGCACCCCATGCACATATTATTCCGGCGCATATCACTTTATCTTCCCCGGTTTTCCGAGTTTCTGCTGTTTTTCTTTAAGGCGGCAGTTGACGTATTGCGGCAAGTCTTCAAAATGATACGTGTAAAGCTTCGGTTGACGTGAATTATAAACACGTATTTTTTGTGAAATAATGAGGACGTATTTTTTTCGGAATGAGGGCAAGGAATGTAAATGATAAGGAAATTTTCTAGTGATAGGATTTTATTTTTTATTAACTTCTCGTAGTCTCGCTGAAATATTTATTTTATATATATGTATATGTGTGTGTGTGTGTGTGCGTGCGTGCGTGTGTGTGTATAATATATATGTATATATTTACTTTCTCCTTTAGATCTGTTTATATGCGGTTTTCCAGTAAAATTATGAGCTTCAAAACGTTTTTCTCGATTTTTTTTCTAACGGTTCATTTGTATATATGGATACAGGTTTCAATATATACTTCTTACTGTTTTTATTTACAGTGTATAGCGTTTATTTACGTTATTTATTTATTGTTTATGGAGTTAGTAGATAGGAGGATACGATTGATTTTTAAATCATCTATATATCGCTCCATTTTATATGGTTCAAAATTTCTCAATGTAAAACACACTGAACACAAGACTATTTAGAAAACCAATTCTGCTTCCAATCCTGGCCTAAGCACTTTTTAATGCGTACGAAGTTAAGGCTGTAAGACTTTTAGAGCCAGATATTTCTTTTTAGAAAACAGATATTCTTGATATGGAAAATATGTGCCTAAGATAATTGTGAGACCAGAAATATTTATGTCTAGTGATTTTGCATTTGAAATAAACCAAGTGCATTTTATTTATTGATTTAACTTCTGAATAACGGAATACAATATTTTATAGCATATTTACTACTACGAATATCTCATCTTTTTGGGCATATTTTGCTCAACTATAATTTTGATATTGATAGACGCACGACAGGCTGAATGACTGAATAAGCTGGACAAACGCGCGTACGATAAAAATAGAACATTTTAAGGTTCGTCTAGAGAAAATCTAAGAAGCACAAACCTGTCGTAATCTATCAAGTCTCTTATGGTTCTTTATATCACTTAACGTATAGCAACGAAGTTGAAAATCATGAAAGGTCGCTTTTTAAAATTATTTTCATAACGACTTAATTATGAAAGATTAAAATATCTGACGTTTTAACTGCCGCCTGGTATTCCTATGCCGTGGCGCGTGAAGTTCGCCAAATAGAACATATTATACCGAGGCCGAACTCGCACTGCCTCGTCCAAAAATACACAAGAGTCGCGCCTCGCTGATTCAATCGCGACCGTTCATCTTTTCTATCGGCACGCTTCATCTCTTCCCACTTGATATACGTAACCCTCTTCCTAGTGCAACACAACTCCTCCATCGCTCACTTCTAGACTAGGGAGTTTCATCACGCTGAATCTGTCCGTCTTAAAGCCTTTCTATCCATCTGTATCTACACCACCCCCTGTTGCTCATCAAATCTCAATTCCCACC
This sequence comes from Uropetala carovei, assembly GCA_036926305.1. Lineage (NCBI taxonomy): Eukaryota > Metazoa > Arthropoda > Insecta > Odonata > Petaluridae > Uropetala > Uropetala carovei. The sequence goes on along the minus strand of JAXCHB010000060.1, from coordinate 15,157,343 downwards.
GATATCTCCTTTTCAATATCTCTCCCTCTCTCTCTCTCTTCCTTATATCTTACTTCTCATTATTTTCTTCCCCTTCGGTTTCCCTCTTTCTATTTTATTATCTCTACCTCTCCCTGCCTTCTTTTCGCTATATTTCATCTTCCCGTATCTCCATATTACATTTTATTGTATTTTCTTTCAACCTCCCAGGCTCTCTTCTCTCTTTCACAATTTTTACATTCCTTCGACTCTCTCACTCCTGTCCACTCTCTCTCTTTCTTCCTCTCCCTTCCTCACACACCCCTTCTCTCCCTCCCTTCCTCTCACTCCCTCCCTCTCACTCCCTCCCCCTCTCTCCCTCCTCTCACTCCTCCTTCCCCTCTACTCCTCTCCCTCTACCAATCTCTCTCCTACCTTTATATCTTCTTTCCTCTCTCCTCTCTTTTTCGCCATTCTATCTCCCTCCTTCCTCTCCCTCCTTCCTCTCCCTCCCTCATCTCCCTCTCCATCTTTCCTCTTCCCCCCCCTCTCTTTTTCTTCCTCCGTACAAACGTTTCTCTATCTCCCTCTTTTACTCTTTCCCACTCTCTCACCCTCCGTTTTCTCTATCTCTACTCTATCCCCACCTCCTTCTCTCTCTCCCTCTCTCCTCAGAAAATCCCTCCGCCCTTTCCTTCCGCCCATCCCTCACTCGCTCTCTCCACGTGCATTATCCATCTCAACGTTTTCGCCGCCTTCTCCATTAAAACGCATCTCAGCCTTCCCGCACGCAATCCGACTCCTTCTCGGTTTTAAAACCTTATTACCTCGCTCGGCACCGGAGAGCTTGCCGCTTCGCGGGTATTTAAAGAGCCAGAGAGAGTTTCTTGAACCTTACGTTAGTCTCTCTCTCTCTCTCTCTTTCTGTTCGAGGATTCCGTTTGATCAAACACCGGAAAATCATTGGGGCAAACGTATCCCGTCTCCTGAGTTTGTTGGAATTTCTTCCGACTAATCATTGCTACATACGTGTGGATAAATATTTCTGAAGAAAATTATGTTGAAAAGTATAGTAGTTTATGAAATCTTGTTGTGCAGGGGATTACTTTCAACGTTTCCGACTATGCATTTGTTTGATATAAATTCAAGAAATCTCTTTTGAACTTTCTTCGTGTTTGTCATCTTTTTAAGTCTTCCTTAAAGTCAAAGTAGAGTTATAATATATATGAATGAAATGACACGGAATCTGAATTTGTGTTAAAGTTTCCCAAAATATGATATAAATGCATATATGTTCAAAATTTTATAGATATTAATTTTATAAGATGCGTTGATGAATATATGAGAATAGTAATCGTCAGTTTGTGAAGATGTATGATTATACAGTCGTCTCAAGCATATATATAACAATGTTCTGCCCTGAGACGAACAATTGCACAACTGGGGCGGTAAACAGAGTCGAGTTCATCACCCGGCAGTGGTATGCGATCTGTTGTTCATTTGAGCGTTTGAATCACAGGCGCGCCTTAACATAAAAGATAAACATGCTCCGAGCCAAGTTAACCCGAAACTTGGCAACCGGGATTTCGCCTTATAAACAGGCGACATAGCGCTCCAAGTCAAGGTAAACACAAGTGCTAAACAGTGTATCAGACCAGACAAACTTAGCCATCTGCACACGCGAACCGTATAGTGTTCCAGTGAAAAAAAAAACGAATTTTTATATGAATTTTTACGGAACGAAATAATTTCACCGAACATTACAAAGGGGCGAGTTTCTCTCATTTGATCTTTCTCTCAAAAAAAAACCAGATTGGCTTCTTGTAAAACTCTACGGTTTAATTTTTCCTCTTTATGAGTTCCAGCTCCACAGTTTTGCCCCTAATCTTTCTGGATAAAATTAGCGCGGTCTTAAAATTATTTATGTATATATGAACGCCACATATTCGTTCAATAGGGTTCATTGTCCGAACGGTATAGATTTCAAAATTAAAACTTTTCAAGAACAAGGAACATTAATGTCGAAATTTACACTGAAAATGTGAGCGTTCCATCTTATATGCCTTCTGAGATATCAAAAAACATATTTTATAAAAAATGAAACCCAAAGACTAAAAATGTCGGCAGAACAGAAACCTACACTATGAGCTCACTATCGCTTACGGTTTAGCAAGTAAGTGTGATGCGTTTTATCAAAATCTGCAGCTCTTTGGAGAGAAGCACGTAGGCGAGAGTTAATCCGTGGATTTTTATAGAGGAATAGAATTGTAGGTTACAATTCAATCATATTTTCCCTGTAAAGATAAGTTTTCGTTAAGTTTGATAAAGTTTTTAAATTGTTAATCTGTCCACGAGGAAAAATAATCGTTCATCTTATGTTGAGGAATCGATATATAAAGCCAAATAGATAGGAACAAAAACACGATTATTGTCACTCATTAAATTTTCAACTTACCCAGAGTTTGATGTAGCATGGAGAAGAGATTAATGTTAACTTAGGGTCCCCCAAAATGTAGCACTATTCCCGCGAATATTAAACATAAACAAAAACTGCTTTTCCAGTACACATAATCCTTGTCATCTCTTATGTGATCCACTACATAAAACCATTTTCGTGCTCTTAAGAGCTTTCAGTGTTCTATCTAAATACGTTTAAGCTCTTATGCTATTTACATAATATAAATGTGTATAGTTGATTCCTGAAATGTCGTTTTCAGCTCAATTTTTTATCCGTCGGGTAATTAATTCGTTCTAAAAAAATTGAACGTATTTTTTTTCAATTTACCAATGAATTACGCCATCTCAAATTTTATATATTTCCCCGTTGAAATAATAAATCGGACGACCTTAATTTAAAGCAGCTCGACAACTTCCGTGTGACTAACGAAGCGGCAAATAATTCCGTGAATTAATAGTATTTATCTCTACTTTAAAAGTCTGTTTGACAGCGATTTACTCCTTGCAGTAATCATAGATGCTATTAACTTGTGTACGTCTCGAAAAAGGCGCATTCTTAATTACATCGTTACTCGAATCGTCGCATTTTAACTGATTTCATCCTCTTGACGGCGAACGTGTGGTGAGAATCCGCCAAACGGTCGCGTCAACGCCGTTGCCGAGGGAGACGCGGTTTTTTCTTTTTCTTTTTCTCTCTCTCTTTCTCTCTCTCTCTTTCTCTCTCTCTCTCTCTCTCTCTCTCTCTCTCTCTCTCTCTCTCTCTCTCTCTCTCTCTCTCTCTCTCTTTCTCTCTCTTTCGCTCTCTCTCTCTCTCTTCGTATACTACTATATCCGACGACGCAATCACGGCAAACGAACGCTCATTCTTCCTCTTGTTCCTTACGACGGCCTCAATATCCCTTTCTCCATTCCTTTTAATCCCTCGCGCCCTTTTCGGCTACGGACAATTGCCGCAGAAATCGTCCCTTCCACGCAACTGAGAATACTCGAAGGGGGTTAATCCAGTTTCTTTTTTTTTTTACCTTTATTTCTCGCGTTCTCGGTGAGCGTTTCATTTTATCGGGTTCTTAAATCATTCCAGAGATGACCATTACCTCCTCCTACCGCCTCCTACTTCAACCACTCTCACTCACACACACACACACACACACCCTCTCTCTCTCTCCCCTTTTCGGTTCCATATCATTCCCTCTTCATCTTTTCAAGATGCCATTCTCACTTCCACTTTCCATTGCTTTTAATTTCCTCAAATAATCCGGCGGATGCTTAAGAGACGGCGTTTTTGGAACCTTCTTTTTTATTATCGCTCATGGACTATCAGGTTTGTCTGTATGTCCGCCCTATCGTATGGACAATATCTTCGTAATTCTTTAAGCTGGATAAGCCAAATTCTCAAGATAAATCGGGCTATCTGGGAATAGGACGTGGTTAAAAACATTTGCTGCTGGGATTAAATCTACCGAGGACACGTAATGAATCGGATTTGAAAATTGAAGAAGTTGGGTTCGATTCCGTTAAGAGTTAATTATAAAATATCGAGTTTGTTATTCTTATATTCGTTGCTTTTCTGCAGGGCACAATAATATTCATTTTCGACAGTTTTTGCTAAAAAAAAAAGAAAAATATACCCTAATTAAGTTGATTTTGCCATTTTCCCCCTCATTTTTTCCTATATATATATAATAGGGGGCAAGCTTCCTCCGCGCTGCCGCTCGCCAAACCCTCCCCCCCCTCCCCCCCCCCCCAACTTTGCTCGATGTTTCTTCGCTCCTATCATGTACCTATTGGATTTAGATTAGTTTAACGGGAATATGTTTTGAATATGAGTGTAATGAATATATTTTATAAGGTTTGGTTTTTAATAACAAATTAAGAAAACTACTTGAATAACTCGATAAAAAATAAACTTAAGAGTGCTGAAATTCCCGGAGATTAAAAATGGCTGAGGTATAAAGCGTTAAAGAGAGAGAAAGACAATCAAAATAGGATTTAATAATATAGATTTAAAAAATACAAATAACATTAATACTGCATTCTATTTATTTGCATAAAATTCATATCATCGATCATTTCGAGCAAGTTTTAAATTTATTTTCGATCTTTAAGTCCTTATTTAAGTGCATATGCAAGGAAATTACCGAGAACAACAATACCGGTAACCGTGGAATATTATCATTGAAATGTTAAAAAATTTACCAAAACTCGAGTATAAATTCAAAATATGAGCGAATTCGAATGAGGCTGAGTATTCGACGGTAAGAATAAGAATCCACATTAATTTTGGCGTGTTTTAGTGGAAATTTCGTGTCGATGACTTCATATTAAGATATTTTAAAGAGTAGAAGAACGAAAGCCTTCAAACCAAAAAGTGATTTTTACGTGTTATCTTATGGGAAACGACATTCATCCTCTGGAGTCGAACCCGTGACCTTTTTCGAAATTTTTGCAGTCATAACGTAAAGATTCATCAACACTGAAATCCTGAGAAATTTCAGGCTTCTAAGTTTATTTCTAATCGAGTTATTCACAAAATTAGAGCGTTACGCATCATGATGACCATTGCGATTTTATAATATAGAGAGAGATATGAACCCATCTCTCGTTAGTCTATTCCCTTTAATTTTCTTCCACAATAGTCTGTTCACTTCCTCCACTCTCCTTTTCTTTTATTTCTAGATAACATTGACCCAATTTTCAATCTATAGATTTTTCAGTGGAGAATGGTGTAGTGTGCAGTCTTATATTGCGCTTATTGCCTTTTCTTTTACCTCGTATTCTGTACATTTTTTCGTTGTACGACCTGTTAAGAAACTATTTCTTTAACACTTGGATAGTATCTGTTGCGTTTTTAATAGTCGAAACTTGAACATACAAGCACGGACAGCACTAAAATTTTAAGGGAAGAGGTGAAAATTTACTACTAACTGAAAAGTGTTAGTGAATTTATTCGTTAAAAACATCTGATACCGTGTATATGTGGGCGAGATAGCGTGCAAGCAAAATGTAGTCACTAAAATTGCAGCATGTGAATTATGGCCTCCCTCTCCTAACGGTATGTTACTGGTTTTCAAAAGCGATAAAAATATTTGAAACATCGTTACAAAATGAATGTCCGGAACAAAACAAAAACTAGCTGCGTAAATTTGCGGAATTTGTTACTTAAGCAAACGAATCATCGGAACTCCGCGTAAAAACCTTTTCTGCGATTGAATAGGTCCGCTTTTAAACTTTTCCACGCGTTTGTTCCAATTAGAAATAAGTTTTTTATTCGTTTCTTGTTCGTCAAACAAACACACTTAATTTCGCTGTGTTTGATCGACTGAACGTTTCCTGTTTACCCTTTTGGCTGATGAATTTATTTAAATAAATAAATAAACTCTGATTATGTGAAAACAAGTTTCGTCCTTCTCTTATCCCTGGATATCCCTCTCTTCTGTATCGTTTCCTATGAAGTGTTTTGTCGATTCCGATAGGAGAAAAACTCTCAGGAACTCAGTTATGCATCTACTGCCGCTCTCTGAATTATTGTAAAAGGGTTAAATAATAAATATTATTCGAATACAAGACGATATTTAAAAAATAATTTTCAAATATATCTGATTCGCAATAAAAAAGTAGCAAGCTGCTTTACTTCTGAGGCGATTGAGGCCACGCATCGCTTTCTGCGAATTAAATCATTTATTTGTTTATTCTCTCTAATTAGTTTCCATGGTTCTTGGATATAATTTTCTTTGGCATATTATATATTTATAATTCTAAAGCCAACTTTGACGCTATTATTAATTATTTCAGAATGAGAAAAATTTACAAATGTCAATCAAAAAATCCAATCTAAATCTCAAAGATCAAAGTAAATACTAAAAAAACCGCTCCTCTTTTACAATTAATAAATGTCCAGTGGTAAAGAAAAATTGTAACTCACGAAAAACGTCGATTCATTTTTGAAATATAATGCTCACTAATATTTCTCTAATGTTTTAATCTTTAAATATTAGCCCATAGTCTCTTTGTTAATTTCCCTAAAATTATCAATAATCGAAGTAGTTAAATGTTTGCTTTGATTCTGTTTTTCAGCGTAGTCGATTAAATTTAAGGTGAAATTTTCGTTATCAAAGAAACCCCAAGTCCATTGAGCCTAATATATTATGTTGAGAAAGAACGTGAAATTTATAATTTCCCTTTATACGAGAATATATATAGTACTTTTGAAATGTCTCTTCCTGAAATTAACACGTTTATACACCTATAAAAATAACATAAAAGGTAAAAACCAAACTCGATCCAGTAACAGCTTTAAAAATATTATGTAATGTTTATTCGCGCAAAATCTTTTTTCATCAAAAGGAATCATTATGCGTACTGTATCCCCATGAACAAAGGAAAAAATAAAAATCATAGTAGAAGACAAACACTTTTTGATACAGTAACTTTAGATAACTCTATTATTGCTTTTACTAGCGAGAAACAGCTGCGCTGGACTTGTATCTTTATCATGGCTAGTTAAATATTTTTGTTTACCGTATTCCCAAGAAGAAAATAATATAGCCTTTATCCTAACTTATGTCAAACTTTGGAAGAGTAGAAAAAATCTAAAAATGTGTAATCTTCATTAAAATTGCTAGTAAGATACATTATTACTACATATTATAGAAAATTTTAAAAACAGATTTTTCTTTGGTTAATTTTCCTTTGCTATTGCAAAACTAACTTTAGAGTAATCATTTAAATAAATTTCGGGTTTGTATTTCACGATCAAAACCAGCTTCGTAGTCCTCAATAACCACATTGCACTTTCAAATGCGCTCTGGAAAATGTGTTTCCGTCTGCGTGGGGGAGCAGTCATTGCGTGCAGGGATGAGATAATTTTTCCAAATTATCTCCCGCGACCTAGTATAAATTATTGCCCGACTCCGCGTACGATGTAATTGGCCACTCGCCTTTCTCTCTCTCCGTCCTCCGTTTCCAAGAACCCGTTTTCCCCTCGCGAAAAGAGAAGAGGGCTTTGGCGTGCGCCCGCGAGAGGGAGCCACGTGATGACCTGCTGTTTTCTCTCTCCGTCTCCAGGTGGCAGGAGGTCCGCGGCCCCAGAAGAAGAGGGCGCGGAGGCGGCGCGAGTGAGGATGCGAGGGTGCGATGAGACACTCGCCGAGAGCATCCCCGCCTCCGACGCCTCCTGCTCACCTCGCCCCGCCCTCGCAGCCTCCTCCTCAGCCTCACCTGCCCTCCTCCGCCCCCGCCGCCTCCGCCTCCGCAGACGCCGCCGCCTCCGAAGGCCACGCAGCCGCCTCCGAGAGGCGGAAGGGATGGGTGGCTGCGACACTGGTGGGGAGGCCTTCGTCTTCTTCGGGTTCGGGGGAGAGGAGGCTCTCGCAGCCTCCGCCGCCCCCGGCGAGGAGGCGCCCCCTGCCCCCTCCGAGAGGCACGAGGGGGCCGCCGCCCCCACCTCCGCACCAGCCCCAACAACAACAGCAGCAGCAAGGGAGGCCCCAACCCGCCTCGGGCGCGGCACCTGGGTCATCTCAGCAGCCATCAGCGGCGCCCACGGAGGTTCGCTATCCGTTCGGTGTGCAGAATGACCTGGGCCACGTGGTCCTGCTCCCGGGAGGGCGAACCGCAGCAAAGGTGAGGGGGGCGCCGTAGCGTGGAGGGCCGTTCCGTTGGGATGCACTCCGGCGAGCTCTTCCTCGCATTTTTTTTAAGTCGTATTTTTTTATCTCCGAGATGCCTGCTTCGCGTTTGCTATTATTTTTAACTCTTTCGGGCCAGGAAAGTTTTTCCTGGAAGCAAAAGTTTTAAATTATGAAAAAATGTCCTATTTTTTGGTCTTTTTGGACCGCGTAACGCCCGCTTAATTTTCCCATAAATTCACGCTAATTTTTTTAGATGCACGAGCGGGGAAATTAAACCTTTTATGCGGTTTTTTGGACCTTATAAAAGAGAAGCAAAAAGTTATCTTTTAATTTACGTATTATACGATATTATGAATATTAATGAGGGCGGTAGACATTATCCAATCATTCATTATCTTTCTATCTCAGTCATGCCTGCCTTAAATGATTGGCACGAATCCTGACCCTTTTTTCTTTTAGATGGTTTCTTAGTTGCTTTGCTTGTTATCAATGAAGGGAATAATGAGGTTTCGTTACCTTAAGCCGGTCGAAGAAAATTCGTGAAATGTTTTCGGAGCTCTTCCGGGTCGTGGGGAAACCGTTTACGATGTTTCACGTCGCCGCGTGATCACAGTTGTTCTGTTGCATGAAACTCGTTTTATTGTCGACTGCACGGTGCTGCCCTTTAGGATTAACTTAAGAGATCCTTTCGACCTCTGGAGCGTTGATGTCGGAAATTTGAAAAAAAAAAAAACAAATGCATGTCATTCGCGAAATTGTTGGCAAAAAATGCTTGCTTTTGTGTGTCCAGGAACATTTTTCGTTTATTTTATGAAATCGATTCAACTAGCAATTTATAATTCTTCTTTCGATTACGGCTAACGATAATGTTTCGACATAATTACCTTTTGTACGAGCCTTCGGTTTTAATGGCACTTGTAATTGGGAAATTGTGACAACATGCTTTGGCTAACGTTGAATTTACCGAACAACGGTTCGTAAACGTTTTACGCGAATGAAGCTTACCTTCTAGTTCGTTTTGTCGTTTTTTGCGTTTTGATTCAGGATAAATTTTCATTCTCCTTTTTTTGTGAAAGAGAAACTGTGTAAATAATCCCTTTAACCGTTACTTGATCAATTTGAATAATATGTTAATTACTTTTATGCGATTCTGAAACGGGGGCAGATCTAGGTGCATAGCTTATGGTAAGAGGGTTAATTTTAAAAAATATATAATTACTGGTAAATATACTTATGCGTAAAGTGTTTCCATTTAATTAATAAATAGTTTATATTATACATCGGTTAGATATTTGTAAAATATTTCCAGGATGCCATAAATATAAAAACAGGAAATGATATAATATTTTAATAAAGACTGATCGTCTGCCATAAGGAGTAATTACCCCATTACAGCCTCTTGCTCACAAACCATTATATTCGTCTAGCATGCTATCATAAGGATTAGGTTTTCATCGTGCCTTTGTATGAATTTAATCGACTTAAAGTTTTGTTATAAGTCCGAATATATGGAATTCATTTTCGTTGCATGTTTGTTTACTCCAGAACTGAGCATAAAACTACATACATAATATACGATAATGTGTTCATCGCCAAATATTGTAAAGCATCACATTTAGACATTTTTTGCGCTATTTTCCTAGCAATATATGACGTTTTAATCGAATTCTCTCCGGTTCGATTACAAAATTAGGGTTAGCCCTAAGCCTTTGGAAAAAGTAATCATTTTTCAATCAACGTCTATAAGGAAGGGTTTTCCAGTTATTTTACGAGGCACGGACGTGTGATACCTTCGCAGGTGAAAATTCAATTACCTGAAAAATGACGTAGCAACAGCGGACAGTTATATAAACATCCACACTATACTCACCGGTTTTGTTTTTCTTATAATTAATTATCTTAGGATCTTCGTCGAAATTTCGTTCCCGAGGCGAATTATATCCAATAAACTGTTCGATGCATACCTTATCCTTTCATGTTTCATAAAGGCTAGTTGTAGGTAAATGTTTACGCTATTTTTCAAAAACACGTTGTGTTGAGGTAACATATTTAACGAGGCTCTTCTCTAATTGTTCGCTATATCGTTAACAAGCACTTCGTGTGCTGCCTTATATTCGTATGTATTTTCAGTCTAAATATCGTTTAGTAGACGGGAAATGTGGAAACAAGTGAAAAAATCTGCTGTGACCGAGAATCGAACCAACGCCAACGGATGTCCTCAAGGATATGCAACGAAGAAAGCCCCTTCCCTCTCAAGTGGTTATTATACTTCACCTCTTTCCACATTTCCCCTCATTGCAGCTTATGCCTGTCGTATAAGGATCTCCGGATCATTCATTCCATCAATTTACATCGTTTAGTACAGTTGAATAAACGGATCGCCATGTTTTTAAGAGCGCTTATTATTAAAATTTATAGTCGAATACTCGCGAAAGAAAAAAATGACTGTATACTCGTATAGCTTATTGATCCGTAAAAAATGGATTTCAGGATTTCCAAAAATATTTTACTATACGTTAAGATAAAGCATTCATCGGCCATCAACAATGTGACATGTATCCGCTACTTATTACTATTAAATGGAACTGCGACTGTTACTTTTCGTTGATATCTCGAACGGCTTTTGTGAAAAATTCACATTGTCCGCTCCATCTCTCTGGAAAAGGAATTTGTGACCTCTGATTAACTCTCGAATTTACTTACTTCCTTATCTACGAGAATGGACATGTAAGCAATTTTTGTATACGTGTCTAGTAATGTTAGTAAAAACATTTATCACAGAATAAACCAAATTTAAAAACGTTAGTAACGATCCCTAGTCACGAATTCATCCTGCATTTCTTTTTTTTAAATCGAGGGTGAAATGAAGAGAAAGGCGAGCGGCAGTTTCATCGATATTAAATTCCCGCGTTGTTTATAGAATGAGCCTCGGTACCTCGAAACGATCTCCATGGAAATTGCATTATTTAGCGCACGTGTATTAGAGTGATAAATTCGGAAGAGACACGGCAATTTCCAAAGCAAACACGGTTCCGGAGGTACGGAAAGATGTAGAGGAGGGAGGGAGGGAGGGTGAAACACGGTGAGAGTATGAGAGGGAGGGATGGATAGAGAGGGACGAGTGTAACGAAATGGTGATGCGAAAGGAGAGCAAATATTCGCCTTTTCCCCCGTCTTTTTTTTCCGAATTCTCGTTGATTTTATATATATTAAATAGTGATTTTTTCCACGGCAATCAAACCGTTCACCCGGGTCGCAACCTTCTCCCCCGTAACCAACTGAAGGCAAGTTTCCGCTAATTCCGTAAAAAAATTACGAAGGCGTGCGTATTTTTAATATGAAAAAAAAAAGATCGTTCCGCCGATTACCCATTTTTCCTCCGTAGCAAGCATAAATAAAAACGAATTTTTAATGATAAATTTTATCGAAGGATTGTCATTTTTTTCTTTGAATTTAAAAAAAAACATCTGGACGGTGTCTTGGAAAATGTATCTCGTTTATTCCGGACGAAGATGGAGACTTATTTTTTTCCCTCTCATTTCATCTTTCCTTTACGGCGAAAATACCGTACGGTTTATTTCGCCTCGAAACATTTTCGAAGAATTCGCAAGTTATCGACGAATCGAAAAAAAAATTTAAGAAAAAATTATTTTTTAATGCTCTTTCGATATTTTTTAAAAAAATATCGAAGCTCGGTCTCCGATTCAAAGCGTTTTTCATCTTCGTCATTATTTTATGTTATTTTTCTTGCGGAAAATCAGCCGATCGTAAAAGAGCCAGATTACGCGCGCGCACGTGCGTAAATATGCGGAGCTGAGGACATCATGCTCTTCCTCCTATACTTCGACCGCGGGTGCAGAGGTCTTTTTTTTTTCTTCGTATCGTCGTTAATTAAAAGAATAATCTACGTGCAGTTCCGGATGCGCACGTAAAAAGGGTGGGAGTTTGGAGGTCAAAGAAACAAGCGCAAAAAAAATGGAGACTCCCTCTGACCTCGAAAATTTTCCCCTCTTCTTCGGAACGCCCAAACCCAACCAAGCGATTTTGTGTTCGTGTAATGGAAGGAGGGAGGAGGATATAATAAAAAAAAAACGCGCCAACCTCCTGGGGCGGCAGCGACTCGTTAAAACCGTATTAAACACCCGTCAAAAAGACGTACGCCGCTCGACGTAAAGCCCTCTGCTGGGGAGAAAGACGAACCACACGACACGGAAAAAATAATACGCGAGGGAAAAAATCATTTTTACCTACCTATAGAATTTCTCCGAGAGGAGGTGATCATTATGCCGTTAGTTAATAGTTCACCTGATAGCCTTGGCCATTACATAAAGACTCCTTATTTCCCGCCTTCCTCCTCATCCTCCCCTCCCCTATCACTCTCGGATACGATGCTCGCGTTTTGATGTTCATTTTTCATTTCGTCTTCATTATCGTCTCTCTTATATTTTCCCACTCTCTCCCTTCTTTTCATCGTGCATTATGTATCTATATCCCTCTGTATTCTTTTTTTAAATCGATATTTCCTCTTTCATCTATGCTTCTTTCTTAAATACTTTTATCTTTCTTTCCTTTATATGCCACTATAATTATTTTAACCTAGCTTTTAGTTCACCATTTCATCCTTAGATTTCCAACCAAATTTTAGAGCAGTTTTTCCGGAAAAAAATGCCTTATGTATACTGTATGTCTGTCTTTCCGACTGTGTGGACAATATTCCTAAATTTCTACGATCTGCAGAAAGTTCAGGTTTGGTTGGACTACATGACAGCTATATATCCTGTGTATATATATATATATATATATATATATCAGTTGTGTCTCTCTTGTGCTCATCCCGAAAGCTCCGACAACGTCTACAAATGTGTCTCTCCGACACCCCAGCGGCTCTCCTTCCGGTAAGAGCTTACTGAGTTTCCTTCAACACCTAGTTGCTCTAAATATCCTTACTTACCTTTCCTCTTCCGCAAGTATACACACACACACACACTAGTGTAATTCCCATTGAAATATCAACGGAAGAATTATAGATAGATTGATTATTAATATTTGCATTTAAAATAATTAATAGCACGCTATAACATATGAAATATTTCGTCATCTATTTATTACATTTCTAGTGAATATTCTGTTGTCATTTAGTAAATGCTTTTGGTTTTTATTTTCGGCTATAAAATTCTGATATTCTTCTCCCACCTTGTTCATTTCAACATTGTAAACTGTTCTCTTGACGATTGAATGGATCATTGTATTGGAGATCCTTATTGACAAAAAAATAAACTAACTGTATATCGTAGAAACTGTTACATAAACAAACATAAGTGTTTATTATATATTCCCGTCGTATTCGCCGAAAGAAATGTGAGTTGTTGACTTACATGTGGCGCCGACCTATCGGGTGGAATGAGAACTACATTTCGCTGTCGGCTATCTTGCGTTCCTTACAGTACACCGTTTTTATTATAGAGAATATATATATATATAAAAATTTAGGTGGATCTCGAATCAGCTGTCGGGGAGTAATCGGTGTCTAGAAAAAGCGACTAATGTAATTTGCTCTACAATTCTTATCTTACTCGATCCTGTGCGATTAATCTCGTACCTTGTAATCCTTAACTATTGTCTTAATCTCTATCTCGTTCTAAATCATTTATCTTCATCATTCTCTTCACCTCTCTCTCTCTTCATCAGCATCTTCATCTCTTTGCGCTTCTCTTAAATATCCCCTCACTTTACATCCTCGCTATATATTTCTATCTCAGTTTACGTCTCCCTTCTTCGACTTTTCTTCATCTTCATCTCTTCGCTCTTCTCTTAGAAACATTGCTCTACTTTTCCTATATTCATTCGCGTCGCGTCGTCGCATGTTTCATCAAATTCCTTCGTGATAGTCAATCTCTCTCGTCATCACAAATTACCTTCATCCTTCACCCCTATTTCTTCAACTCTCCTCGCCTCCATCTCTTTCCATTTTCGCCATCTCTTTTGCGTATATTTCTTTCAATTTCCACGTATCCCTGTCTTCCTCTCTCTCTCTCTTGCTAACGGCCATGTGTTTACTTCACCTAATGTTGCACGGCAACGAAAACTAGGTGGTTTTTTTCTAAATAAATTTTTGCGAAATAACCAAGTAAATCTCTCTTTTTTATTTCGACGATATGAAGAAATCCGTCAAGTTAGGCCTGAGACTGTTAACTGTATTCATCTCTCACTTTATCCTCACTCTTTCCCTTTTCTCCCCTCTCTCTCTCTTCTCCTTCTTTTTCTTTATCTTCGTCTCTATTACTTAACGCATCAGCTTATCATTTCTCTCTTCGTATCCATCTCACTCTTATCCCGTCTTCTTTTTTTTCTTCATCTCCTCTCCTCCTACGTCGTTCGTATATTTTCGCTTCCACCCTCATTTGTCACTTTATGTATTTATGTTCTCCTCCTTGCCTCCTCTTCCATCTCGTTCCCTCTCCTCCTCCTCCTCCTCCCCGTGGCCTCTTTATTAACCTCATGTCCAATCTCCTCCGTCCAATCTGCTCCATATTTATCTCCGTATTTACAACCGCCCACCTCCTCCCCCACCACCTTGTTTTCCCACCTTTTTTGCTGCTCCTTCTTCTTCTTCTTCCCTCTTCTTTCGGAGGTTTTTTTCCCTCCTTAGGTCTCTTTAACATTTCCTTCCATAAACCTCCACCCATTTTGCTCGTCCGGTACCTAATCCTTTTTTCCCACCTCTTCACATCTTTCGTATTTATAGCATTATGCCTTCGTCTATTTGTTATTGTTATTATTGTGGGACCTTTGCGACTTCAAATGACTACCAGCGCTAGTAGGCTTCTTAGTCGAAATCACAAAGCAAGGAGATAAACCCGGTGCCGGCATTAGTCTACTCTTAACGAGAAACACCAAGGGGACCAACAGCTTTACGTCCCTTCCGAAGGACGGAGCGCTGATTCGCGTGTCCTCCGCTAAGCACGCGAATAGGGGTGCCGCTAAACCTCTGAAAAAACCCTACTTTCGCAGGATTCGTACCCGGTTCGCACCGGGTATAATTCGTCTGTTTGTACAGCTGTCTCTTGCATTTATATGTGCGCGCGTTAGAGCTAAAAATGTTTGCGAAAAGAGTTAAGTTTTTCCTGTAGACACGATGCGGTCACAATTAAGCGCCATCCTGAAAAACTTCAGCAGCACTAGATTCAGAATTGCTTCCTTTAAAAATTATGGTAACCTCTCAATCGCATTGAAACGTTTTAACATTTTCAAAAGTTCGAAGACCGTTTCGTAACAGTTCTTATACGAAAACAACGGCCTTTTCATTCGAGGTACTCTAATTAAAAAAAACCGCGCTAAACATAATACGCGTAAATCGAAACCGTGCAATTCGGGGACGTGTTCAAAATATATTTCCTCGTTCCTTAACGTTTAGGTTCGCATCCAACAGCTTCCCACGTATCTCACCCCCCTTTCCCCTTTTTTTGAACTTTCAACCCCAATCCTCTCTTCCTCTTACAGCTACCCTACGTCCCATTTCACCCCCCCGGATTTAGGCCCAATTCCCTACTCCATTTACAACACCCTTATCCTTCCCAGCCACGATAACCCGCTTCTTCGCTGGCAACGCCTTTTCCTCCTTCCATCCAGTCAAAATTATCTCATCCCTTCTCCGTCTTTCACTCTCTCTCTCACTCTATATATATATATATATATATATATATATATATATATATATATATATATATATATATGTATACACACACAACCTCTCTCACTCCCTTTCCTTTTTTGCCATATCTGCCTTAATCTCTATTCTTGCCATTTTCCGTATCTCTCTCGCTACAGCCCTCTCTCCCATTTCCTCTCTCCCATCCGTAAATATCTTTACCTACCTCGGCCTTCCCAATCGTTTTTACTTCATCAACTTTCCTCTCTCCCACTCCCCTCCACCTCGCTGCCTACCTAACTCCTCCATACTTCCCACTCCCTCTCTCTCTCCTTCCATTCCTTCCTCTCTCTCTCTTGCTCTCTCTCTCTCTTACTTTCCCCCTCTCCTTCTCCTCCTACATAACTCTTTTCTCCCATCTCCACTTTCTCGATTCGTTCTCTCTTAATGCGTGCCCTTCGGATATATTTATTTTATCCTTCCTCGTATCCCATAACGTTCTCATTCCCCTTCCTTTCCTCATATATATTCTTTTCTCCCCTTTCCCTTTACTCTCCGCACGGGAGATAAAAACTCATTTTCATCGGACCTCATTTTCCCCCTTTTCTCTCTCTCTCCCTCCCTCTCTCTCTCTCCTCCCCCCTTTCTCATTTTGTTCTTTTTTCATTTGTTTAGTTTCAGGTATTTGTCTTCTGTTTGTTTGTTTATATGTTATTATTTTTATTGTCATAGCGTAGGGTTAAATGTAAGAAGTGACTACGTAGTCTCAATTTCGCCGTAAATAAAGTCGTTTGTCTCTCTGTCTGTCTGTCTCTGTCCCCTACCTCTCTCTGTATTTCTCTCTCGCTTTCCCCCCTCTCTACTTCCCTCGCCGATATTCTAGAACTCTTTTATTCGCTCCATTTTGGATTACCTGCTAATGAATTTAATCTTCTCTCTCTATCTCCACTTCCCCCGCCCTCTCTCTCTCTCTCTCCTTTCGCCTCACTCACTCACTTTTCATTTCAAGCACGTGGTCCTCGACACGCCGTCTATAAAACCTAGGCGAATCATCGTCGCGTTCTAACGGTTACCTACCTATTCATCCGCGCGTAAATATCAAAGTTTTCTCCCCTTGCCTCGATCGCGCCATGAAAGAAAGGGACGTGAAGAAGGGGGACTAGAGTGAGGTGAAAATGTGGATGACGTGGCGGACGGATACGTCGGTGGAGTGGCGGATGGGGTGGTGAATTGGTTGTGGAAGGAAACGACGTATGTAGGACTGGGCGAAGGGTGTGGTGAATGGGGTGGTGTATGTGGCGTTTCCGTGTTTGAGTGGTGGCAAAGCGTTGATAAACAGATACATAGACCGATACTCGTCTTTATTTGGGCGATACTGAGGCAAGGAAGTCTCTTCTTCCATTTAACTCAGGGGTGGCGAAGCGAGTATCGGGATCGCTGTGGAAGGGACGTAGAAAAAGCGACATATCGAATAAATTTGGAGTCCAAAACGTTTGGTAATGTTCGTATTAATTAAGTTTCGAACCTGTTTAACCAAAAACGATCGCAGACATTTCAGAAATTCATATAGAAAAAATGAATGAATTTAAATATATGCCGTTTGAGTCATTACTCTATTTATTTTTATTTTGAACGAAATAAAAAAGGTCAACCGACATCGTATATGGAATTAGCTTCGATTGAGAGCTACAATTAAATACAGTCACGCAGTCCATGTTTGCCCCGAACCTCAGAACGGACTTAATATCTATCAACCGAAATACACTATTCGATTTATTACAGTAGTATTCAAAGGATGGTGGATTTCGTGACACAGTTAACTGCATCCAATGTAAAATATTTTTCCTTCTTCTTTCGCCACAAAAGTACACTGGTAAACAAGTCGTCTCAGAGTCCTAGAATACGCTATTTCTGGCAGGTTTAAATCAAATTAAATAAACAACAATAAATTTTTGGAAGACTCAAGACTTTGTCGGATTAAGTTCGCAACTGAATTAAATGGATAAAGAAAAAAAGAAACGTGCCGCGCGCGTAATGGGCATAAATCCTGGAACGTTTTGGAGCATTGCGAGAGCATGTTTGGAGTGGCGGAACAGCGTTGAAATCATTGTGGTGGCGAGAATTAAAGGCATTGCAGTATAGCACCGGAAGGAATATTGATATTATGATTGAGTGGCGGAGGGAGCGGCGGAGAGAGCGGCGTAGGGAGCGGCGGAGGGAGCGGCGGAAGGAGTGGCAAAGGGAGTGGCGGAGGGAGTGGCAAAGGGAGTGGCAAAGGGAGAGCGGCAGAGGGAATGGTGGAGGGAGCGGCGAAGGGAGTGGCGGAGGGAGCGGCGAAGGGAGTGGCGGAGGGAGTGGCAAAGGGAGCGGCGAAGGGAGTGGCGGAGGGAGTGGCGGAGGGAGCGGCGGAGGGAGCGGCGGAGGGAGTGGCAAAGAAAGTGGCGGAAGGAGAGGAGGAAGCGATAGAAATAGGAAACGAAGGCGAGAGGAGAGGAAAAGAACGACGTGGTAAAAGGGTTAATGGGTTGGTTTTGTAAAAGATAAAGATGTGAAATACTGCGTATAAGAAAAAGGGGTAAGAGAATGGGAGAGAGAGAGAGAGATAAAGAGAAAGGAAAGTATGAGGCAATGGGATGAGAAAGAGAGAGAGAACATAACAGTAAAGCAAGGGGTTAAAGGGTGATAAGGAGTTTTTGCGTCGGAGAGAGAGAGAGAGGAGGAGGAGGAGGAAGGGGAGAGGGAAAGGGTGGCTGGAAGCCGGGTCAATTACTTCTTCATTTTATGGTAGGGACTTCTCTCTCGCTAAGGGATTTCCCGGAGGTACTGTGAGAAAAAGAGGGAGAGTCGGAGAGATATATACACAGAGAGAGAGCAGGGCTTGGATTGTCGCGAGTGGATGAAAATGGAGGTGGGAGGAGGTGAAAGAGGGAGCCTTGAGAGTGATAGGGAGAAAAGGGGAAGCGCGTATCCTCAGCGGAGGGTGAGCAGAGACGGGGTCATTAGGGTGGAAGAGAATAGAAGGAGAGAGACGGTTGGGGAATTGGATCGGAGGGTGGGTTAGGTTGGGAAGGCCGAGTGTCGCTCTGACCGCTTTCCATATGGTGGAATGACAACCCCCTAAGAGACGACCCGCTGAGAATCATTGCACCCGTCAACACGCTGAGGACCATGACATTGTTTTTTTTTAAATTGAATATTTATGTGTCGGTTGGATTTTTATTCGCCTGCGTGCATGCCGAAAAGAAAGATTTATTTACTTATGATCGGCGCTGTAGTGGAGGGTATACGGCGGTATACGCTGTATACCCTCTGCTTTTTTCGAGTGAATAGGGTATACTCTCTGCTTTGTCGAACATATAGCGTATATCCACGCCTTATGAAAAATTATACAGGTCGATTGAAAAAAAACCGCTGATACGTTTTCTCCTGGTATCGTAACAATATAGCTATCGTGTTATTTGCTCTAAAAAAATGGGTAAGAACCCACCCTCAAAGTTTTACCTTAGTATACAGTATACCCTCTGCTTTTTTTTTACGGCTGTAGCACTGCTTATGATTACATATATGATTCATTGCGGCGTTAATACGGTTTTGTTGGAAGGGCGTTGATATGAAAATTTATTGGTTGCACTCCAATTACTTAGAATCTAATGTCATTTTGTTTGTACCACATTTACTTAAAACATTGAATGTTAATAATTTTAATATCCATTAACTTTGACATATCTCGTGCAAAATTAAAAACTTAGGAAAGTTCATCTTTAAATTTAAAAAATCTTGGGTACTTTGGCCGAAAATTATTAAAAATGTCTAAATATAAGTGCTTAATATTTTAATCGCAATAGACTTACCTATGAAATAGCGAAAGGGCATAACGTTTATAGAAAAACTACAGGCAAAGGAAATATATTTTCCTTTGATTTGTCTGCACTTCATCTGCACACACTTCGTACACGTGAAATGACGAGCACGTAGCTTAGCAGAGAGATTTTAGACTTTGATACTTTTTGGGCAGGAGAGAGAGCTATAAAATTATCCGTACTGGAATTGTATTCTTAAAAAAAACATTGACGACGCTGGTAGCATCCCTAATTCTATTTATCTATACCGGGTGCGACGTAAGGCGCCTTACCGAGAATAATGAACCACTTTGTGAAAAATTATATCAATTGCAAAAATTGTTCAAAGCGTCCACCATCATATTCAATGCACATTTTGCATATTTGTACCGCGTATTAACATATAATGCGGCAGGTTTCTTCATTATTATTTAGCGTCTCGAACTCTAAGCGTGATCGAAGGTACAAAATTTCTGGGCGTAAGACTGTTAATTTTTATTATGTAACAGAATTTTGCTCGTTTATCACCACGTTCAGTTTATAAATTTCTGTTTATGCTGTAACGACATAAGAAGCAAAAAATAGAAGGGTTAAACTCTGTACAGAATGGAATTTATACTGAACCGCAAACTAGTCAACTCACTAACACACCCAGCATATGAAAATCAGTGTTGTCAAATCAGAAAAGAAAAATGTGAAAATAAAAATACGATTTGTCCTGTATCCTGAATATTTTTATCTGAAAAACAATACAGTTTTCTAAATTTCAGTGATTTGCGTATATAAGCGTTTGAAACGAGTTGTTTACTACACGTCCAAGCGAAATTGAGATTAGGGCAGTCTTTCTATTATTTTAGAGTTCCTTTCGATTTTATATACTACTAGTAGAATTGTCCGTTAAAATTTAACGGGAGAATTACGATCAGAAAATTGATTTTACCTTATTGGAAATAGAAATTATCCCCTGGAGTCGATCCGGGTCTTTGATTTCGAGTTAGATACATTAAAACGTTTTGTTATTATATCATAATGCTATCCTGAAAATTTAATCAAATTCGGTTCAGTCGTTTGGGAGATATTAAGTTTAAAAAAGCATTACACATAAAGTGACAGTGACACTGTTTTTTATATAGTTTAGATAAACAATAACGTCACATGTGGAATACTGTAAAAAAAACGTTGCATCTAATGATTTTTCCCTTAGAAAAAAACGTCAACCAATTTCTCAACAAAATCAGGATGGGTAGAAATTAATAATCGAATGCGGCAAAATCGCAACGCCGTTCTTTCTCACATGTTTATGTCCGCATCTGCCATCCGTGAGCCTCGATAATTTACGCTCGTGATATTCGGATAGAAACCGCGACCTTTTTGAACGGAACGGGGGATCGCGTTACACGCTCCGAGTCAGAACTGGGCCAAGTAATAAATTGCTTCGGAACTCCTCGCTCCGAGAATTTGTCATCGATCGGAGGAATTTCTGTTTTTCCTCTCTCTCTCTCTCTCTCTAGACGATAAAAGGTCGCTCTTGCTAGGCGCCATCGTTTATTGGAATTTATCGGATTTTTGATTTTCTCCGATAACTGGACTGAAAATTCTTGCCGCTCAAACTCAAGGGTTCCATAAACTCCCCTTTTCATCTGCGAGAAAAGTTAACGGTGATATATATAAAAAAAAAACGCGCCCTCCTTCAAATCGTAAGATGGTTATCTATTTGGTCCTTCGTATGTACTTCCTTCGAAAAGCGTATAAAGTATACCAGAGAAGAAATTTTACGTGTTACTCGAGGAATTGGGAATTTTTAGATTGGATTCTTTGCGATCTGTGTTCGACTTCGGGTCGTAAAAAGCCGCATTGTGTCGTTTTTTTGTTGAATGTTAAACCTAAAAAAAATTAATCCTGGCAATGAAATTGTTTGTCGCTTAATCGAATGAACGTTATTCTATCCAGTGTTCTGGGTATTATTACTAAACCGCATTAGGGTGGTCCTTATTTTTCGACTTCCGAATGTTTTTCATGACCCCCTAAATTTGTTCCATTCGTTGAAAAAAAATTGAGCAAAATTTGGCTTCCAACAAATAAGTCTGAAAATCAATATCCGGGAAAGGTCTTCCAATAACTTACACACATAGTTTAAACATAAAGAAGTTTATTACAACAGTATTTCTTACAACTCCTTTGACAGTGTTGCTCTTTTACAATCGAGAAATTGGCGCCGGTATTGCAAGACTACATGCCAAACTTTTTTTTTTTGAGCCTCGTCTTTTGTTATTAATTTGTTTTACTCCATAAATTTGACACCTCTTTCGGCAGCATCGGTGACTACTTGTAATTGACTGAAAATCTCTAATCCCGCTTTGTAGTCGTCGTCGTCTTTCCACATCGAAGGGTTCTTCTTCAGGAAATTGGTTCCTATATTGTACCTTTTAAAAACGTTTTCCGTTCCGGCAGGGACGAATTGTTCCAGTCCCTTCTCTAAGTAGTTTGTGACGTCTTTTGGTTTCACAGAGAAACGCTTAATGGAGTTCTCCAAGTCCTCTTCATATAATCCTTGCACCATTTTTCATTTTATATCCTCTGATGCTTCGGAGTCGAAAAAGGCCAGCGCTGTGATTTCTGGCGCAAGGTACCACAAATGGTAACAAAAATTTTTGAGCGTTACACGACTAACTTGAGAATCGATAATGTGATAAGCTTGAAGACTTTTTAAAAATTCAAAATCATGGAGAGGAGCTTTAACAGAAATCGGTTAGTCCACGCTTTCATATACAAACGTTCCACAAAAATGCATACATCGCGCACACCAACTTCTTCTTTAGCCGTTAAACGAAACTCATCTCGAAAAAGAAATATTTTGATGCAGTAGATGGCCTTAGCCATCCACCTAGCAAGGTGAAAAGCTCCTGGAACTCGAAACGATATTCCTCGAGTAGGTATACCACCAAGAAAAATAACCGTTAAGGAGCTCCCGATAATCTTCCATGGCATGATGTTCCTCCAAACTGTGCATCGCGAATTCCAGTGTTTCTTCTGCCGTGCCCCGCATATTCTCCCGAACTCGCTCGTCTTCCATCCCTGTTTTGAAATTTACCTTGTCAATTTTCGACCAATTTTTTTGAAAGCGTTCGGGCCCTTTGGTATACCCATTTTCTCATCGAAGACGCTCCTTAAGACGATATATGGTGCCTGCATGGAAAATACAGGATGTCTTTCTTACAAATCTGTTCCCACATAACGCAAGCAACTTGCAATGTCCCTGTGTTAGAAGCTGTCGTTTCGCTGCAGAGCGCTTGAACTTAGTCGGTGAGGTTCCACTCCTCCAGTAAGTTATATCGTACACAGGAAGAGCTTTATCTCTTCCACTTTCCGTAACTTCAAGCAGTTGTTCATTTCCCCTAAAAGCAATGTTCACTGGTAATCCATCGACGAGATCCTTCTTCATCAATGAAAGAAGCATTTTACCGTCCCAGTGTACGGTAACTGCACCAAGTGCATTATCACCAAATACTTCACGACATTTCGCACCATATTCCGCACGCTAAAACGTTCTCTAGCGCGACGAATCGAAGATCGATTAATAACTAAATTTTCTACGTCTTGATGTAGTGCTTCAGCAGCTGCTGTTAAAATATGGACCACTTCTCTGTCACTTTCTTTGCATCGGTCAAGCGTAGCGACGAGTTTCGTTGTGATCATATCTTTGCGAGCCCTCTTTTTCACCGGAATGGGGAAGAAATACTTGGGTCAGGTTTCTCCTGTAGGCCTTCAGCTTCACACTCGATTCCAACCGTACAACTGGCCGTCCTTTTTGTCTTTGCTGTAGCAGAAATTGTCGGTCTTCTTCCTAGGAAATCATTTGCAAGGCGTCCGCGTGCGCGTTGTCAAAAAGTTCATCAAGTGCTTCGATGAACTCATCCTCTAGTTTCTTTTGCGTTTCCGTTCTTTGGCTGGAAGATTTCTGCAACGTTTTCCACTTTTTATAAAGTGCCTCCAACTTCTAAACACTGTGCTGAATTTTTTTTTGAAATTTGTAACTTCTCCCAAAAAAATTCCACTTCTTTCACAACTAAATGAGCACTAGAACGAAAATTCAATTTCACTTTCCGCATATTGTAAAAAAGAGACTTAACACCTGTTCATTTGATGTCAACTTAGAGCCGACAATTTGATTCTCCTCATGTGCGAGCCAGTAAATTTCATCGCGTATACACGCCCGGCATCCGGCGCTCCGCCCGTACTAGCGGCGTGTATATGCGTTCGGGTCATTTTCCTTTCACTGCTCAAGACGACCATACCCGTTTTCGCTTCTAGTGACATCTGCCGATGAATATGAATGTTTTTTCAGTGGCGATGACTACGAGCAGCAGTGAAATGGGTTCTTTCTTATTACAAGAAAAATTTCTAAATTT
Organism: Uropetala carovei; assembly: GCA_036926305.1. Classification (NCBI taxonomy): domain Eukaryota; kingdom Metazoa; phylum Arthropoda; class Insecta; order Odonata; family Petaluridae; genus Uropetala; species Uropetala carovei. The sequence goes on along the minus strand of JAXCHB010000060.1, from coordinate 15,133,402 downwards.
TCCAAATTTAATTGCTATCCCTTCATACAATGGGGATGAAAATTGGCACAAATTACTTTCCTACCAAATGGAATAAATTTGAGGGGTGTAGTGAAAAAAAAATTGAAAAAATTTTTTCCACTCCTATAAATAAGGACCACTCTAATGTATATGTCATATCATCATCATCGGCCATACAAAATCCATTGACTGGTGAAGGCTTCCCCCAAACATCATCAGTTTTCCCTGTTAACTGCCTCCCTCCTCTAAGTTGGTCCCAAGAACTTAACACGCTCTCTGTCTCACCTGTCTTTCGGTCTCTTGATGTTTCTTGTGATCTATTCGATGACACTGGACGTCCAAATCTGGTCATTTCTTCTAGCAATATGGCCCGCCCACTGCCATTTTAGCGCCTTCACTCTTCTAACCACGTCACAGACTCCCGTCTTCTTTCTTACCCAGTCGTTCCTCTTGCGGCGTCTTCGGGTGATCCCTAACATGCATCTCTCCATGCTCCTCTGTGTTGTTTGCAGGAGCTGGATCCTTCTAGCGTTCATGGTCCATATTTCGCATCCATATGTCAAAACAGGCAGAACACATTGGTCAAACAATCTCCTTCTTTTTAGGAAGACTATGAAATCTGATTTGAAGATGTTTGCATTCTTCCCAAAAGCACTCTATGCCATCTTTACTCTCCGATTGATTTCTCCAAGAAACGATCCATCAGCAGTGACGACCCAAGTAAACATAGCTGGTTACTTCTCCGAGTTCTGCTACGTTGATATATATATATATATATATATATATATATATATATATATATATATATATATATTTAGGGCAACTAGAGTTGTGTCTCTCTTGTGCTTACGAAGGGATCATCCCGAAAGCTCTAACCTCTACAAATGTGTCTCTCCAACACCCCAGCGGCTCTACTTCCGGTAAGTGTTCACTGGGTTTCCTTCAACACCTAGTTGCCCTAAATATCCTTACTTACCTTTCCTCTTCCGTAGTATTTATTTATATATATACATATAAACATATACATATACACACCCATATCTTAACCTTTGTTTTATTAAGATTCGTCTTAAGTCCATCTTCTCGGCTAGCTTGCTGCTGCTCTAGTTCTTCTACGGAACACCTCTGGACTTCCTGCGAACGGTATGATGTCATCCGTAAATCGTAGGTGAATCAGATGTATCTACCTTTATGCCTTTTTCTTCCCAGTCTAGATTTTTGAATACTTCCTCTACAGCTGTTGCGAGTAATTTAGGAGACATCTTGTCTCGATCCCTTTTCGGACTTAAAGGCACTCGTTTATTCATGCAGCTGGACGGATGATGTCGCATTTTCCTAAATATTCTTCATCATGAATATGTAAGTGATCAAGAATATCTACGAAAATGCGACATCGTATATATATATATATATATATATATATATATATATATATATATATATATATATATATATATATATATATACACACTATATATATATACACACACACACGTATAGATATATAGCGCATATATCACAGGCTAACACTCCCAACTGCACCCAAGCGCTCACTCGCTGACTGCATCTCTCGCTTTTACAGCGTTGATGGTGAAATCGTTGCCGGAAGTAATGAAATGGGCTGCAGCATAGAACACGAGCTCGGATCCTGGATTAAAGCGAGACGAAGAGAAACAGAGAGAGAGAGAAAGAGAAGGGAATCCGCTCCTTATCTCAGAATAAGAAGCGAGATATTCGGGAGAACGAAGGGAGTATAAAACGCTTTTTGGCTTTCCTTTTTTTTAATTTTTCGTCACCAAAGGCTCGCTTTTCTCGCGACTTTAGCTTCTCCTCTTTCTTTAAATAGAAAAAAAAGAGCCCGCGTGATAATCTCGGGTAAAATATTCTGCGATTTTCCAAATGAAAAAATAAAATGGCGCAGGGAAGGATGTGGAGGAGTTCCGTCTGTCCGCGGCGAAGAAAAACTCGTCAGCGCCCGCGAATTTCTTCTTTCCGCTTTAAAAAAAATATGACAGCGCGTGACCTTGAGGAAGAGCGACCCTTTTTCTCTGACTAGAATAATCTCAACTGAAAATGAGATAGGCAATAGGTTTAACAGTCTACTAATTTTTTTTACTGCATAATTTTGTGTTATAATTTTCTCGATAGCACCCTTGACCGATTTTCTGCAAGAAAAAGTTAAAGGCGAAATTTTTCATGTCTTTGTGTATGATTATTATTTTTCTAAATCGCTCTATACCTGCTTACATTTAGATTTATTCGCTCTAATGAAATGAAGCTATGTTATGACCGAGTCTTATTTATTTTAGGATTTACTATCGGTGGATCACTACTAATGACGACTGGTTTTGTAGCCGAAATACGCATCAACTTCCACCAACTTTTTCATGGTTGCTATAGAAACGTTGTTTTTTTAATTTTCTTTATGAAAATTTCAATTCTCTTCAATTTTTCGTCGTAGCTATTCAGTAAATTTAATCGTTGATGAAGTTTTTGTTTTTAATAAAATAAATAATACAAGAGGTTGGTTTTACCAATTTTATTATTAATGAATTAATTTTTTTACCAATTCATGTTTATTAATGAAGATTTGGGAGATTGCATGCATCCTTCGCAACAAATCCATAAATTTTTCGAATTGTACTTTCTTTTATTTCGCATCAGGTTATTTTCACAACATTTTTCATTCCCTTGATTTATAAAACTAAATTCTTAAGAGAGAAAAAAACAATGACTGCTTTCGTTTCGAATAAGCTGATAACGAATAAAGAGGAATAGAGAGAGCATTGGCATCGCATCCAAAAGGCTGTTTCCAGCTATTTCCACACCCATTTTTCTCTCTTTACTAATTATCATGGTGAATTAAAACCATCCCGAAAAAAAGAGAAAAAATACACAAAGTATATAGCAATCGCAAGAGTGTTCCAAATGAATTTTTCATGGCACTTTTAATCCCTCATAAATAATCCCTTGACCTAAATGAACGTTTTTTATTCTCTCCCACATTCTCTTTTTTCTCTTTCTCTCTCTCTCTCTCTCTCCTAAACACCATGCTCTCATTAGACTAATGCGTGTAATGCATCACCTCCACGGTTTCTCTCTGACGAATCGTTATAGTCCAGGATTTATGCCCGTTATGCGCGCGGCAGGTTTCTTTTTTTCTTTATCCATTTAATTCAGTTGCGAACTTAATCCGACAAAGTCTTGAGTCTTCCAAAAATTTATTGTTGTTTATTTAATTTGATTTAAACCTGCCAGAAATAGCGTATTCTAGGACTCTGAGACGACTTGTTTACCAGTGTACTTTTGTGGCGAAAGAAGGAAAAATATTTTACATTGGATGCAGTTAACTGTGTCACGAAATCCACCATCCTTTGAATACTACTGTAATAAATCGAATAGTGTATTTCGGTTGATAGATATTAAGTCCGTTCTGAGGTTCGGGACAAACATAGACTGCGTGACTGTATTTAATTGTAGCTCTCAATCGAAGCGAATTCCATATACGATGTCGGTTGACCTTTTTTATTTCGTTCAAAATAAAAATAAATAGAGTAATGACTCAAACGGCATATATTTAAATTCATTCATTTTTTCTGTATGAATTTCTGAAATGTCTGCGATCGTTTTTGGTTAAACAGGTTCGAAACTTAATTAATACGAACATTACCAAACGTTTTGGACTCCAAATTTATTCGATATGTCAGGGAAATTCGTAATGTGTAATGTGATGTATTCCCACGAGAAAACGTGAACATTATATCGGCGTGAAATAATACAGTTAGTAAATAATATTTTTCACGCACAGGCTCGGTACATTTCTTTTGTCTACGTTATTCTTTTATTTATACGTTTAATTATAATTTTGGTTTGGAGGGCACTACTTGCTCTTTCATCCTCTCAAAGACTCTGAGAGAAAGATAATATACCTAGTTTTACAACTTGTGTTTCGATGTAGCACCACTGTTTTGTTTTCTAAGAGTCTTTAAAATTTCAAAACCATTATCCATTAGAAAAAATGAATTTCTGATTTTCTTTCTTTGGATTCGCCAGTCTTTTCACGCGACGCAAAGTTTTCGGCAGAAATAAAAGAATCGTCGGCGGTGTCGAATCACACGTTTGGGATAACGCATCAAATCTTCGGGAAATCTCCTCGGTCGAAAGGCTCTCCCTTTCGCAGAAAATTTCCACGTTTTTTCTTACTTATAATTCTCGAGAAACAATGAACGTAAATATTTTAGGCGCAAAAGTTTATAACTTCTCTCACAAAAAGTTTTCATTTGCACATCCTTATTTTATCAAAAAAAAAAAAAAAGAACTTTAGGCTGATAAACGATCGAAATTTTTTTTCACGCCTTCGCTCCCTCTTCCCTTGCGTTACTAAACGTAAAGAATAAATCAGCCATACGTAGCCACTCCGAAATGAAAGGATATTCATCCTCTACAACCGTGACGAAACGTTAAAATTGCTGACAATACCGAAACAGATGATCTTTATCGCAAGGCCAGCCTATTTTATAATTTTTAATAATAAATTTAAAAACAAACAATTTACTTGGTGTTAAATCGCTCGGAGATAGAAAGGAAAGAAGCTGAAAAAATAAGGGTAGCGACTTAAAAAATTCGAATTCGGTTCTACATACACACACACATATATATATAGACTTATTTATATTGTTGTACATTTGGATGTCTGTATATATGTACCTATATAAGAAAGTATACAGTTATGTCTTCCCCGTTCCAGTCGAATTCCTCTTTAGTGCACACGCCCACCCAAATTCCCTTACATTCCAGACACACGTGGCTACGACAGGTATTCCGTGAAATTGGATGAGTTACACCGCAGGGTTTGCCTGGGAGACGACGTCATCTATCTCTTCCGCAGTAACTAGGAGGGCGCAAGGGGATTGCGCAGTTCACCCTGTTGCAACAGGAGTCTCTTTTTTCCCCCCGCTTCTCTCTTTATCTCGCTACAGATTCCTCTCGATTTTTTTTCAACGCTCCAATTGTTCTGAAGAAAATTTACTGCGCATAAAATAGCTCAGCAGTAACTACGTTTATGGGATGAAAACTACTGCTGCTCTTTTATTTTACTTTTTGTCATTTTTTTTAATGGCGCGTCTCGACGAGTACCTACTCCCTTATCTTCTTTTTTGTAGGAAACGTACGCGTTGCCATAGTTACCAAAAGACTTACTACTTTATCGCGGTTGTACCTAGATAGAGAAGGATGGTAAGGATATACGTTATGTAGGAGAACATAAGAGGGTTATTTCTTCCCCGGCGGGGTGAAAATGTGGTATTGCGCGGCGGGGATATTAGTCAAGGAAAAGGCGGTATTACGCCTTCGTCTCTCTCGTTTTTGGATGACCTCGCATTCAGAGAGAGAGAGCAATGGAATTTTTTTGTTATGGAAGACGGCGACGGGCGTAGTTAAACAAATGCATGAGGTATGAAAATATAGAAGACCGTAAAACGGTTGGTAAAAGCAGTCCCACGTTTCGGCCACAAACAAAGCAACCGAACTAGCCGTTAGTTCACAGACGGTGGATTCCGACATAGGTGAATCAAAAGGTTGTTTTTTTATCATTTACGTTAGCCGGCTTGGCAAAGAGTGGGGCTATTTTGTAAACGGCGTGATCCTCCGGTATAACAGCCGCTTTATGGCTATTGGAGTTTTCTGTATTTTCAACCAGAGTCGAGATAGATAATACATCTTTTGAACATTAAGGTTGGTTTACTTACCGTATTAGGGATTATCTCGATTCCCGTCTTCCTCAGGACTTAATCCGTCTCCCCCATTCTCTTTACGTTAATGTCACTCCGGGTAATTATCGCGCGACACGCTACGGGACCGAAGCCGTTCAATATTATCAGTGCTTTTAACGGAAGTGACGGGAGAGAAAATTTTTTTTTCGAATAGCTGCTAGGCACCCAAAGAAATATTCGATCGAGGAAATAAAATAACGAGTATCCAGAAACGAATGTGAAAAAGCAGAATTCTGCATAGGAGAGAAAACGTAAAGTTTTGCTGGTCATTTGCTGCTTGTTGCTTGCTGTTTACAACGAGTTTTATTTTCTCCCTTAAATAATACTTACATATGAGTTTATAACAGGCAAATTCAGTCATTCTTATTCCTTCCTTCCTCTATTTTAATTCCTGAAGTGTGGTCTGTGAGGTTATAGGTTATCGCGTCAGATTAGCATACTATTCTACTTTCCGATAGTTAAGATTGTTTTTCTTTTAATTAATCTCACAAAAACTTATTAAAAGGCGGAAAATCCAAATGTGTATAAAGGTAAATAATAATAAAAAATAATCAGTTACAACGATCATAATTTCCTTTCTCTAGTCGAAAGGTTAAATCTATATCCATAACTTTCCTTTTATCTCTCTTTTAACTTTTTTACTTTTTTCCAAGCTTGTGTCTCACTAACGGCAAGGGTAAAGTGGGGGATGTTCTAAACCAGTGCTTCTCAAACTGTGGGACGCGGCCGCAATATTATTTTACATGTTAGGTGAAATGCCAAACTATAAAACGTTCTCGAATAATTAAAAAATTTCATCGGGAAATTTTTAGGAAATACGATGTGATAGAAATTATTAACAGTTACATAAAATAAAGGAATTCGTATTAAAGTTTATTATTTTTACTATTTTTCAATACAAAGGGGGCCGCATAACTTTCAAGGGGGCCGCGACAGTTGAAAGTTTGAGAGAACCACTGTTCTAAACGCCTGGGTGACAAGAGTTCAAAGCGGCGCGCCGCCGGCGTAAAGAAAAAAATGACTCCGAAGTAGAAGAGATCTCTCTCTCTCTTGAGGTTTTGTTTTATGGTTACGGCTCGGATCGAAACGTGAATATGGAAAAAATAAATGCTAGACGCGGTTATTTGTACAGAGAGAGGATTAAAAACTTCCGTTCTTTCTTCTTTCCATTCAGGAGAATTTATAACCGTGAACTTTTCCCCATCGTATATTTATTTTATGCACGGCAAAAGTAGCTCCGATTTAACTATTCCTTGACGATACTCTCCTCTCTCAGCCGGTTTGCAGCAAAATCGCTTTTTCTCCCGTTAACAACTTTTATGCTTAAATCAGCGGTTCCCAAATTGGATGTCGCAGACGATATTTAGGGGTGACGGGAAAAACTTTGTTCGGTAGATAAATCAGCCATTCAGATGTGTTGATAAGTCATCGGGGCAATAAATTTTTCCTTTTATAAACTGATTATAGCGTAATACCAAAAAATTTTTGTATCCACTGGTTATTATACCCATATTTAAAAATAGTATTAAAAAACATTTTCCTAGGCTGAGTTGTCGCGAAAAATTTTCGTCTCCGTGGAAAAATCCAATTCTTGCTTTTAGGAAATAAGTTATGGATCAAATGGTAAATGCATATATAGATAGATACATATATATTTATTTATATGTATCTATGCATTACGTAGATTTAAAAGTTGTTTATTAAAATTAATTTTTATTTAGTCTGTTTCCATTCTGAAGAGTTAATATCGGTGAATTCTCCTTCGTCGTATATATTATGCAAGGTAAAAGCGCCATGTCGTTCGTGAGGATATTCCCCTCTCTCTGACCCCGTCTGTTCTCCCCTGATAATGTTTCTCCATTTTTGTTTTTCGTCCCGTTTGTTTTCCGTGGGCCGAAAAATGGTATTCTCCTGATGGCCGACCATTACTCAACATTCGCCAAATAAACCGTCATTTCAATATGGCCACGATGCGTTTGTTTTACGAATGCATGGTAACGTTCCCTATGGCGTTTTATTGCGCGAAATGATTATAACCTCGAGGAGAAATTACTCGACAGTCGAGTGTTTCGCTCTGGTGCAACGTCGTGATGTTTTGCTCTTACGTTGTTTTGCCAACTTTGTTCGATGAAACACGCGGCGGGTCGAGAAACTGCGGAGACATTTATTGCGGTGATTTATTTTACGTTTTCCTACGATATCTAAGCGGTCTAACGGATTTTCGGCATTAGTTACTTAAAAATCGTTTACAATCATTTCACATAAAGTAGAATTCTCGCGCGTTGATTATGAAATAACTCGACAAGTAGGTCAAAATGTTCAAATATTTTTTTAGAAGTTTTCCCGGTTAAAAAAATCACTCGTGGAATGTTTTCTTTTAAACGGAAAAGGTCGCATGCTGCTCCTAAATTCCTCTTCGCGTGAAATAAAAGAAAACAACTCTATTGCTTCAGGATAACGTAAAAGTTTATTTCGTGAAATACAGCGTTACTCCTCGAATAATCTCAGATTTTTCGCGATAGTACTTAACTTTGTTTCGTCAAATCAGTGTACGTGTGTGCGTGCATGCGTGTTTATGGTTACTCCAATAATTCCGCAGTTAAATTTATTTTAGATCCCATCTCATTTGAAATACATTCGGGATGCGGGCCGTAAAAAAATCCGCATTACATTTTCTTACCGATAAAACTCTTTTTATCGCTCTCATAGGAGCTGACTTAGATATATCCTATTTTTTGTAGTGTCTTATAAAATATTTTGATGGAAGTAGCGGTTACCACTTAGACTCCAAGCTACATATATTATTCAGAATACATAACACAACAAAATATGCAGCAATCCCAAAAAAAATTATTGATCCATAAAATGACCAGGTATCGACGTAACTACGTCGTCTTCACATGGTTATACCGCAAATTTTACAATTTTATTTACGGAGGGACGGTAAAAAGTAGAAACGTAGCGGAATTCTTATATACGTTTTTGCATTAGTTGCTCTGAATAATGGTATTCCACATAGTTAAGGCTAATCCAGTGAATTATAGGGTATTCATTAGCACAGTTCATTTTTAAGCGAATTACGTCTCTAACTCGTTGTGCGACCTCCATCGTAAACGCGAAAGCCACTCCCTCATCAGTTAAGCACTTAAAATTATATACGAAGATTTTAATTTAGGGCTACAAAAAACAAGTCTCCATAACTTCCCGTCCCGCAATTACTTTTTTTTCGGTCTTCGATATGGTTTGCACAGAAGAGCGATTCTCCTGACCCCGTCCTTTTCTTTGCGTTCTACATCTCCCCCCCCCCCCCATCCTCCCCCCTTTCCCTCGCGAGCTCGTAATTCCGAGCACTTCGACTCTGAGGAACACCCAACCCCTCCGGGTCGACGACGCAGTCGATTATTCAGTCGGTAAGTGCAGCGGCGCGAATCCCCTGTGGGGGATTGTGGAGGAGAGGGAGGGAGTAGGGTGGGTGAAGGGGATCGTCGGATGCGTGGCATGTTCGGCGTTGATATGTTTACCGGTTCCGTTTGTGAATTATAGATGGCTCTATCGTGCATCCCCACCCCAACCTACTGACACCCCCTCCTGGGGTACACAGTCGATCCATCTCTATGGTCTAATGGCGGAGGCCGTTAGCGTGACCGGAGTCGGACGCGAGGTCGCACAGGGGAAGAAGGGGAGAGAGAGTGAGAGACGGGTCGTTTTATAAACAATGACCGTCGCAATAATCTTTCGCGTCTATTAAAAGAAATGGGCGGCCATTATTAATTGGGCCGTGACGTCGGAGGAATTGATGGGAGAGCGTGCTTCGGCGGACCTTCCGCCCACCCCACCATCACCGGAAATGATAATAATTCGGAGTCTCGTGTGCTTAAATTAAGACGCGAACTGAACGAAACGCAGGGATGATGCAATTCGTATATACTTCGACATTCGCGATTAATCAACTCCTTTCAGACCCGAAATAATCTTTTTTTTTTGTAAGATAGACTTACCAAAGAAGGATTTTCTTTAGAACAGGGGTCGGCAACCTACGGCCCGCGGGCCTCATGCGGCGCGCAAAGCTACGATGAAAAAGTTATCGCTATAATTTAAAACAGTCAATTTCATATTTTTCGGTGAAATTATGATCCCAAAATCTTTTCTGGTGGAGTTTTAACGCTAGTAAACAAATTAGAGTTGATTTTCCTTAATATGAGACCACAAAATTTCCATGTCACTTCTGATTTAAACGGCCATACGGCCCGCCGAAGCTCTCGTGATTTTCAAAGCATTCAAAACAACAAATGTGGCTCACTTTATAGAAAAGGTTGCCGACTTCTGCTTTAAATCAAAGAGTTAAAAGAATTGTTTGTCGATGAACTATATATATATATATATATATATATATACACACACACAATATTTATATATAAATACAATATATAAATACTTGCGGAAGAGGAAAGGTAAATGAGGATATTTAAGGGTAACTAGGTGTTTAAGGAAACCCAGTGAGCACTTAACGGAAGGAGAGCCGCTGGGGTGTCGGAGAAACACATTTGTAGACGTTGGAGCTTTCGGGATGATCCCTTCGTCAGCACATGAGAGACACATAAATGTGTCTCTCCGACACCCCAGCGGCTCACCTTCCGGTAAGTGCTCACTGGGTTTCCTTCAACATCTAGTTGCCCTATATAGATATATATATATACACACACAATATATTGTAGATATGGTAGGCTTCGTCATAGCAGCCAAAATTAATCGAGATAATTTGCATGTTTAAAGTAAATTTAACATAAACGCTGTGTTATATATATATATATATATATATATATATATATATATATATATATTTATATACAATACTTAAAGAAGAAACGTAAAATAAGATATAGGCGGAAATTAGGTGTTGTGGGAAGCTCAGAAGACACATCCTTTTGGAAAGCCACTGAATGGTGCTGTATAGACAGAAAAGTATGGTGAAAGCTTTTTGACTCTTCTTAACCTAAGTAGAGGATCTCAAAATATTACGCGTCCCTTTATAGAAGGTAGTACTTAACTTAATAAATATAAAAAGTCAAGATGCATAACAGTGATATAATAATTAGAAATGTCATAGGAGAGAATTATTAGGGGTGGGGGAGTTATTACGAGCGTTGGTTGGTTCATGTCTGTCGGTGATTTTACTCAGTATACCTGGAGGGCTCATCGATACGCTCATCCAGGAAAGGACTCATCCAACAAATTGCTGTTTTCAACTTATCGGTCGCTTTAAAAAGAAATAGGGCCAATTAAATAGGGCCAGAGGTTCGGATCGTTTTGAGCAGAGATGTGATCCCAGGGAAGCGATAAAGAGCTAAGAGTACGGAATATGCATTTTCTCCCTCTCTCTCTCTCACTCTTTATCAGAACGCATACTCGAATTCCTTTTATTCGTCTACCATTCGGGAAATTACGGCGATGTCACGTGCGCGCGCTCCGATGACCTAGAATGAGATCTCTTGGACGATTACGAACGACCGAAGTTTGAAATCCTAGATCTTGATGCGAAATTAAGCCGTCTCTGTGTTAAAGTGAATTTAAAAAATAGCGTCTTAAGAGTTAATTGCTACACCCTTTTACATTTTTTTGTTTTTCGTCTAAAGAATTAATATTCAGTTAGAACCAAGATTTATTGGAGGGATTAATGGATTGACGCCATCCTATAATTTACTCAATCACGTTGCCCTTTTATGACATGCCCGATCGTGTTTCATTAAATTTTAACCCATTCGAATTTTAATGAAAAGGATCTTTATTTCATAATCTATATAAATAAATGTACAGGATGTTTAATAGGGAAACTAGACATTGTATTGACAACGTATTATATTATATTAATTTAAAGTTAGGCAAAAAATATTTCTAATTTAACAAAACCTGTTCCCGCCTTATCGTGATTGATATACGCAATCACGAAATAACTTGATAATATCAAGTTATTTCATTTCCTGTAATATGTAAATCTGACAATAGAAGCGTTTGTTTAATTTTTACAATATCTGTATCTATAAATCTGAAATTTGTTTTTGTTGGTCCGTTATACAAATCCACATCTTTGAAGATATCGTCACGAAATTTGGCATAGGTATAAAATTTTATTCTGCAAGTTAACATAGGCCATATGACGATAACAAAATTTGGGGAGATGGTGCTAATACAATAAATGCTGTTTTCCGTCTGGTCTCGGGTAACTCTGGGTAATCCAGCTAGTAATATATATTTTCTCTCTGGGTACAGACATCTGAGACACGCTGAATTTAATACCTTTTTAAAAATAACCGTATATCAGTAGAATTCAAGAGATAACGGGCTTTTTATGTAACTCCACTTTCCTTCGCAACCACGTATCCTTATCCTGTAACTATTATTGAAGTTTAAAAAAAAGACACCGTTGGATTCAAAATGGCCGTCTCATAGAATTTTTAATTCACCAAAAGCGGCTACCGTAAATCAAGTTTTAATTTTGAAAGCCGAGGTTAGTAAAACTGAAGCACGATCCGGCCACACATAAAAAAATAACTTTTCGAGATCCAATCTGCATAATTATGGAAAGTAAAAGGTTTCCTAGCGAGATGGTTTCTCTCTTTTTTCCCTCGTGTTAGCGCTCAAATGAAGATGAATTTTAATTTATTGCTACCATTTATACATTTTTCATAGCGGGACACCTTTAATCTCTAAGGATATTTTGGCCGTGAAGTTCCTTTGCTTCAGGTGCTTTTAAATTAAGGAACTGGATGGGAGACCATAATTAATGAAACCTCCCATAATTCAAAATTTCTTTGGGTTAATATATGTTTTTTATTTATGGAATTTTGTAAAAAAGGCATTTCTGTCAACCAAAGCACGAAATTGATAAAACAATACGTCTCGAATTAATATAACTATTTCAAAGGATGCTGCTCAAATCGGAGATTCTTATACAGACGGACACAAGAATTATATCGAATTGAACAATGCTCCGAATTTAATTCGCCGAGTTCCGTTTAAATTTTGCAAATGTTTAAATGCTAGATTGTTTCGTAGACGCAGGAAGTCCTCGCTGTACCATAATTTTCTCATGGATAAAAGTTCTGGTTTACGCTGCAGCTGGACATTTTGCGACATACATATCCAGTTCAATTAAAAGGCACAAAAAGTTGTAAAAAATATTAACTCGTATTAAAAACTAAAAACACTTTTTAAAATTCTTTCCCCGAGATGATAATGAAGATGGTTTGCTTTCTGCGAATATCGGGTGTTGGTTTGGTTGCATGAGTTAAAGGGGCATGATTCTACATACTACATTACTACGGATTTCAGTTTTTTTTTTTACGCAAATCTGAAAATTAAGTTATTAATGAGGGATTATTAATCTTTATGACTAAATAATGAATGCTATAAATAATATAAAATTGACAAAATTCATTCTCAAATGGAACACCACGGGCGAACAAAACATGTTGAAGATTGAACGGTTTTTGCATCAGCAAATTCAACCTTAATTGACCTTAACCCACCGGAGACACACATACGAAACGACGTATAACGAGGACCCGTACAGCGGGATTTAAATCTTCACCGAAAGTCAGAAGTGAGAAAAAAATAACTCAATGCCCGTTCGCTGTAGAGAAAAATATTCCTCCAGTAAAAATTTGCCATGAATATCCTTCGTTTCTCAAGGAAGAAAAAATCTGCCGACCAAATAGCCCGTGGGTTATTAAGCACGTTTTCGCGACACGCGACGACAACGCGTCATTTCGAGTGCGACCGCTTAAAAAATAAATAATAACTAAACAAAATTTTGTTCCCGCGTTTGAGAGAACCAAATTAAATATATAATCCCCCATTCTCAACAAGCTGCGACTCTCCTCAGTTTTCTTCACCGCCCCTTTTTTGCCATAAGGGGCCCGTCTTCCCCTCTTTTGAAATCTTTATCGTCTTCAAAAAAGGACGGCCAAGCAGGCTGGCGAGGCTGCGTCGCTCTGGCACTCGATCTTAACACAAAACTTCGAGGCCGCAATACTTAGAAACAGTCTGTCACCACGTGAAACTTGGACCTTTAATCTCGAAAGATCTCCTTAACGACGGAAGGTAACTTGAAAGGTTTACTCACCCACTTCCTCTCTCTCTCTCTCCGACACCACTTTCTTTATAACTTTCGGCCGTGTCGCGAGTTTAGAGAGAGAGAGACCAGCGCATTATACGCCTACGATGCTTTTGGAAGCACGACCGGATAGGTCGCTTCCCTCCCTCTGGCGTATACGGAGAGAACTCATCGGTTCGAACGGCATCGCAGGTTGCCACGACCCCCGCGGGGCCATGATTAATGGCGGCCTCCGACCATGGAAAACCGCCGATTGTTTGCTAGGGTTTTTTTTGTACTAGTAGTAGTAGGAGAGTGCTATGTGGCTAGTAACAGCAGGTGTAAGAGACGTGAAACCTTGCGATGAGATCCTTTTCGTTAGGAAATAAATAGGGGGAGGGGGGGGGGGGATGGCGCTCGTTTTCAAACAACGTAATCGCCTGGAAAAAAAAAGAAAGACAGTCGCGAGGCGATGTCGTTTCTGGGCGTCCGGAGTCGACGCGCGAATCTTGAGTTTTAAACTGCTTCACGGGTATTAAATGCATGTTATGTCTCTCTCTCCGCCACGGTTTCATTTCGGAGGCGCATCGGGGCGTGTCTCGTTGGGATCGAGTTGTTAAATTAACGCGGGGGTACGAGCTCGGCGATAAAATCGTCACCATGGTTACCGCTGAGCGCGAGGCGTGCATTTATATCCGTTTATTAAATGGGATATTTCGAGCACGAAATTGTTGTTTCCGCGTTCGGTGAGATGGGTCGAACGTTTTAATTTCCGTCTTGCATGACGGCGCGTCGCGTCCTGATGCGAAGCTGGAATATGAAGCGTATACGAGATGAGTTATGGTGGAGGATTTAGGTGCGAAGACAATGCCAAAGTTACACGATTTTACCGAAAGACTAAATCACGGAATTAGCGAACAAAAAAATAGAAAATGGTTAATATTTCAACGACGTCTTTAATCTCTTTAACATTTTTGGTTGCGGAAGATACACCTATTCTTGTTGAATTATTTAGGAAAAGATTGACGGCGAAGTTAACTGTGATGGCACGCTATAAAAGTGGGTGTTTTTATTACAGCATCGATTTTAACAGCTGTCAAATAACCATCGAATTAGAAATTCAAGGATGTAGCTCAATTCCAAAAATGATATAAATTTTAGAGACCTATAGCATAAAAGTGTCCGTTCATAGGCGATAATCTTCCAACTCCATTATTCGTATCAGAATCTATGATCGCCGAGTAACCGTTGAAGAAGGCTATTGTTGATGGCGATTGATTATATCAATACGCTTCCAGCAAATGGGTTCCTTATGAAAAAGGACAGATACTTGAGTTAGAAAGAATCCAACGCAGAGCAGCCAGCTTCGCAAAACAAAAATATGATTAAAAGCTAAGCGTGATATCACAGTTGAAGGAATTGATTGGATATCGCTAGAGGATCGCAGATTGTAATAAGTTGAAGTTTATTTCTTTTACTGCCCTTTTAGTCTAACTTGAGCTATAAGTAGGGGATCAACGCTGCTAAATCACACGCTAGAATGTGCCAAATAGAAAGGCAGGGAAAGTGGTTGTGCAGGACGTGCAAACGTTGTCGTTTTTGTTTTTGGCTGGAGCTGTTTTTGCGAAATCTCCAACTTTCAAATATTTTCCTTGACTCTCAGATTTCAAGTTAAAGACTGCACCGTCGTATTTTCACATTCACTTAGGAAATATGCCTGTTTGATAGATACTTTGAAATGATGAGGACCTATCTTACCGAAATTTGTGACGGAACAATCCAGTGGTAGTCAAAGTAAACGCCTGGACATAATATATATGCACCATCAAAAATAAATTTTTAAATAAGCCTTAATATAAATGTAAAGTTGGATGAGAAGAAAAACTTGAACGGGAATCGAACCCGGGCCCCAATTGCTGGGTATGTGATTTAACCCACTAAGTCAGGGATCTCTCGCGTGCCAGTATTAAATTTTAATTCATCTAAATGATAATTTTTATTATTAGATCACCCCTGGTTTACTTAAACAAGGCTCCAATTGTAACAAGTAATGGGTATAAAAATAAATTTTTATAAATAACTTTTATATTTTAACATTTATTATACGATCGAATCTTTACTCCCGTTGATATTTCAATGGACATTACGCTAGTAAGGTTTTAAAGGAGAAATATAAGCCTCTGATTCCCATTAAAAGCTTACCCATATGAAAGCATTAAGCCTGTTGCCTAGGTAGCTGATTGTTGGACCCAGAAAAATTACCACTTTTTTTCGATAAAAACTATAAATTTACGCTAATTTTACTCGGATTGAAATTCTGTCTTCAAAAATAAGAAACTACAATTTATATCCTATCCGACAGTTTGTCTCGAGTTCGTATCTTGACGGGAAATAATTTTAAAGTGAAAATATAAAAACCTCTACACCAATTTACGTTTTCTTATGGGCCAAAAATGGGGCAAAAAGGGGCCAAAATAGCCCCGTAAAATGGGACTTTCGAAAGTTTCGGATTTTTTCCTTCGGCTGTGACCAAAAATCTATAATCTTACCAAATTTCAAGTTTCTAGCGCATCTCAAAGTGCCTCAATTTTGTATCTTGCCGAAGTGGTTACAAACCGCTATATATACATATATATATATATATATATATCGAGTGAGGTTAATATAAAAGTTATTAAAAACGGTATGCATTTGCACCTGTCGGTCTAAATTTCCGTATTTTGCGTTCTATTAGTAACAAAGGCGGCGAGAGAGAGAACGAGATACACGAACTATGTGAGAACTGCGTTAAGGAATTAGTATAAGCAGGCTTTAGACGTGAATAATTACTCTTACTGCAAAATATGACATTATTACACTAAATTTACAAAAATCTTTGATTGTACTATATATACTTGTAATAAATATGCGCATAAAATATACCTTATTTATCTTTATCATTTCTTTCGCGTGCCGTTCAAAATCACCTCACGTGCCACCCCTGAACTAAGCTATCAAGAGTCTAATTCTCCTTTCTCGAATTGGGATATTTACATTGAAGAAAGTGCTAACTCAGTAAACTTTACAACACTAGATGTCCTCACTGAGGCAGAGCGGAAAACACCCCTACTTTATCTCGGAAAGTGGGATAGCTGTCAAATAACAAGATGGAGTTGTCAGTTGTGGGACCTTGTGACTTCAAACGACTAGAGCGATGGTAGGCTTTTCAGTCTAAACCACTAAAGCAAGTGAGGAGGGAAACCCGGTGCCGGCATTAGCTTACTCTTGTCAAGAAGGATTAAGGGAGGGGGATTTAACGGCTCTACGTCCATTTAACAAAATGGAAAGGATTGAAAGGTAACTTCATGAGTGAGCTCATAGGACTAAATACAAACGTGAAGTTGGAGAAAGAGAAAAATTCTGAACTTGACCGGAAATCGAAAACGGATCTCCCACTTGTCGGGTAGGTGTTTCAACCGACGAATCTATCAAGTCAGTCTCTAATTCTCTATCCTCATTATATTCCCTGACATATTTAACTTTAGAAGCTCCGCATTTTCCGAAATGGACGAATTTCGTCGAGCGTGCGTTTCGATTTTTTTTATATGCGGAAATTATTTACGACCGTGTAGAGACTCCTATTTTCGTGCTCTCGCTGTACAATGAGGGATGCTTCGCGTGTCCTATCCTGATAAATCATTCCCTCCCTCCATCCTCCTCTTCCTCCCGACCGAAGGGAAAATTCGAGGGATCATCACCAAAGCGTCAGTACGCGCGAGAGCGGCGACCAACAAGTTCAAGTCACCCCAAGAGAGAGAGAAAGAGACAGTGCAGCGTGTCATTGGGGCGTGCCAACTATCCCTATTGTTTCCCTACCCAACCCCATCTCTCTCCCTCTCCGCTCTTCCGAGCCTGCCACGCCTCTCTTCCTTTCTCTCTCTCTCCCTCTCTCTCTCTCACCCACTCTCAATCCTTCTCCCCACCATTCTCCTTCCTAACCTACACTCTCTACCTACTCTCTCTCTCTCTCCTCTCCTCCCTCAACTCTCCCTCTCTCTCTCTCTCTCACTCTCTGTATAATCCCCCGCGGCTGTTGGTTCAAGTTACCCTTCACGGGCCCTCGACTTCGCCTTGTTCCAACAACTTGTCCTACAGTGACCCGCCCCTCCCTCCTTATTCCACTCCTCCACCTCTCCTCCTCCTCCCCCTTCTCTCTCTCTCTCCCTGTCTCTTTTCTCTCTCTCTCTCTCCCACTTATTCCCCACTTTTCTCCGTCGTCTACTCCCTTTCTTTCCACTAAAAAATTCCAAACCCTGCTATTCTTCCCCAATTCCTCTTTCTTTCTCTCTCTCCACAACTCGCCCACCATCCCATGCGCATCGCTCCGTTCCACTCCTCCCTCTCCATATTATTATCTGCCGATTTTCCTTATGTCGCAGTTTTACTCTCATATTTATCTCATCTCTCTTCAAGGTAGATTCTGTTCGTACGTATTCTTTCTCTGTTCCTGATTTTTTTCCCATTTCTTATTCAAGTATTCCTTAACCCGGTGTTTTTCAACCGGTGTTCCGCGGAACACTGGTGTTCCGATAGCCTTGCCTGAGTGTTCCGCGAAATGTTCCACCGAATATAATTTTTCTATAAATTTAAATTTTTTAATGAATTTTAAAGTAAAAAGTATTTCTATTTTGCTCTCACATCATAACTCCATCTGTCGCAGAAGTAGAAAGTGCTTCTATTAAGTGCATAAAATAAAGGTTACATGTAAATATATACATAAATGCATATGTATATAGGTGTTCCGTCAATTTTTTCCCATCCCAAAGTGTTTCTCCAATCAAAAAAGGTTGAAAAACACTGCCTTAATCCATGGACACATCTGCGCCTTATTTTTCCGCTGTATTTAATTTTTTCTTCCATCCCTCTACTATTCTCCCTCTCCTACCCTCCTCCTCATCCTCTCCCTCCCTCTCCTATCTCTCCATCTCTTATCTCCCCTCCTCCTATCCCTCCCTCTATCTCTGCAGTTCCTTCATGCCTGCTTTACTTCCCAATTTTGGTTACCTTTTGCAACATTGCGGTTGCTTCAACCAATTCCGTCGTTTCCGCATGCGCATAGCAGAGATGTTGATTTGTTTTGACGCTGGATACATTTACTAACTTCGTGGTGTATATATGAGTGGTAAGCGCATCTTTCTCCCGATGATATGGTCGAGAGTTAGAATCCCGTACAGGACTTTGTTTATAGGCGCTCATTGTAAAAGACTTACTGACTGCTGTTTACCATATAGTTATAAATGGATAAATAAATATGATCTTAATAATCTGCGTTTCTACCAATTCTCATGTAATCCCATGACTGAATAAATCCAATGCCCATCCAACGTAATAGGTACAATGTTGGTCGTTTTTTTTTTTTTTGGATTTAATTCAAATTAAAAATTTAAATTAATAAATAATACTTTCATCGAACAATCCAAACACTTCCATTTTGCCATTTCAGCTTTTATTTTACTCTTTCCTTACGCCTCGACGTCGTCCTACTCTTACTTCCCAACTTCCGTTTCCTCATCCATCCCAATATCGTTCCGAACAAGTTCGTTTCTTCCGTTTCTCATGCAGTCTCCCCTTAAAATTCTAAATCTCGCGCATAAGCTCACTCCACTCTATCCATACACCTCGGTTCCTTGAAAAATTCAGAGTATTCCTTATCCTCCTCGGGGAAAACGCATTAGCAATGCATTAAGGTGCCGAATCTGCCTGAGGGAGGACGCGCGAGCACGGCGGGATCCTGTTATAGCCGCGCTCATAGCGGAATTCTCGTGTTTTATGCAGGGTTCTCTCACCGTGCAAGTTAATTTAGCGGAAGTACTTTTGCGATATAATGAATCGCGAGACGAAACGCGTACGATGAGTCACAGCGTTGCGCGACCTTTATACGGAATAAAGCCCGTGTTAAATATCTTTAAGGTTTGCAAACGGAGGTTCCTTTTTACACTGCGAGTTTTGCACTAAAAAAAAGAGGTAATACGAGGAAAGGAATTGTCGCCTATGGTCTTATCTTATGCGTTTAATTTTTTAAAAAAAAGGTGGTCAAAAACGTGTTTGATTACCTGATGGAATTGTTTTTTAATTCTAAACGTAACTAGATCGAGTATTTTGTTACCATCGATCAGGAATTCAATAGTAAATTGATTTTCCGTCTCATTTTTTTTGCTAAAAATCGTCCCAGCGATTGTATTACGTTGAATGATGCGAGTTCCTTTCATGTTGTTTTTAACCACTTTTTTTTTGTTTTGGGTGGTTTCTGCCGCGATTTTATGAACCTATCTAAGTTGTTTCTGAGGGAATAAAATTTCATTATAAACAGGAATAGTTGCGTATCGCAACCACATCCTAAACTTGCATTGGGACAAGAGAATCAAACGTTAGGTCGCTACAACTCACATTGCAACGCATTATTTAAACAAAAAACAATCTCGCTGGGGGTGATGGGTAAAATAGCGTACCGCTAATTAAACGCGAACCATTAAAACGCGTAACAGGGGAGGAGGAGGTAATGAGAATAATTTCGAGCAAAATAATACCCTTCGTCGCGAAAACTTCCGGGACGTTGAGGCGAACAGAAACGCTCTCTCCTCTCTCGACTCACTCGAAGGACAACGCGCATACGTAAAATGACGGAATAATTTCCCATAGGAATAGCTGCGACATGTAATAGAATAATTTAATTCAATATTACTCTCGCTCGGTGGAGTACAGAGATAGAGAGAGGGGGGGAGGGAGAGGAAGAGAGGGAATATGGAGAAACAGAGAGAGAGAGAGAGCTTAATCCGTACTTTTAAGGGGATCGCGGCATAAATAAAGGAAAGAAAAAAACACGCGCGGGGATGCAAATGGAACTGAAGGAGGATAGCGAAAAGATTTGATGTTTTTTATTCTTCTTCCTCCCTCTCTTCTTCTCTTTTATTTCCCACTGGGATGAAAAAAATCTCCCTGGTTCCCTTTTATCCTGGCCTCAGGATTTCGTTATTTCTCTCTCTCTCTCCCTCCCTCCCCTATCCCTCCCCCCTCCCCCTCTCTCTCCCTCTCTTCCCCCCTCTCTCTCTCTCCCCCCTCCCCATCTCCCTCTCTCTCTCCACCCTCTCCCTCTCTCTCCCCCCTCCCCTACTCCTCTCTCTCACCCCCTCCTCATTTCTCTTCCTCCCTCTCCCTCTCCTCTCTCTCTCCCTCTTCCCCCTCTCTCACTCTCTCTCATCTCTCCTTCTCCTATTTCCCAAACCTGTCTACCCAAATCTCCTATGTCGATGACTTCCCCTTCGCATTGAAATGCAAACATGGTTTTTCCCTCTCCTATCCTGCTCCGCTCTTCTTTTTATTCACATCTCCGGACACTTTTTCGAAGCCCCTTCGGACTTTGCGGCTCCTGCCGTCTCTCTCTCTCTCTCCCACCGTTCCGTTCTGAGGAGGGTGTACGGGAGGATAGAGAGAGAGAGACAGACAGACAGACAAACGACTTTATTTCTGGCGAAATTGAGACTACATAGTCCCTTCTTACATTTAACCCTACGTTATGAATTTCAAATGACATTGAAAATAATAACATATAAACATACAAACAGAAGACAAATGCCTGAAACTAAACGAATGAAAAAAGAATAATACAAAAAAACAATTAAATTACAAATTCAGAAACTTATAAAAAGAGAACACCAACAATAAGCATTTGTGGTAAAAACCTAGGAAGGACCTGACATGGCCAACCCAGTAAAAAAAAACCAGAGAGGATAGGTGTGGTTAAGGGTGTGGGAGAGGGCTGAAGAAGTATGATGTTAGGGTGGTGAGGAGGTGGAAGTGGCAGCAGGGTCCTCTCTCTTATCTCTTTCTACCGCCGCATCTCCATTCTCTCCATCTTTTCCTCCCTCACTCACTCCTTTCCACGCTCTCCTTTCCTACGATTTCTTCCCTATACTCCTCCCTCTTTCCCTCCTTCCGTCTCTTCCTCCTCTTCTCCCTCCTCCTCTCCCTCAATCTCTCCCTCCTCTTCTCCCTCCTCCTCTCCATCTTCTCTCCCTCCCCTCTCCCTTCATCTCTCCCTCCATCTCTCCCTCCTCTTCTTCCTCCTAATTCCTATTTTCTCACTCTCTCCTTCTCTATCTCTTCCTCTCTTTCCCTCTATCATTCATCTTTCTCATTTGTTCAATCCTTGCCTTTATTTCCCTCTCTATCCCTCCTTTTTCTTACTCTCTTCCTCCTCCCTTCCTTCTCTTATTCTCCTCCTCCCCTCCCTCCTCTGTCACTCCCTACCTACCTCCTCTCTTCCCCCCATTTCTCTCTCTCTTTCTCCCTTCCTTTCACTCCACCTCCATAACTCTTTCTTTCTCGTCCTCCCTTTATATCCCTTCTCTATCCCACTTTTTTCCCTCCCTCTCTCCCTACTTCTCCTCCTCCATCTCCCTCCCAACATCTCACCACTCTCTCTATCCCTCTATATCCACCTTTCATCCCTCTCTACGTGTCCTTTCCCCCCTCTCTCTCTTTCCATACGCCATTCCCCTCCCTCCGTTATTCCCTCCAACTTACCCTCTCTCTCTCACTCTCTCTCTCCTCTCATCCCGCTCTCGGGCATCTTCCGCAGGTTAAAGCTAATGACGGTTTTTGGGAGGGTTTCCCTCACTCCTTCAAACAAAACCAGTCCGCGGGTAAAGTTGAATGAGCTTATCAAGCGGCCCCTTCCTTTCCTTCTTTTTTATTACTATTTTCTGCACTTGGGAATCCCTCTTTTCTTTCTCTCTCTTTCTCTCTCTCTCTCTATGGACGAGAGCGCTGGGGGTAATTTTTCGGCCTCGAAAACCATAAATAGGGAGGAAAAATCGTGGCGTAAAAGAGAGGGATTTCTGGCTTTTTCTTTCTTTTCCTACCTGTACCCAAAGTAAGGTTTATCAAATTATTCAAACTTGGAGCTTTGTAAAACGCGGAGCCGTCTGGAATTTCGTTTTTTGGTGAGCAATATTTTTATCTCCCATTGGCTGGAAGCGCTTAAAACGTCGTGTATGTTTTCATTTGCCGTTTAATATATGTAAATTAATAATTCACGATAAGTAGTTTTAAAAAAAATTCGGGGGAATTGCAATTAAATTAATTTTACCTAATGCGGACGAATAAATATCCGTTGCCGAAAAAGTTTAAATGATAATACTTTTAACCCTACGTTGTAACTGTTAACGAAATGAATTTTTCTCTTTTGATGGGTTTTTTATTCGAATTTGCATCGCGTGTGTGAATGCCTGATATATTTTGTCTGACTGTCCGAGACGTTTATGAGTTATTTTTATCGGTTAAAAAAATACCAGGTGAAAAATTATTCCCGCGATGCTGGGATTTATGGATGTATGAAATAAAAAAAGATATTTTTAGCTCTCCATTTAACTTTTGCTGTCTCTTTAAATAATTTAAAATGACATCTTATAATTTCCGGATATCGAAATTTTTGAAAATATTTTACATAAAATGTTAATACTAACATTAAATTTCTTTTTCTTTTTCATGCTATTTTCCACGAATCCATTGCTTTTATTTTGTGATGAGAAAGTCTTAAAAAAATCGGCACTATATATAACGTTAACTAAACATTGAGAATAAAGGATTTTAATAGTTAAAGATGACATCAGCGAAAATCCAAAATTTTACTCGGAGAACATTTTAAAGTACTTGAAGTACTTAGCCTCTTTTCGTGTAACGCATACTAACAATATTTTGTTTTTCCGATTTATAAATTTAAAGATTTCATTCCCTCTAAATATGACACTTGGGAATAATTAATGTAATAAAAGTATTTTATAATATGTTTAAATTCATCTGGCTTGATCATTGGAATATACCTGATTGATTTGGAACAGTGTTTCCCAACCTGGGTGCCGTGAAGTGTTCCGAGGGGTGCCGCAAAAATTATTTTGTTTTTCCACTTTTACCCTCATTTTGCATCGTCGGCTTTCATAAATCCAAACCAGAGTTAAGACGAACTTCATTTCGTCGCAAAGGCACTTCGAAATGAAAGGAGCTGTGGAGAAGGGGGTTAGGGGTTCAAATTCTCTGTTGTTTATAGATGGAAGATCTTGGTTACGTTAAATTAAAGGTTATTCATTCTTAATAATTTTCCGTTAATGCTGCATAATATTGCGTTGAATTTGCATTTTCAGCTTAATTACTTTTCATTTCTACTAATTTCCATTTTTTCTTTGAAGAATTCATAACATGCCCATTCACTATATAGTGGTGTAATTTTCATCTTTATCTATACTAATGCGAAGTTACTTTCTTGTGCATTATGTATCAAAGCAAATATGTTTGTATGGTGTAAATATCTGTAATTAACTGTTGAAACTAGGAAACGTTAATGGCTAGTAGAATAAATAATGATAACATCTCGATTTTATGCTTTAGATATTATAATTAAAAAAACCACGATTATTGCAGATGGTGGATAGGGAGGGGTACTGCCAAATTCTGAAAAGTCTCTTAAGGGTGCCGCTACTCTAAAAAGGTTGGGAAACACTGATCTAGAGACTTGAGAAAAGTTTCCACGCTCATCTGTCTTTTAAAATAAAATCAT
Organism: Uropetala carovei; assembly: GCA_036926305.1. Lineage (NCBI taxonomy): Eukaryota > Metazoa > Arthropoda > Insecta > Odonata > Petaluridae > Uropetala > Uropetala carovei. The sequence goes on along the minus strand of JAXCHB010000060.1, from coordinate 15,108,948 downwards.
TGCATCCATCATTCGCCAAAGTAAACATTCAAAATACGTCTGCGCGCTTCAAACGAAGGAATTTTATTTAACGCATCTCTGCACGATCGGCCGATAAAACAACTTTCAATTCGTCGACTTAGCAAATATCATATTTTCCGCTCCGTCTACGTCGTCGTTAATTGAACGATTCCATGCCATAACAAACATCAGTACAACGTTATTCGAAACGCATCCGACGATTTCATTTGCCCCCACGTTGCGTCATCAGTGGCGATTGTTGATACGACAAGGACAACTTACGTGAAGCGTTAAGTATAACACTGCGGGCGAAACCAATCAGATTACTTTTTAGGCGAGTTTCGCTCCCAGCCTGAGCGCCTGTTGTCGTCGATCTATCTGTCTGTCCGTCCGTCCGCATGTTCGTTCTCGGCTTCTACCGAACGGATTTTCATGAAATTTGATATTAAGGTCTTACTATCGAAGATAATCGCAAAAATGTATCACGTAAACCAATCAGGGGTACCCCTTTACTGGTGACAAAAAATGAACTTTCCATCATATTTCGCAAAGTATTGCGCATATCGAAATATTTTTCAAATAAAACTTGTAGAAATCGTAAATTATAGTATTTATTTTCCTATATATTTTTATCGTAGGAGTAGCCGTTATCACGAAAATCAAACAAGAATGTCTTAATTCGAGTTGAACTGAAAATTTCTTGCATGGTTAATGCTTCACTGTTACTAACATAAACAATCTCACAAACAAACGTTTAATTTCCTTACATGTGCGTGCAATATTTTAAAATAGGAAGAAAATGGATTATTTATGATGAATAATTGAACTTTAAAACGTTATTTCCCTTACATACAGGTACATATGAATATCATTTCTTTCATATACTCCACTGCACGAAACGCGTGCATATGTGATACGTTGTACGCTTTCCTAACTTGTTTTTCTCAACTTCCCGGCGACTGGTCGCGTTCGTTTCGGCGGTCACGTAGAGTCGTCCCCTTTCTGACGTCGGATATCGGAAACAAACTCGCCGAATTGACCAATTAAATTGTCGTGTATTTTATTTTCTTCTAAAGGTGTAATTCCGGCGTAGGAATGACTATCCCACGCGCAACCGATTTTCCTCCTTCCTTTATGAGCGGTATTTTCCTTGTTTACGCTCGCCTCTCTCAGGCGCACTTTCCTCTTGCGATCGCTATTTTTATCTCCTTCCCTCCCTCTTCACCTATTTACCTCCGCTTCTCCCCTCCCTCCGATTCATATCTGATTGATATTATTACTCCCTCGACCGGTTACGAGTTTTTTGCTCGTTTTATTCATAGCAGGCGACCAGGAAAATAATGCGATTCTTCGTTGCAAAAATATGGCCAAAATAGTTGGTGACCTACTTTTTTAAAAAAAAAAGCATTTTTTTTATTTGCGAAAAAATCGCCTCCTGCCTGCTTTTGATCAATTTTATTTTTAGCGGCATTCGAGCTCTTTTTTGCGCCTGTTTAAAAATTTCACGCATGCGCAAGAAGAAAACAACTGCCGAATTACATCGTGCGCATGAAAGGAACATCGACGAAATACAAACCAGTGTGAGATTATTCTTCAATTTGATATCGTTTTGTATACCACGGAATATTTTGAGATGACAAACAATGGCCGCGTGAAATTAGAACGCTGTTTTCTGCTTTTAGGCAGTTATTTGTATAATTTTCCGCATATTAGAGCAAAATTCCCCGTTGTTTTCCTTTTAAACCTATTTACGGTTATATACTTATGATCAAATGAAAAATGTTTAAGCGGCCGGTGAAAATGTTAAGTTATAGATTTTATACAAATAATCCAACCTATATAACTCGAATTTTCGATTAGTCAGACGATATTTTTCGTTTTGTTTTCATGTACGTTAAAATGAAGTGGCATTATTAACAATTGCAATAAAATTTTCGATAAATCGGATGGTCAATAAGTCGAAAATGCGATGACTCGAAGTTTCGATCGATAGATCTAATTTTTAAAGCCATAAATTTCGATAACTAGAATTTTTTCTGTTTCCTTCAGTTATTAATCATCGATGCTCGAATGCAAGTATAATTCCTGTTTCTTTGCACATTCGTGTGTATGTGTTGTAACCACACACACACACATCGTGTCTAAATGGCATCTACACGCCCCTCGCTGCTTAAATGTTTTACATTACGTCGAATGAAAATATAAAGAATTTCCATTTACGTGAAAACTTAATTGCGACGTTGCTAATTGAATATGTTATCAACAAAGGGAGGAACTTTGTGTCGACTCTGCTTTCTTTCCCTGCCGTCCAAAGCGATGTGGGAGGAGTGTTGTCTTTGTACTTCTAGATTGCCGGTAAATGCAGGTTGCGCTAGTTACCTGTATATAAACCGGCAGGTTTTGGCGACAATTCTCGCGTAAATATCTTTCTAACAAACGAAGCACTACATTAGAATAGTTTGCACGTTTTCCTTCACAACTTTTAACCCTTTGAATGCCATTTGTATTAATTGTGTTATCCTCAACCCTCCCTGGGATAACTTAAACTTCCCTTTTCATGCATTTTATATGTTTTCCATCTAGATTTCTTGCCTAGAAGTAAGGTATTGCCGTTGAATTTTACGTTGACCTAGATGATGGAAATATTTATATGAGTAATATTTATTCGATAACATTAAATCGTGGACTAAAAAAAGAAAACCTACTCATTTAAAAATTTCTCCTCAATTCGCAATTAAATTAGAAATTTCGTTAGGATTCTATGGATTGTTCAATTTACATATACAATTCTGGTTTTTTTACTAAAACAAAAAGATAAATTGGCTTTTCTCAAAATTATTATTTCGGACTTAGTATAATTTTCTTGTAAGCCCGCTATATATTATTTCCAAATTACGTAATGTGATATTTAGGACACATTCAGAGTGTCAAGTACGCTCAATAAGAGGCAGTGGTGATAAATAGGTAATACATCTATCGAAATTAACGGGCAGTGGCATTCAAAGTATTAAATAAATATCACATGCGCGTTACACAATTTTAATCCACCTACGGCAATTTGGTGAGCTCTACAGTCGTCTAAAAGTATCTCATCGTTTTTTTTATTAGAACGCACAAAAGAAAATCAGACACAATTGACCGTACGCTGGCGACGCAATCTCGGCATAATGTCGCGTTTCGTTAATTAAACGAACTGGTGAGCTTCGAATATTTGCACTACCCGGACCATTTTTTGTAACGTGCCATTTTTCCTATTTCGCAAACCGCAAGTATTGACGTGATTTTAACGAATGCAAACGAATGCTGTCAAGTTTTAGAAACATAAAATAATCCATTACTCCTTAGCATTCAAGTCAAACATTCACCTTCAACTGTGGCATATCGATTTGACTTTATTCTTTTACGAAAATACATAATAGCAGCTTATCAAAATTTAAATTGTTCGTTTTCAACGTTTCAAAATGTGAGCAAAGAGAAATTTCCGTAGCAATTGTCCGCGGAATCGATGAAAGTAATTAAACGCCGACATTTTGAGCGTCGGTCGGTTTGAGCGGAGTTAATTGCATTTTCGTCGGAAAAACTTCCGAAAAAAATTAATGAATTTTTTTGTCACATCCGCGGCGACCAAGGTGGTGGTTAGAGCACGTCGAAAATCCGACGCTCCCATGACACAGAACGTTTAAAGTTCCTTCGTTTTTTTTTCCCTTGTGTTTCTCTTTCTTCGTGTCCTCTTCCAGTGTTCCTCTAATCTCCTAAACCGCTTGATAACCCTCAGAAAATCTTCCCTCTTCTTTATTTTTTTTATTTTCTTCCCAAACCTTCCCTTCGAGAACCCTAGAGGCGTTAATAACTGCAATTGTTGACTCACTCTACACTACAAACATCTTCTCCCTCGTTTTCGCCAGGTTCTCCCCTAACCCTCTCCGCCGACCTATTCTCTCTCCTATTCTCTCTCTCTCTCTCTCTCTCAAACCACTCAGATCCTTCTTAATGCTCTCTCTCTTTCTCCCTCCCTCCCAGCTACCAACTTGTCTTACCTCTTAACAATTGTGCTCCCACTCCAAAGTTAACTTCAGCTCTTTCCATTTTCTCCAGTTCTTCCTCGCTCCTCAACTATCTCCTAGCCGTCCTTCTTCTATTATCTCCTTCAAATAATCCTCTTAGATTTCTTTGCTTTTCTTTGCCAACTTCGCTATTCATTCCTTCTTACATTCTTCATTTTCCTCCCTATTCATTACCACACTTTCCCTCCTTTATTCTCCTCTCTCTTCCGCTCTCCCCCCCTCTCCCGTTCTTTTACTTTTCTCATTCTCTCTCTCTCTTCCCCTCTCTCTCCCTCTCTCTCCCTCTCTCTCCCTCTCTCCCTCTCTCTCCCTCTCTCCCTCTCTCTCCCTCTCTCCCTCTCTCTCTCCCTCTCCCTCTCTCTCTTCCTCTCTCTCCCTCTCTCTCTCTCCCTCTCTCTCCCTCTCTCTCCCTCTCTCTCCCTCTCTCTCCCTCTCTTTCTCCCTCTCCCTCCCTCCCTCTCTCTCTCCCTCTTTCTCCCTCTCTCTGTCCCTCTCTCTGTCCCTCTCTCTCCCTCTCTCTCCCTCTCTCTCCCTCTCTCTCCCTCTCTCTCCCCCTCTCTCCCTCTCCCCTCTCTCTCCCCCTTCTTTCTCTCCATTTTTCTCATTCCTCTTTATTCCTCATTCTATCTGCTTTCCATACTCTCCCTATCACTTTCTTTCTCCCACTCTCTCTCTCTCGCTATATCTCCAAATCTCCCGTCTCTCTTCCTTCCACCCCACATCTTTAATCAACCTCTCTATCTTTATATTCCTCTTTTCTTTCCTCCCTGTTTCCCTCCCCTTTTCTCTTTCTCTCCCCTCTTTCCTTCTCCCCTCCTCCCTTACACGCTGTCTCTCTCTTCTTTCGCTCTCCATCCTCCCTCATCCTCCTTAAGAAGCATTTTCTCCACTCCCAAACCTTTTTGAAACGCTTCCATCAATCCTTCAGATAACTCCTCGCCCCAGTCAAGTATAAACGCAGAGCCTTTCTTTCGCATCGCTTCTCCTCGTACTTATCCGCCTTTCTTTATTTTTCTCTCGCCATTTCTCATCCGTCTCTCGCCCACTAATTTCATTTTATAACCGCATTCGTTTCTATCCTTTCACAATTTTTTACCCGAAAAAAATTGTTTCTCTCCTCGACTCGGGAACCTGTCTTTTATGTTCTTTCTCACGTAGGCTACATTTTTTCCCATGTTCTTATAATAATTTCTTCCTCTTTCATCATTAGGTCTCCTATTTCGAGTCGTTCTATTTATACTACTCATTGTCAGTCTTAAATTCTTGGGAAGACATGTGCTTTAGGGGACACCTACGTCTCTCCAATTTTTTCACGTTTTCTAAACAATTCCTTCATTTTATCTTTTTTATAATTTTCCCATCCATTTCCCCATTTTTCTGCCTCCCCATTTAACTTACTTAATTTCTTCTGTCTATATATGTGTTGTTTCAATTTTGAAGAGGAATTAAACGATTCTTTCCCTCTATGTTTTAAGATTTATTTTATTTTACTTCCACGTTGCTATTAAACCACCGTTTTGAGAAGTAAGATTGTGTATTGTGTACTTTCATTAGGATGGGAGCGCAATTTTTAAACTTTGCGTATGGCGCAAAATATATTTTCCCGACTCTGATCGTAGCGATAAACAAATAAGAAATATCAAACATAAACAGGTAGCGAAATAGAAGTAATGGATTATTATTGTTTGCTTATCTATGAAAGCCTCGTTGCCGGCACCAATATTCATTTTTCACACCTAGATGAAAAAATATCCGGGTGATAATTTCTTTAAGCTCTAGTTTCCGAAAAATACTAACGGTGGTAAATCGAGTGACTAAATACGGTGTCCTTTACCCACGATTTATTTTCGGGTTTCCAACCTCTTTTCGTTTCCTCCGACTCGTGAATCTCCGCTTTCATCTCACGCTTTCTTCTTTTATCTTCCTAATTTCTCACCCGTCCCAATATTCTAAAGTCATTAAGTTGCGAATTCCATACTCTTCTAAACTTTGAAGACTACGTGTCTTGTTGTAATTTAAAAGTTTGCGAAAAACAGGTCGCGTCTTTCGGATACAAAGCAGCCATCATCATGGGTGGTGATTCACCAATAGTATTATATATGTATGTACTAGTGTAATTCCCGTTGAAATATCAACGGAAGAATTATAGATAGATTGATTATTAATATTTGCATTTAAAATAATTAATATCACACTATTACATATGAAATATTTCGTCATATATTACATTTCTAGTGAATATTCTGTTGTCGTTTAGTAAATGCCTTTGGTTTTTATTTTCGGTAATAAAATTCAGATATTCTCCTATCACCTTGTCCTCGTCAATGCTACATATAATTGTCGGTGTGCAAAGGCAGGGAAATAATTATATGTGCACATATATAACGTGGGGAAAATAATTAAATTTCGTGCACTTAACATTATGATTGTTTTAAAATTGTACTCTGTACTTACGAAGGAAGAAAGCTTACTCGAATGCTCAATAATGTCCTACGTCTTTATGTAAATAAAACTCTTTAAAAGATTTAAATTAAAAACTAACTAATTAATCAATCAGCGGAATAATTTCTTTGAATAATATTTGAAAAAAACAAATCAATTTATTTCAACATTGCAAACTCTTCTCTTGACGATTGAATGGATCATTGTATTGGAGATCCTTATTGACAGAAAAACAAACATTGTTTATCGTAGAAACCGTTCGCCGAAGGAAAGGTGAGTTGTTGATGTACATGTGGCAACGACCTATCGGGCAGAATGAGAACTACATTTCGCTGTCGGCCATCTTGCGTTCCGTACAGAACAACGTTTTTATTATAGAGAATTCTAAATTTGGTGAAACACCATTGACTGCAGCTGCTTTGAATCCGAAAGGAGTAACTGGTTTTCCCAACCTTTTTTTCCCTGTTTGTGGGGGGAGAGAGTGAAAGAGAGACGCAGTTTTCTCATTTGATCTCACAGCCATATTGATCATCTCGGTGATTCGTTCTCTTTCAAGCCTTCCAAGACTTCTTCTCGTATAGTCTACCATTTTATCTTTCCTCTTTCCTCTTTCCTTCGTCCTTTTGAAACTTTTTCTCTTCCTCCTCCTATCTCACACTTTTGTTCTACTTTTTCTACCTCCTGTGATTTTTTGAGAGACACATTAATAATTGGACCAAGGAATACGAAAGATGGAGTAGTATAATACAGTTTTTCTCACCCTTTAGTAGACCTGGGAGTACCTAGAGGCATTCATTAACTTAAGGGGAGCACTAGAACAAACTTTTCAGGAAGACATTTGTTACCTACCAGCTGGAATGTCCATGTCAGTACAAAAACCGTTTATGAAGAATTGTGGTCCTTCTATGCTCCTTAATTTAGAGGCTTGAGTTTCCAATCCCTGAAAATTTCTCGTCTTATGATTATGGCCAATAGTTAAAAATTTTCATTTTTTAATTTTCCAAACGTTTGCGGAGCACCTAACAAATGGCTATGGAGCACCGTCTGATAAACGCTGGTATAATAAGAATAGGCAAGAGTAAAGAGAATAAGAAGAGGGGAAAAATGGAGCGAGATAAGCCGAGAGAAATAGAAATGGGGAGAAACGCCGCTCCGATTCTCCCGGACCACAAAAAAATAAATAAAATAAACCAGAAATTCCCCCGGCAATCATTGCGCCACTTTTTTTTATCCCCGCGATAAATAGCGAGAAAGGAGACGGAAGTAAAGAAGAAGAAAAAGCGTCTACTCGCGGAGCGAAATAGAGCGACGAGGAAAAAAAAACAGAAAAAAATAGGAGACGGACAGAGAGAGCCATCTACACGTGCGAGGCCGAAACCCCCAAGGAGGAGGAGGTGTGTGTGTGTGTAGGGGAAGCGGAGGGATATGGGAAGGAAAAGGAGTGACCGCGTTATGTTTTCCTTAATCTTTATGCCTCGGAGGGCCTCGGGAAGCATTTCTCTCTCTCACTCTCTTTCTCTCTCTCTCTCTCTCTCTTTCGATACTGGGACGCCACCAATGGTGGACTCTGGAAGTAAGGGAAGGGGAAAATAAAGAGGCAAGAAAGCCTTTCATTCCACCTTCATCCAGACTTCCGATCTCCCTACGATCCAACCCTTTGCCTCCCCCTCTTTCCTCTTCCTTTAGACGTCTCAATCTCCCTCTCTCCCCCTACACCCTCTCTCTTCCTCCCGCACTTCCTTTGAGAATTGCTCTCTTTCTCCCTCCCTCTCTCTCTCTCTCTCTCTCAGAGAAGGAGAAGGTCGAATCCCCAAAGTGAGTTACTGAGGAACAGAGGAGTTTTGCGGGCGGATTCAGAGGGTGGGGTGGATATATACTACAGGGAGTGTGGGGAGGGATGGATGTGAGGAGGTTTTTAGGAACGTCGCGTGAGAGGGATGGGAGGAAAACTGGAAAGTGGGTGGAGGAAGAAGGGAGGCGAGGTTTGTAGATGGGGTTTTTGTTATAGTAGACGGAAAGAAGCGAAGGAGATTGGGGATATCGACACGAGTCTTTTTTTTCTTCTTCTGAAGGACGGGAATATATAGAGAGGGAGAAGAGATGTTTGAAGAAGGGAAGAGAGTGACTAGATGTAGGTATATGAATACGCGTATGTACATACATGTATAAGGGCGCACACACACACACACATACATATATATATATATACATACATACTTACGGAAGAAGAATGGTGAACGAGGATATTTAGGGCAACTAGGTGTTAAAAGAAACCCAGTGAACACTTACCGGAGTGTTGGAGAGGCACATTTGTAGAAGTTATTGGAGCTTTCGAGATGATCCCTTCGTCGGCACAAGAGAGACACAACTGTGTCTCTCCAACACCCCAGCGGCTCTCCTTCCGGTAAGTGCTCACTGGGTTTCCTTCAACACCTAGTTGCACATACATACATACACACACACACATATATATGTATATACACATACACACATACACACATACATATATATATATACACACACACACATTTACCCAATCACATATAAATATTAATTACAATGAAATTATAAATATAACAGTTTCTTATAATAATTTCTTATAACAGTTTGCCCAAAGATTTTTAACAATTTTTAAATATTTACACGCTAAAATAAATAAACTAATATGAATTCGAGGCAATGTTTTGCGGAGAAAAATTAACCTGACTTGGTAAAGAATGGAAAATTGCGGTGCATGCCCAAAAACGAAGATAGCTGTGCGAAGAGACTGAGAATGAATCTGAGTAGATACTTAAAGATAATCTATGATCTCGTATGTTGGGATCAAAGAGTATCCGAATAATCTGGAGAGAAATTTTTAAACAATAAAACTGGTGGAATGAAATTATTGCCGTTTTTAGTGAGAGAGAGAAAAATTAGTGTTGTTAAATTCGCGAATGACGGCGTAAAAACAGTGTTAGATGTATTCTTACATGCGGAAGAATGTATTTTGAAGAACTCGTTAAGTTTCTGCTGCCGACTCCTTCAAGATCGTTTCTTTGCCACCCCTTTTCTAGCAAGATGCAACTACAGTTAGTGCTTGCAAAAGTAGAATCCGTCTTAATATAACGTGGATGAATTATCAGGGGCCGGATTAACAAGTTTAACGCGCACCTGTTAAGATAAGCACGTGAATACGCACATATACATACATACATACGTTATTTATATTTGCATATATTCCCACATACAGAGTAAGAAGGAGAAACAAAAGACAAGGAGATAAGACGCGGCGTATAATGGATGTAAAGAGACAGAAAGGTGGATGGGGGGGTGGGGGGGAGGGTAATCAACATTTCCTGATCATCGCAGGAGCGGATGGGAACAAAGAAGGGAGGGTGAGAGAGAAAATGGAGAGAATGCATAGGGAATTATGAGGAGAGTAAAGGAGGCATTAAAAGGAAGAAAAGAGAAAATATAAGGAGGATAAGACAGGGAGATTACAAGGTGGTTAGTATTTTTTTTTTGGAAGGGTTGGATAAAAAAGAAGAGTTTGTTGAAACTTAAGCAAGGGATGAAAGAGGGTGAAAAAAGGAGAGGGAGATCTTTTGCGCCGTGATGAGGACGTTGCGTTGGAACGCTACGTAGTTGAGAGTTTCAGGAAAGAGCGTTGAGTTCGTTCCGTAACGAACGATTGAATGAGACAAGTTCTAAATGGGGAGGATGGAAAAAAATAAGGATAAATGTAGGGTCAGGGGGTGGCAAAGGAGTAACGGAATTGATGGCACGACGCTTCCTAATTTCTGCCGGAATTTAAGCTGCTGTACGTCTTCATCTTTTAAAATATTAAACTTTTTTTTTTTTAAGCGCTCAGGTCGAACCGTTTTCTCTGACAAACGTTCTGGAGAATTTTTTCCATGGGGAAAATATCTACCAAACGTCTTTTTTCGTAAATGAGTTCTAAAAGAAAGACTTTTAATTACGTTAATGGGTATGCGCGTCTCTGGAAACATCCGAGATCCAATGAAAAATTACGGCATAGTTACCAGTGAGCTCGTAGTGGAAGATTCTTCAAATTCATTCCGGTTTTAAGGAGGGTGCCTCCTGGAGGAAATGAGCGAAATTGTTAGGTTCTCATTCGAGACTTTTGCCGATATTGGACGGCCTGCGAAATTTCTGACTTCCTGCGGAATGCCTCCATCGCGTGCGGCTTGTAATTAAGAGAAGCTGAATTCCCATCGATTAATGTTAGCTAAGAGATTATAGTCGTGGCGGCAGTTTCAAGAAAGTTTTTTATCCGGTCGTTCCTGGCATTTATGTTTATCTTTCGGTCGAGGAAAAGCTAAAAATATATAGTTCTGAAATTAAGATTTGAATAAAGAGAAGCCAGGGTTCTTAACACGTGTACGGACTGGGTCAGGGTCAAAGGCCTCTACGTTTTGTAGAAGTTTGTTTAATTTCGTTAAAAATTTATTTATTTCTGTAAATTAATAGTCGGCTAAAAGTTAATCTATTTACGTAAAGTGATATTGTCGGCCCTTGGTTGTTTGCCCTTGGTTGTCGGCCCTATGGTTTTCGACCCTTTTACTGTCGGCCCTTTGACCGGGTCCCGTACGGACAACCGCTGATAATGTAGGATGGATAAGGTTCGGACAGGTGTACGGTGAACTTGAAGAATTAACATATGGAACTCTTATCATGCATGCGCAAGGATTCCTAACCTTCTCGGGGTGGTGAGCACAAAGTTGCATTCTAGAATATCAGGTGAGCATTACGCCCATGATGTAGTACATCGTAACGCAATCTAATGAAATAAGTACCGCCTGATTCAAGAATTTTTATTTTGAAGATGAGAGTAAACCGCATGATGTATTGAACCAGTGATGGGCAACGTTTTCTACATGATGGAAGCGAACTTTTCGGTCACATTGGAAATTCCTAATGCTTCAGCGGAGTGGATTGAAGTTAAATCGGAAGATACCTATAGATTATAATATTACCTATATAATAATAATATTATATTACCTATAGAATAAAATTCCAGTTAAAATTACAGTTTTTATTGTGAACATTTAAGTATTATAAATCACGATAGGATTCAGTATTAGAAATAGGTACCTTTGAGATAAGATCAAAAACGGTATTAAAATGAAATAAAAATAGCATTAAATTTCTTTTATCTGAATGGGAATATATTTACTAATGGTCCAAATTTAACTCTAGATATTTAAACATATTTTGCTGGATTAAAAAAACGATATTTGGAAGTTGATTAAAAAATGAAAAAAGTTTTGAAAGCTACGAAACACCGGCGATGGTACGCATGTTGGGCACTCCTGTCATAGACAAACAATTTGAGATGATCGACCGTTCCTCTTGTTGAGCTGCGGTATCCGCAAACAACACGCTCTCGAAAACGCAAATCGTGACGGAGACATCACAGCCATTCATTTGTGCGACATGATTATAAAACACGAAAACAAATCTGTCGTTTTCCATCTCGAAGGATCACGTGAGGAAGAACACGAGCGATTTTGTTCGGCCTCGAGTAGATCGTTTTTTGAAGAAAAAAAAATACGACAAAACGCTCAAAACATTTACGAAAATTAAAAAAAAATGAAAGACGTATGAAGGAAAACATGGCAGTCCGGGAAGGATTTTTCTTTTTTGATGGAACGCGAGGGGGAGGAAAGAGGACCTAAATTAATCCGATCGCCAAGGAGACGGGGTATCTCTTTCAAACGTGCTGAGTGAGGAGTTCGGGGGAAGGAAGAGGGCGGAGGGAGGAGAGAAGAAGAACGGGTTGAACCGAGGTTGTTAGATGACGGGGGATAAGGCAAGTGGAGGAATGGGGGATTGTTTAAAATACAAAGAAGCCGCGAAAGAGAGAGAGAGAGAGAAAGAGGGGGAGATAAGGTTAGCTTTGAGTGGAGACAAGAGTTCTCGTCATCGGTTGCCGTGGCAACGTTCTCAATCTATGACCTCAGGTGGAAGTGACGAAATTTTCAAGTTTTTGTCGAAAAAGGTAAAACAAATAGATGTGCGATGTATCTATTCCACTAAAACGACAGAAATGGAGGAATATTTTATGTTTTAAACTATAAAATTGAAAGTCCGTATATTCGTAATTAAAATTCGACGCGCGGAAGCACCCAGTTTTTTTTTTCAGTTAGGAATTCGCAGAAATACAAAATACGAGGAATTTTGAAATAATCAGATTTTAAAGAAATGTTTCCAATAAGGCCAAAACGTTTGTTTAATTATTGAACTTGGTTTTATAGTTTATTCCTTCTACTGTTCGTATACCTGCCAAATTATCTCGATATTTGATTGAGTATGATTTTTCGTCTACCAATAATACAAATGGCATCGGTGCAACAGCAGAGCTTAAATTTTCTGACCATAACTCTGTTTGCCACGATTAAAAAAATAGCTAAAACGCGATTTTAAATGAAACTTCTGTATTAAAGCTGAATTTCTGATCGACTGACAGTAAATAAAAACTTTAAATGCTAACTTAATGAAGGAATCAATTTTTTTCTAAGCGAATAATTAATATACAATTTATTTTTATTTCGTGCATCATAAAGCCTTAGTAATTATTGTCAACGGATCTAGACTAGTATGTATACTCTCCATAAACGTCGTACACTTAAGAAAAATAGAAAAAAGAGCAAATAAAGTTTCTATTTTTTTCAAAAAATTCGTTAAATACCATTCAGAATTGTTATTTTTGCAATGCGTTTAGTTGACCAAAGCTTCGCGGGCCGCATTAAATGCTCTCGAGGGCCACATATGGCCCGTGGGCCGTGGTTTGTCCACCCCTGCCCTAGAATAATGGCATGGAGTAAGGGAAGGAGAGGGACGGAGAGAGAAGGAGAGGGAGGGAGAGAGAAGGAGATGGAGGGAGGGCAAGGGAAGTAGAGAAAGGAAAGGATGGAGAAAGGGGAGGAGGTAGAGAAGAAGGAGATGAGTAGAGGAGAGAGAGAGAGGAAGGATGGAAGGGAGAAAGGAAAATAGAAAAATATGAAGGGAGAGAGGGAGGAAGGGAAGAAGATAGAAATGTAGGCAGATATGAAGGGAGAGTGTTAAGAAAGAGCAAGGGAGAGAGGGAAGGAGAGAGAGAGAACAAAAGAGGGAGGGACAGACAGACAGACAAATGACTTTATTGAGCGTGAAATTGAGACTCTATAGTCTCTTCTTAAATTTAAGGGAGGTAGAGAGTGAGGGAGGGAGAGAGGGAGGGAGAGAGGGAGGGAGAGAGGGAGGGAGAGAGGGAGGGAGGGAGAGAGGGAGGGTGAGAGGGAGAGAGGGAGGGAGGGAGGGAGGGAGGGAGGGAGGGAGGGAGGGAGGCAGGGAGGGAGAGAGGGATGGAGGAAAGAGGGAGGGAGGGCGGGAGGGAGGGAGAATAGATAGATAGAGAGATGACTTTATTTTCAGGACGAAATTGAGACCATAATGTCCCCTCTTCCATTTAACCCTACGTTATTGATTACAAAAAAAATGATAACATGAATAAATGTTATACAAACAGAACTACATCAATAAAAGGTGCGTCAAATAAATGCAACAAGAACAGAACAATAAATATCACATAACACATTAGAGAAGCTTCTAAGAAATATATAATTTTTGTGGTAAAAGAGGAAGGGTGAGAGAGAGAGAGAAAGGAGGCTAAGAGGAAGTTAGGAAGAGAGAGAAAAAGGAGGGGAGAGAGAGAGGAAGAAGTGGAAGGAGGAAGAGAGAAAAGAGAGGGAACCGGAGGGAGAGAGGGTGGAACAGAGAGGGGAAATGGGCGGAATTCGTTCGGTAGCGATCCTGGGCTTGTCATTTTATTCCACGGCGCATCAGATCCCGGATGGATAAAGAAATGAGGCAACTTGTTCGAGAATGCGGCGGCGCCGCGCCGGTGGGAGAAAAAATAATGTTAAAAATAACATATCGGGTGTTATTTTATTTTTCGGAACCGACTTCCTGGAGAGAAATTTTTGATCGGCTTTTCGTTTCGCGATCTCTCAAGCCTCCTTGAAAAAAAAAACAAAAACGTCAAAGGATTGCATTATATTCCCTTCTCTTAATCCGATTTATCGCGGATCTATGTCGTATTAAGCTTCTTTTCCTTCGTAACTCAATTTGATAGGGCGATTTTTGGATGTAAAGTATATCTCTCTAAGAACACATCTCTTTTCAAAAGTTATTATTTAGTTATATATCATATTGTATTAAAGCAATTTATTTGTTTATTTTAAAGTAATAATTCGTGTGTGTGTGTGTATTCCATTTGAGGTAAATGCAGGGGCGGATTTATAGGTATGCGCGGTGCGCGCAAAAGTAGGGCCCCGTGCTGATGAGGGCCCCCCGAATTTCAAAATTATCAAAAAATGGGACCTCGAAAAAGGCTGCGCGCGGGGCCCAACTATCCACAAATCCGCCCCTGGCTAAATGTAACCGGTTCGTAAAGTAAAACGGAGTTGGCGTTCGAAGAGACGCTAGCAACAACCCGCTGTGATTCACTCCCTGTCTCTACGCAAGAGACTCCAATGTTTAATGCAACGTATGCACTGCACTTGAGAGGCGTGAAACGTGCAGTGGATGTTCGCGACAATCTGCGTGTTAAGTTTCCACTACTTTACCGTCAGTTATGCATGTCAGGTGTATAGGATGAATAACGCTCAGGAATTGGCCAACTGCTGCCTCCGTAGCACTCTCCTTATGAATTATATAAATCGTAATCATGTATAATATATACCAATATGGATTCTTTAAGAATTATAAGTAATATTTTGGATACAAAAACATTCTAAATGGGCTCTTTTCGTGTGTCTACCTGTGAAAACACGACATTTATTGTTTTTTTAATATTAGGACGTACTCAAGGAACGAGGCAAGGAGATTTGGAAGTTGATATCCTGTAAATACCGTCATTTATTTTTTCGTAAGGAAAATTTGAATTCCTGAATATTTTTCGAATATATCGAAAAAACGCGATCCTGGTCAGCCTCCAACAATGAAAAATTGTTATCGGCTTGACAAAGGCTACGTTGTGGTCTCCTTTGGTTTTCATTGGGGTTCAACCAGGAATTGTTATTGCATTCGTCCAATGTGTGTGTGAGAGAAAGAGAGAGAGAGAGAGGAAAATAAGAAAATATCACACACGTGCCCGGCGGCGGGTCCGCCATTTTCCTATTTGCCCGATCCAGATCCCGCTGTGACCTCGCGACCTCGCCCGAAACGAACTTATATCCTCCGTCACGCGAGCATGTCAAATCTGAAACACGATTGCACACGGAAAGGTTATTCCTGCCCTTACTGCCGCTTGCTCACAAAAATATGAAGAAAAATAAGAAAATTAAATAACGAACGAAGGAAGGAAGGAAATACGCAAGACGTTTCTTTGAAAAAATAATAATTTTTCCTTTCGAGTATTGACCCGCTAAAAGGAATTACCTCTTAAGAGAAAAAGTTTTTATTTTTGCCAGCAACGAAATTTAACTTTGTCTTCTCGGTTTATACATATAAACACATAGTTGTCCATCGCTAGCCACGGTTGAAAATTTGCAAATGGCTGTGCAAACCGCGGCATCCTGTCTTAACTAAGCGTGGTTCTCAGCGCGTCCAGTTGCTAATTTACACTAATGTTCAAATAAATACTATTGAAGAACCTGCGTGCTGACACAATTATTTACCATAAGGAGAGACATAGGAAAAGGATTGTTAGATCCCGATAATACCACGAATTAGTCGAGATGTGCAAGTTCGAGGAATTTTATGGGAGCGTTGGTTTTACATACCAGAGTTCTTTGAAACGTAATGCCAGGTGTGCGGCGTCAGCAGGGACTGCTCTGCCATTATGTTTTTATTGTGCAGTACTTCTTTGAAATTTGGATGTATTTTTATATAATCACGTTATATATATATATATATATATATATATATATATATATATATATATATATATATATATGGAATAGGAAAGGTAAATAAGGTTATTTAGGGCAAGTAGGTGTTGTAGATAACCTAGTGAGGGCCGCTGGGGTGTCAGAGAGACACACCTGTAGACGTTGTCGGATCCCAAGAAACATCAAGAGACCGAAAAGAAGACCGAAAGACAGGTGGGACAGAGAGCTTGTTAAGTTCTTGGAGCAAATTTGGAGGAGGGAGGCGGTTGACGGGGAAAATTGGAAAAGTCTGGGAAAGTCCTTCATCCGTCAGTGGATTGAAAAAGGTAGTCTGTCCGTAGACAGGTCTGTGATTATTCATAGTTGAACTTGGTTCTCCATATACTCCTATTTTCGGTACTCTTCTTGCCTAGATAGCTCTTTCCCTACCTCTTTCTCTTTTTCCATCGTTTTCCTTCTAGCACTTCTTTAATCATATATTCTCTCCTCAGGTAATGTCCAATCCAGTTCGCCATCCTCTTTCTGATAGTCTGTATAATCGTTCGCTCCTCTCATATTCTTCGCAGAACTTCCTCGTTTTTCACCCTATCCGTCCATTTTATCTTCAGTATTTTCTCCATGCCCACATTTCGAAGCTTCCCAAGTATTTTATATAATTTTTCCTTAGCTTCCACGTTTCTGCCCCATAAAAAGCTATACTCCATTTTATCAACTTCTTGCGGATATCCTCCTTTATATTTCCCGTTAGTAGGAGTTTCTTTCTTCTGAAAGCGGGTTTTTCTTTCGTTATTCTAGTCCTGATTTCATCGGTACATTTTGATTCTCTCGTTATGATGTTTCCAAGGTATTTATAATCTGAAAATTTTTGTAATGGCATTCCTCCAATACTTATGTTCAAATTTTCTTATTATTTACTTGATGTTCGCATGACCTTGGTTCTTCTGTATTTATTTCCATACCGTATTTTCTACCTGTTATCATTAGTCTATTTATCATTTTTTGGAGTTCGTTTACCTTTCCTGTATAAAAACTTGATCACCCGCGTATTTCACTGTTCTTATAATCCTTCCTCCAATTTTGAAATCTCCTGTGCCTTCTAACGCGTCCTGCATTAGCCTCTGTCCACATATATTAAATACATAGGATAGGCCATAGACAACAGCCCTGTCTTACTCCTCTACCGGTATTTACTCCTCTGCTGTCCACGTTCTCCAACCTGACCTTTACAACTTGATTCACATATAGATTCCCGATCAGTCTCCTCTCTTTCCAGTTTACACTTATATCCTTTAATATTTTCATCAGCAGCGCCCAATTTACTCTATCAAAGGCCTTCTGCCCGTCGACGAAACTTACGCAGCAATCTTGGCTGTACTGTATTGCCCTTTCTGATTGATTCTCTCTACACCGATAGCATCTCTGGTTCCTCGTCCTTTTTTGAAGCTGAATTGATCTTCCGCTAGCATTTCTTCTGCCTTATTCTTTAGCCTTTTATTAAGAATCTTCATGATGATCTTCGAAGCGTGTGACTGTAGGCTTATCGTTCTGTAGTCTTTACGCTGCATTACCTTTGGCTTCTTCTTTAGAGGGATCATTGTCACATCTAAGAAATTCTGAGGCCACTCTCCCGAGTCGTAAATCTTGTTAATTAATTTCGTAATCACTTTTAGTCCTTCCGATCCCATGACTTTAAGTACCTCTACCGGTATTCCATCGCTGCCTGTAGCTTTTAGCGTACATCATATCATACCGTCCTAACTTCTCTATCTCTTGTATTTCCTCACATTTTTCTTTTATCCAATTTTCCCTAGCTTTATCAGATACCCTTCTCATCTCATTGTTTATGCGTCTATAATTGCCTCTACCTTCTTCACTGTTAACGTTTTTCCATTTTCTTCTCTCATCCATTTTCTCCAGCATTTCCTTAGTGATCCATGGTTTTCTGATTTTCTTCTCTTGTTTCCCAATCTCTTTATTCAAGGTATCTTTGATGCTGACTTTCACTTCCTCCCATTCTGTATCCACGGTCTTCGGTTTGTTTTCCAAATTTCTAAGGCGATCTTCCAACTTCGTGCTGAAGGCATCTTTCCTTTCTTTCAGTTTTTCTAGGTCCCAAGTCTGTCTATACCCTTCTCATCTCATTGTTTATGCGTCTATAATTGCCTCTACCTTCTTCACTGTTAACGTTTTTCCATTTTCTTCTCTCATCCATTTTCTCCAGCATTTCCTTAGTGATCCATGGTTTTCTGATTTTCTTCTCTTGTTTCCCAATCTCTTTATTCAAGGTATCTTTGATGCTGACTTTCACTTCCTCCCATTCTGTATCCACGGTCTTCGGTTTGTTTTCCAAATTTCTAAGGCGATCTTCCAACTTCGTGCTGAAGGCATCTTTCCTTTCTTTCAGTTTTTCTAGGTCCCAAGTCTGTCTATCTCTTCTCGTTTTCCTTATTTGCTTCAGCTTTGTAGTTACATCGACTAGTAGAAGGATGTGATCTGAATCAATGTCTGCTCCTGGTAATGTCTTAGCATTTTTTATGCTGTTCCTGATTCTTTGTTTTACTAGGATGTAATCTATTTGGCATCTCATTCTATCTCCTGGGCTTTTCCATGTGTTCCTTCGTTTATGCTTTCTGAACCATGTATTAGTCACTACTAAGTCGTTATTAACACAGAATTCTACCAGTTTTTCTCCTTCTCGGTTTCTTTTCCCAAGTCCGTATTGACCGACAACATTTTCTTCTTGTCCTTCACCAACTATGCTGTTCCAAACTCCCATTATTATACAGTTTACCTTTCCTCTTCCGTCTTCTTCGTAAATCTCGTTAATTTGTTCATATATCTCCTCAATTTCTTCTTCTTCATGAGTGGACGTTAGCATATATACCTGGATTATCAACATGTCCACTGGGACTGCTTTTAGCTTTATTGCCATAAACCTATCGTTCGTTGCTGTTATTTTTGTCGCGCTCTTCATCATATCTTTCCTAAGTACCAGAACTACTTCCTTTGCCCCACCTTTTCCTCCAGAGTTAACTGCCGTGAATTCTTCCTAGTCGAACTGCCCTTCTCCTTCCCATCTAGCTTCGCTCAGCCCTATGATATCAATCCTATTTCTTCTCATTTCTTCTTTCAGGTTCTCTAGCTTTCCTGCCTTCTTCATGGTTTTTCCATTCCAAGTACCTAAGCGTAAGTTACCTTTGACAAATGCTTTCCTCAAGGCAGTCCCCGCTCGGAGATCCGATTGGGGAATATTTTACCTCCGGAATGTTTTACCTCGAGAGAACTCATATTGTCCAACCATATAATCAGTACCAGGGAATTGTAATGTGACAGTTTCCCTTTTGCTTTCCACATCGCAGTACTGTAGCCGTTCAAATCGTCCCGATCACGCCTACAGCTCTATTGGATATAGACCCAGCCAACATAATTTGTTATCGGCTCTATACCATACTGACAGTACTGCTGCAAGGCACCGATGATAGTTTTTTTTTATTAATTAATTTATAATTATTTTTTTGTGAAACACCTCCATTCGCGGGGATCGAACCCCGCAACTTTTAAACGGGAATCCGACACGCTAATCACTAAACAACCATATATATGCGCTTATGGAAGAGGAAAAGTAATAATGTATATCGAGGTCAACTAGGTGTTGAAACTCACTGAACAGTTACCGCTGGGGTGTCGGAGAGATACATTTACGGATGTCAATAGAAGATTTCGGGATGATTCCTTCATCAGCACTAGAGAGAGACAACTACATAAATATATACACAACGAGTCTTTGGCAATTCAATTATTTCGGAACCCACAGCAGAAAAAGATGTTTTTTTTAACTTCTCAACAAATCTCCCTAACTGACGCTCCAGTCCGTATCACTCTGTTCGTGAAATGTACTGACAGTTTTCGTCGCGTACCCTTCTTCATACTTCCGTCACACTTGTTACTTATTCAAGAATAACAACGAGACTGACTTCCATTAAGCAAAAAAAAAACCTCTCAAACCACGTGTAGTGATCCTTTCATACGCCACGTCCTTGCGCACTTTATGTGTATATCTAGGTCGTACATTCACGAGGGGGGGGGGGGGAGAGAGAGAGACCGACAGAGAGAGGGGGGAGATTGTGTGTGTGTACTCTGCGTTTTTTGTCCTTTTTCAAATATAGTATCAGACTTGTTCCAACCTTTTCATATGGATTCCGTCATTCTTTTTACTTTCTCTATACGTAGTAATGGGAAAGTATTCCGATCACGAAAAAAATCGACTTCGAGATTTCAACGGAAATACACGTTTTGAGGTCCCTAGAACACGTTTAGACTATTTTCGGAATGATGTCTGTGTGAGTATGGGTGTATGTGATTGTGGGCGCTCTAACTCAAAAAGTACTTGTCATATTAATACCCAATTTCATATACATATAACACTTTAGCATGAGCACAAAGAACTTATTAGTTTTTAGACAATAACGGTGAACCGGAAGTCGAGGTTTATTCGAAACCCGATTCGGTTTTTGCAATATTTCTCCGTTAAAGCATCATTATTGTATATACTATTTTATAAAAGGGTTATAGAGAATGTAATTTCCTACAACTTTCATTTGAAACAATTTTCCGTAGCGGTTATTGTTTAGGAATTATTTATAAAAAATAATCGGTTTTTCGGTTTCCGTCAAATATCTCCTTAATAACGTCGTAATTGGTCATCTTCGTGAGGACCAAAGTTGTAGAGAATAATATTTCTTCCGAGTTTTGTTTGAAACAAATTTTCGTAGAACCGTCAATTTCGGAGATATTCAACTTTTCTTAATTTCCAGTATACAGCGCCGCCCCCATGTAGCGGTGAATTCTGTAAACATTCAAAATATACGTAATTTAGGGCAATAAGGACGACTGTATTCTTTTACGATAGTAAATAATAACTTTGCCTTATAATGCTATTCGTAATAATTTAAATATCTATACCCCAATTATGGAGAAAGTCATGTGTTGGCCACATCAGATTTTTATTCTATCCCGTCGTTTTTAAACGCGTCCTTCTACATGGAGAGCACCAAAATTCTTCCTACAAATCTCTCTATATCCCTGTCTTCTTTGTGGTAAAATGCGTCTGGATGTACTTTCTGCGAAGATGCTCGAATTTGCACGGACACACACGAAACCACAGGCGTATACACACACAGACGCATAGGGAAGAACTCAATGAAATTCCCGGGACTCCTCTTCTACCTCTGTTTCTTCCCCTTTTCTCCCCCCCTCCCCCAATCTCATCGTTCTCACTCATTGAGGATTCCATTGTATGGCTCGTAGGTGGCGAAAAGGATACGTTTCAGATAAGGCGGCGGAGATTCTTGGCATTCCTCGAGAGTTGAGATATACTATACAAAAAATGAAATTCTAAAAAAAAGATACCATTCCGAAGAGAGGATATCTTTTCAAGGTGGAGAAACTTCGCAAACTCAGTCGTCTCGCTTCCATATCTTTTTTCTCTCTCTTTCTCTTCTATTCCCTCTCCCCCTCCCCCTCCTTCCTGCCTACCGTCTCTTACGCTTACTTCCCCCCTTCATCCCACATCCTTCCACCTCGCCAAGTTCCTTAATAACTTCAGCGGAATCCATCTGAAATTCTCCTGTTCTATCTGCACCACGCAACGCTGCCTTCCTTCCCTCCTACCCCCTCTGAAATCCTCATTCTTTCTCTTCATCATTCGGCCTTACCTTAAGTTCGATCCCCTCCCCCTTTACCCTCCCCATCCCCCTTTTCCCCTCCATCTCCCCCTCCTACTTTGGATGAATGAACCGGATAGACTCCCCTACTTGTTGACTGTTGGTCAATGTCTTCACCCTCGAGGTAACATGAAAAAGAATTAAATGGATATCCGCAGGAGAGGAGAAGGAAAAAGGGGGAAAAGGTTTATATATTTTTCATTTCAAAGCAAAAATTTATTTATGAAATAAATAAATGAAATTATGGCTTCAGTTCTCTTTGAGAGAAATTCAGTCTCACCGATATTTTTCACGGTGAAAGTTTTTTTTTTATAATTTAAAACAAGTCCCTTATTATCGACTTAGGTACGCGTGGAATGGCGTTCCATTTCCGGAGCTCCACATTTCCAGACAGGCAGAGATAGTAATCGAAATAAAACGTCGGTCGTTATGCCAGGGAACAGGATCGAGATGATCGCGAGAGCGAATGTTTTTTTTTAATGAAGAAGGTTATTATAAAGTTAAACGCATTTAGTCTAGTTCAAATTTTATCCAGTCAAGTCTCTCTGTCTTTGGAAAAGACGCATTTTCTTTACGAAAATAATCCGTCGAAGTTTTACGAGCTTTTTTATTTGCTCGTCCGCCGGCAAGTAGATGCTTATTGGCAACTGTATGAGATTATTTTAACATTGATGCATTCTATTGGCTCTAAATGATTTTTTTCTTGGATTATTTTAAAATAATTTATCAAAATAAAGGTGTTTCGATTCGGAAACCTATATCTATCAATTATAATAAATTAATATGGAATTCAATTTAATTAAAATAGAGAGTGGATACGATTAAACAGTGAAAGAAACCGATGTCTTTGTTCCTGTCATAACAAAATGCCGAGTAATACGACATGCAGTGGCGTAACTATCCTTTCATGGGCCCGGGTGCAAAATTGATAAAGTGGGCCCCTAGCACATTAGCTTCTAATTGAATTTAAATTAACAAAACGATCTAATAAAAGCGAAACACATTTGCCTTTATAAATGTTTTATAACACTACATAAATACAAAATTACATCAAAATATACGTTTGGTGAATATGAAATTTAACACAATATTTCTAATATTTATTAGCAAAAATCTCTTTATGAGAAATTTTAAAACAAAACATTTCCATGAAGATAAATAATTTTGCTTAACATAAATATTGTATGAATTTTTAGAAATACTTAAAACCTTTAAATATATTTTCTCCTGACCTTTTCAGTAGCAAAAACCTCTATAAATTAGGAAGTATCCAATTTTCCTGCTGTTTCATTCTCGATTGAAAGAACTGCTAAGCCATTTAGTCGTTATTCGGATATGGTACTTCGTAAATAACTTTTTATTATTTTCAGTTTCGAAAAACTTCGTTCACTGGTATTCGTCGTTACTGGCAATGTTAGGAAAAGCATGAATATAGTGCATAGTGGAAAACTAGGCTGTAATCAATCTGCCATTTCTTTAACATTTGTAATTATTTTTTAACTCCTTTTCAAAAATTGTTTTAAATGACACCAGTTTAGACCCTAAACGTTGCGATAAGTCACTTTTATATTTATCTTTTTTGATTCTGTGTATCTCTTCTGTAGTGCTTGTTCGTAAAGGCTTTGGTGTTCTTATTAAAAAATATTCCATGATTGTTCTCATACCTTCAAATCTCTTTTTTATTTGCTCTGAAAATTTGTTTAATGTGCCAAAGTGTATTTTGTACTTAAATTTATTATGTTCCAAACTAGGATTTTCCAAAAGACCCCTATTTCGAACTTTTTAACGTTTTGGCGTAATTCCCCAAGACAGGCATAGTTCACTAGCTTTTTCTTTCATTTTATCGAACTCATCATCCATTTTCATTTGAGTTAAATGCTTTTGCAATGTTTGAAGAAATCTCAAGATTTGCCTTGTAAAAATTTGGTCAAGGCGTCCGTTTTCTCCAATATACTTGTAAATACTACCATCATAAAAAATTCAAAACAACTAATATGTTTTAAAAGTACTTTTGCTGTATTGATTTTATGCTTTTTGGTGCTTTTCAGTATGATCACATTTAACGATTTCATTACATCAACAAATCTATATCTTTAAGCATACAAGCTGTTTTTTTTAGAAGAAAAACGTGTAGCACATACAAGTTTAAGTGATTTTAGAGGTTCCTCAGGATTTGTTTTGTTAAGTAAATTCCGTCGTATCACACTGTCACTAAAAATACATAAACTGAATCAGTTACATCAAAAAAGTCGTTCACTTCTTCAATATCTGATGTAGCCTGTTTTAAAACCAGATTTAACTCATGATTTGCGCAATGTATGTATGGGGCGTTTGGCTGAATATGTTATACTAGCATAAGTGCCCGTTGAATTTCAGTGGGTTTAATGAATCTAAATTTTCGTCAATGCAACATGTGAAAATCGCAAGAATATAATTGTGCACTGTTTTAACCATCGAATATTTCTATATTATAAATCTGTTTTAATTAATTAACTATAGTCTCACAGAAATTCCTTATGAATAAAGTAGTATCTTTCTTTCTATTAAAATCGCCTTTGTTATTAGTTTTAAATTGATTATAGCATTAGGATTTCAATTTCATTAAATAAGCAGAATTCCGGTTCCAAAAAATTGGTTCAATCTTCAATTGCCTCTGATAATACTTTAAATAGATTTTGGAATATAATGTACCTCAATATCGTTTATCGTCTGCTCAGCACTCTTGCCTTCTCATTTTCCGAAACAGCCACCTTCACCAGTTTTAAGTGGATTTCAAAGTGAGAAGAGAACTTGATTCAATTCAGTTAAAATAACCACATAAAAAATTTCTTATTCCAAAGAAAATCCTTTTATAATATGCAATGTTAACCTAGAATTCGTTCATTCTGAAAAGTGAATAAAAGTACCATGTACATATATTTCTTTCAACTAAAATAGCCACTCTTAACAGGTTTTAATGGATTAATGCATTAGTATTTCAATTTCATGAAATAAGCAGAATTCCGGTAAAAAAGAAATTTGTTCAATCTTCAATTGCCTCTGATAATACTTTAAATAGATTTTGGAATAAAATGTACCTTAATATCGTTTAGCGTCCGCTCACCACTATGGACTTCTCAGTTTCCGAAACAACAACTTTCAATAGTTTTAAATTGATTTTTGCTTTGAAATATACTTGAGTCAATTCAGTACAACTTCCACTTTACATACTGTAACTTCCAAAGTAACTCCTTTTATAATAGGCAATGCTAGCCTAAAATTAATTCATTCTGTAAAGTGAATAAATAAAGTTCTTTCTTTAAACTATAATAGACACTGTTATTAGATTTAAATGGATTATAAGCCTTAGAACTTACTCTGTATTAAATAAGCACCAAAATTCCTTTTATAAAAACAAATCAATTCATTAAAAGATCCATTGTTGTTTCTTCGAAAATTGCCTGTTAACAGTTTTAACTGTCCTTTTAATTTTAATTGAATTTTAATTTGTATTCGTTTCCAAACTTCGGCCATTGTTACGAAATTAATTCGAGGAATAACAACATAGATTCGTAAGCACGTATGGTTTACAAAGAATTTAATTTAAGAATGCTTTTTATTTCCAATTTTTCTATAATGACACTGTTGATACTTAAAATTTTTTATATTTACGTTAATATACTTATTTTCCACAAAACACGCCAATCTCTCCCCTTCCTTCCTGTCTCTCTCTCGTATTGAAGCACTCAAGGCACGCTTATTCCCAGAAGGGTGTATACAATAATAGTAATTTGAGGTGTAAAAATGATAATATAGCAACATCACGTTAAAATGGCGAGATTTCCACAAAATATGCAAATTAAACGTTTAACATGGAATATTTCGAACTGTGGGCAAAAAAAGACGAACGGAATAATAAACTTTATAAATATTTCTTCAAAATGGTTCAAATCCGAAGGTCATCTGTTAATTTCTTTTAATTTTAATTTCCAAATGAATAAAAGCCTGCACGTCGAAAAATCGCGTTTTACATGTTAAGTAATGGGAAATGGAAATGCCTCTCTTGGAGAAGAACCAAGGAATTTTTTCGCGATTTAAATTTTTCATTCTCTGAATAAGTGTTAATCAAGCAACCATACCAAATTTCGAGTTTCTATCATTATTATTTCTCGAGTTATTAGCGTTTGCATAGCGTGACCAACCAACCAAACAACAGACGACGGCTTTTATTATATTAATTCTTTTTGTATTCCATTGTACACGCCACTCATTACAAATGCCCCATCATAGGATTGCCAACGAAGCTTCTCCAATCCTACTAAAATCTCCTTTAATTTTCAATCAATTATATTCATCAGTCCTTCTACAGAATGATTTTCAACTGCAACGAACCCAAAAAAGTGTTCGTTAATTTTCAACGCCGAGGCTTTGTGGTATTCATTGTACTCAGTTGTTACATAACGGAAAATGATGCTCAACTGATCGATTTTTTATATATCTTGCTTTGTATCAACCAATATAGAATAAAAGCTTCTGATTTGCATTCAGAAATGTTTTTTTTTAAACGGCATTTGCTAATATTTCAGTTATTTCATTTTGAATTTTTGGAGATAAATATTTTATTTTTCCTTGGGGTGAGTTTAAGAGTTGATCCAACACGTCGTCATACTTTGCTAATAGCTCTATAATTGATAAAATATTTCCTCTGTTTGCTGACTTCTTTTCCTCTCGATGACCACGGAATGGCAAGTTCTCTAAAGCTAATGTGAGCGCAACATTGTTTAATCTATCAAGGAGTCTTCTCCAGTATGAGGCTTCTTGTCTTATTCTGAGATCGATTTCGTAAGAATTGTTTATACTTCACGCCATTGACTCAGGACTGCACAGCACTGTTTGTGATCAGAAGATTCTTCATGACCTTCAATTTTTTGAGTTAAATGTAGCCAATCTCTGCTTCCATTCATCATACTGTTTGGAACTTTCTTAGAGAATAACCAGCACGTTTGACAGTAAATATAATCCTTTATTTTAGAATAATATATCCAATCTCTTCTAATATGAATCCTAATTTGCGTGATTTGAAAATAATAACATTCATTGAATGATCTGTTATTCTGTTTAGGATCTGTAGGAAACGGTCCTTTGGTTGATTTACCCCACATAAAATAGTCTTCGTCTTTCATTTTCACTCATATCTTTGGAGTATAAGGCTTTGTCCTTTGGGTATGCAGATGGTAAATGAGTATCATAAGGTAATTCAATGCAATTTATTAACTCATATAATGTATCCAGTTCCAAATGGCCTTCGAATTCATTCCCTACCGGTTGTGGAGTTTCTGATTCAGATAATATTCTTTCATCGCTGCCCAATTCCTGTCCTTGGTGAATTGAAGATGGTTTTACAAAAGATTATATTTTCTGACATTTCCTAATTTCGTCATCTTGTTTTTTGCACAATTTTCGTTTCGTGGGACTAGTTCCGTTACGTACGATACTGATAACTCTGGTTGACTTTTATGTTTACTAAAAATGCGGCCATAAAAACCTAAACCGGTGCCCTAGCCCTGACTACGGTACTGAGTGGGCCTGGGTACATTTCATCCCCTGCACCCCGGTAATTACGCCGCTGAAGACATGCCTTTTTTATGGTATCTGTGAACTGTATCGAAAAACTTTGCTCGATCCTTCATTTGAATCCATTATCTACCGCTTTTCCTTCACTTCACGTCAATAAATTCAACGAATTCTCGTATAAAAATTAGCATAGCTTTTGCGAACCACGGAAGGAAACATTCGCATCATGGCGATATATAATTTAGCTCTAAAAGAATCTACGCATTAATTTTATAGTCGATCATTAAAAAAAAGGGAACGTTTAAAAACAACAACAAATGGGCGATGAATAGAGTTTTGGAAATTAATCTTGCATCCCACATTTTTTTAAAAAGCGACGCGAATGTGAATAAATCATCGAGTTTCTCCCTTCGCTAGGTGAACGAACAAGAACAAAAGAAAAAACCTCGCGAGCTATGCGTACTCTCCGCGAAATTAACTTTTTTCCTCGCCCGTGCGCCTTTATGGGATTTTTATAATTGGCAATTATTTTTTCTTTTTTTTTTTTTAACCACCCATCGCTATCACCGCTGCTGCTGCGGCGCTCTTGTCGGAAAATTATATCCTCCGCCGCGTGATAAATTGGAAGTGGAAGCGATTCGTAAATAACTTCTTTCCTCTTCTCTCTTTTGTTTTCGCTTTTCACCTCTCACTCTCTCCTCCTCCTCCGCCTCGATTCATAATTATCGAATAAAATCGCTAGATGGCGAAACTTTTTTTTTTTCGACGGGGTTTTCCTTTCGCGAAACATTTTTCATCTGCCGTCGCGTGGAGTCCGAAATATAGCGAACCGCTGCGGGTGCGTCAATCAAAAAAACAAATGAAAACTCTTTCTCTCTCTCCATTTCGAATACTTCCCTGCCCTTCTCTACTCAACAAAGCGGGCAACCATTTTAATTTTGTCCCCATCGGAAATGAAAAAAGGGAGAACGTTTCAATGATTCGCTCTTAGCTCACTCAATTCGTGCGCGGCTCCGGACGTTTCGAAACGCGCATCCTGCTCTTAAGAATATTATTTTTCCCCGCATTAAGATTAATGACTAGCGTGGATCGATTCGATTTCCAATCACGCGATTCTTTTTTCTTCCGCGCGTGTTCACGTGTCTGGATTTTATGTTTATATTACTTTTAAAAAAAAAGGTTTCGTACATTTTATTTATTTACCGGTTTGACAATCCTATAAGGGAAAAAAGATATTGTGGTAATGTATTAAGGGATCCCTGACCTTAATTTTTCTTTTTAATTTGAGACAACTTAGCGTCGTTTATTTTTTAGCGAACCTCCCAATATATCTGTGTGGAGCGAAAAAATTCGATGGTGGCAATAAGCGTAAAGAGGAAACGCATTTTTGTACCGAAATATCGCGCCATTCCAAATTTGAAAAGTGATTAAGTCGCGTAATAATGTGCCTAAAATTGCATGGCCGGTTGAATTTTAATCGAAGTGCGAGCAATCAATTTTGTGAAAACCGAAAATAATTTAGTATCCGCCATTGTAGCGCGACATGATTCTTTTCGACAATACATTCGCCCGAGTTGTCTCTTCAGGCGCTATTTGACCGTCCGCGCACCATTTACGCTTGCTCTTTAAATTCGTAATTTTCCGTACTCCATCGTGTTTCCTTATATTTAGCGTTATCATAGTAGACTTTCGTCGTTTTAGTTTATTAGGAATAACATTAAATTCACCTCGATCCATTTAAACATCAAGAACGCATGTTTGGAAGATAGCAGTCACCTGCTCAGCGAGTCAGACCCTCTTTTACTACATATGCAAAGGAAATCGAGACGCCTAGATCTCTTTGGCGAATGGCCTTCCAACATTTCAACAAAATTAAGTTGTAGAATAATATTTTAGTAAAAATGGGAAGAGAATAAGGGGAGGAAAATAGAGAAAGAGGAGACGAGGGAGGGATGACTGAAGGAGATTGGAAGAAGAGTGACAAGATAATGAGTACTGGGATAGAGGAAGGAAAAAGCGAAGAGTTAAGAGGGAAGGATGCGTGGGGAGCGGAGCAGGGGGAGGATACAGAGGGAAGAGAGGGGTGTGAGAGGAGAGAAAGAAAGGAAATGAAGTGAGAAGGAGAAAGTGTAACATTCAGCCTTTATTAAGGGGCGAGATTTAGACAATCTAGTACAGTGATGGCGAACCTATGGCACGCAAGACAATTCTTGTTGGCACGCCAACGAAAGGCGAAAACTAATCAAAGCATTTATCGTACCTACTGATTTAGTGCCGCAAAAACATTTGTATTATTTAGTTAACTATTCTAAACATTAGTTTTACGGTTACAAATTGAAATCTCTTACGTATTGATAACGAATTTAATTTAGTCGGCACGCAAAAAAAATTAATGACTTTTTTGTGGCACGCGAGGCGGAAAAGATTCGACAATTTTAGTAACATTGGCACGCGTGCAGTAGAAGGTTCGCCGTCACTGATCTAGTAGATTCTTACATCCAACCCAGTACGACAGACGCAAACATCCGTGCCCTTGACGGGATTCGAAGCTACCACCTTGTTATCAGACGGCATATGCTTAACCACACGTCTACCAAGGCCGGCCGCGATAGTGAGAAAGGAAGAAAGCAAGAGTCAAGAGGAAGAAGAGAGGGAATTGGGAAGAGGAATATAAACTAAGAGGAGAATAGGAAGGATGGGAACGAGAAGAATAAGATAAAGCAATTTCGAACAGGCAGAAATCCTGAGTATATCGATGAGATAAAAATATCGGGAAAGGTGCACATATGATGAAGAGAGAGAGAGAAAAAGGCTGAGGGAGAGAGAGATAGAGATAAAGTGACACAGATGGAGGGAGGTGGTGGGGGGGGGGGAGGGTGAAGGTTATAAAGAGGAACGGACCTTAATGGGAAAACCAATCCACGGGTGTTCCTCTGGGAACCACACGCAACACAGTCTCCGCAGCCACAGGAGCAACCGACGTCAAAATGAAATCCTCCTGTAAGGGATAGAGATTCGGCGATAGGGAGTGGGATAAGTAGGGAGATAGAGAGATAGTTAAAGAGGAATAATAGAGAGAGAGGGAGAGAGGGCGCGAGAGGGTGTGGTGCCGACGAAAGTGACGGAGGAAATGTTGCAAACTCCCGCGAAGAGTGCGGAAAAATAAGGGATTTTTTTATTTTTGCGCGGCGACATCTTATTTCGATTTTTGACGTTAGGAGACGGTAAAAATGTTGCCGCGGAAGGATTAGAGAGGAGGTTCTGAAGAGGGTTGACGCAAGGGAAATCGTAAGCGGTGCGCTTTGAACTTATTTTTTGGACTATGCCAGGTGTGAGCAAACCGCGGCTCTTTCAGGAATTACCTGCGGCTCACGACGCCCACTCATCCGCTTAAATCGCACCAGACGACGATGGCCGTCTCAACTGATAATAATATAATCGTTTACCAGTGTGGACTGTTTAGTAAAAATGTCATTTTCAACTTCCTCATTTTCATCTATAGATTCATTTCCTGAAAGAATCTATTAATTTGCTTCATTTGAATGTTTATTTATATTTTCATAGAATGAAATCTTATGGTATCAAATATTCTTTAGTTTCTCAACTCCTTTTTAATGCGAGTTATTTCCAAAACATCATTGTATGGGTATGTGTGTGCAGATTTCAAATAAATAGATGTAGTTAAATGTGGCTTGACGGTATTTAATACGTATTTTTTCATTATACATGCTCTGCGGCTCATCTTATGCTGGATTCTATACGAATTTTGAAATAAATGGCTCTTCTAGTCCAAAAGGTTGCCGACCCCTGGACTAGGCCAAGTATCGCTGGTTTTATGACGGAATATATATAAACCATGAGTTATGTCTGTAGTTCCGTCACGCCCAAATATGTGCACCACCGGAAGAATAAGGTCCAGGGGCATACATGTCTATATAAATAATGAGATTTTGTAAATTCTGCCACGATGTGAGAAATACCTATAGTTGAATTTTTAGGAGAGAGTGAGAGAGGACGGGAGAGCGAGAAGGGCGGGAGTATGGAAGGGAAAGAGAGGGAGATGAAGGAGAGAGAGAGAGAGAGAGAGGGCGAGATGGATAATGGGAAGCGTTTAAATTTTGATTGAATATTTTATTCATGCATAAACAAAATCTTTGAAAAGCCATTACACTAGGATTGTAAGAATTGCTAAAATGTTGACTCATTTGAAGTAAAAACGCTACTGAAAATCGGCTGCACGTATGATGTCGCACGTATGATGTTATCGGGTTACTTTACGACTCATTGAGATGCAGTCAATTTTTGCGATTTATTTTATTCTGCGATAGTAACTATGTACGCACATTTATATATTCAAGCTGCAATTATATATTGAATATAAGGCAACTTGGTCTTGTTTTCTTAACATGAAAAAGATGGATATATAATGAATCAAATATGAATGCGTCAGTCCGTTTGTAACAATTTTTATTGTACCTAATGTTTTATAAAAACTGAAAAAGTCATACAAAGCAGGCGTATTTATCATGCAACTATTGTAGGCAAATTTAAAAAAATGCAATTAATATATTTTTAACGTTTAAAATAAATCGGGGGATACATTTGAAAGCTTTGATGAATTTTATTTCCATCCAATTTTTTCTGTAAAGAATGAAATTAACATTATAAATCGTGCATCAAATTTACAGGAAGAAATACTGGTCGCCTGTAAATAGTTCATTCCATTTTGGTATCGTCAATTAAAAGATATACATACTAATATTTTTCGTTATATTTTATGACGTGGTATAATTTTATTTTTTTCTGTTTTGGCGCCAAATTTCAATCATAATTACAATATTTAATATGATCAATTTATTTTTATATTTTAATGGAAAGCATAAAATTATAGTAATTTTTGTTTACCGAATTACTCGGGCGCGAATTAATCCACTCAAAATTTAACCTGATTTTATATACACTCTGTATACGCTGATATAGGTGCAATATTCGGCATCAAATGTCTTTTAGACTGGCAGAAATTATAGTCCTATTCTACTCTTATGTCGTCTGGTCTTGAAGAAGCGAACGGCCAATGAGCATTAGCTTATCCCACCAGTACGTGCAGCGCGCGATTCGAACGGAAAATATGAAATGACGTCATATTTTGCGCAAAGAAACCAGTTTACGTGATACAGCAGTCAAACCTTAACCTTAACACCGGCAACACTGTATAAATCGGAGCGATGTAAACAGCATGACGATCGGAGAGAAACTAACTCCCCACGCCACCGTCAATCGTCCGAGCTGTGATTGGCTACCGTCTTGTGACGTATATATATATATGTCTGAAGGTCAGAGGACAAGAGTAGAAAAGGAATATAAACTCGACCGAACGAGTATCGAGACCTAGCGGGTGAAACGGGCGGAACTGATGTGTTTCTATAGGAAGCGGGAGAGACTATAACGCAGTTTGGATTGGACGTACCGCGTTAAAATGACACCGGTCGAGATAAGATCCGCCGTAGCACACACACGTAATTGCTAGAGGGTTGTAATGTTGCGAGGGGAAGGGTAGTTAGATTCGGATTAAAGGCTGCAGAGGCGAGAGAGAGAGAGAGAGAGATGGAGAGAGGGAGAGAGTGGGGTGAGCGCAATAATGGGATGGGCATCAGATTAGGACAGGTGGAAGATAGGAAGCGGTGAGGGAAAATTGGTAGTTTATCTCGTAGATTGAAGGGAATCTCGGTCAGAATGTTGAACTGAATTCGCAAGCATGTAAAGCAAGATTCAATCATCCACATGCGTAAACAAATAAACGTTTGCGATAATATCGTATGCTACTAATTAAGAATTGTGTTTTGATGTCTTTACCCATAGTTTTATGGTGTTGCATGTCTGCAGAATCGCGTTTAAAAGGTACCAAAGCTCTACTTTGGAACTTCTGTTCACTAAAATGAAAGATAAGCACGCTAAATTATATAATTTCTCATATATTTAATCATTTCTTCGATATGTAAGATATATTAAATTATTTAGTAGTTTCATTGAGATTTTAAATGTTATTTTAGGTTTTTGCTTGTAAGTGATCTCAAAATAATGAATTGACATGAGGAGTCTAAAATAATCGTACATTTAAGAGTTAATGACTATTGTGGAAATATGCACTTGGCGATTAATAGATTTCCGTCGATAGGAATGCGTACTATTTAGGATAAAAATATTGTATGCACTCCTTCAATAAAAATAAAACTTCATTCTACTATTAGACTCATAATAGGAAATAAAAAATACTCACATTTCATCAACAAAAATCAAAATTTTCAAACAAAAAATGCCGTTCTTTGAGAATAATTTTTTTTAAACAAAACAAAACTAAGCGACCTGAATGGACCTTCAATTTTCAGCAACTAAAGGATCGCCCTAGAGTTGGCGTAAAGAGGGCGACTTTTCCTTCGAATGATTTCGTGAAAGGAAGGACGAAGAAAAAAATATTGGGAAATAAGGAGAGAGAGAGAGAGAGAGAGAATGATCGTGATTACCTACTCCTCCGTTTGGTGGCACTCCACTTCCCCTCCCCTCCCCCCCTCCCATTCCTCCACTCTCTCCCTCCTCATTCCCTCTTGGCTCGCACCGAATGATTTTTACTCCTATCCGGAAAAAGAAAGAATAAAAAAACAATAAGGGTCCAGTAATTCGCCGCCCGAATCCCAGTCTGCCTCGCGCAGCAAGAGGCGGAAGGAGGAGGGAGGCATCGCTCGTTTACGTCTGTGAGGCGAGCTTTTGAAGTGCTCTTTAAAAATGACGAGAAAGAGAGAGAGAGAGATAGAGAAAGGGAACGAAACCGAACAGAAAGGAGCGATGAAGGAAAAGAAGTGTTGCGTGAGAATTCGAAAGAGATGAGTAAACTTTTATGAACGGGAATAAAACGAGAGGACGCGGTGAAAAGGTTGAACGCCGTCCAATTCGGATAGCTGCCGATTCTTTAAGAAGTCGATAGGGGTTATCACCTTTTACCGTACACTTGTACGTACATACGTACTTTGTCGTCCATCTCCGGCAGCGGTTGTCCGTACGCGTGTACTGTCTAAAACTCATTAAACCTGCATTCCAGGGTCCTCTGTTTAACCTTTCCTGCAGAAATAGCGTCCACGTAATCCGCGTAATTCCTGCACGTTGCTGTTAATTATTTTCGTCACGCCAAACTAATTACCGGATTTGGGAGTTTTAATAGAATACGTATAAATTTCTAGTAGTGATGGAAAGAAATGGATTATTTTTTATTTAATTACGTAATTAGGTACGGAAATTTAAAACCGAAATTCCACTTTCAAATATATTTCAGTTGAACAAATTCATCGCGGTATTGATTTTGCCGGAATCGTTTATTTAAAAAAAGAAGGAAAAGAGACAGTAGCGTCAGTTGACATTTGAAATTTCAATTTCCGCAATAGATATTAACATTGAAAGTGTTCCAGAGAAATTTTCTGTCGTATTAATGTTTTTTTAAGTTTCCCGAGGCTAGTTTATATATATATATATATATATATATATATATAAAGGTGGCAACAAGGTGCTGGATATGTCTCCCCGTCGCTGAAGAAGGGCGTCAGCCCGAAAGCTCTATATTTGTGTTGTTTTTGTGTTTTTCGTGTGTCCTCAGCACCCCCAGCGGCTCTTCAATCTAAGTGTCCTTCCTCCAACACCTTGTTACCACCTTTATTAAAACCTTTCCTTTTCTTTAAGTATGTATATATATATATATATATATGCAGGGTGTTTCAAAAGGTAAAGTCATCCGGCGAGGAGGCGATAAAGGACGTTGAGTTGAGCAGACACCTTAAATAAAGTTTTTCTCAGTTCACTACTTTTGATACTTTTTCACTACAAATGATTTGATTAGAAACGGTAAATAAAAGTTTCCTTTATTTGCTACGATTTGTTAGATACAGCGTTTTAAACATTTCAGCATGAATCTTTATAATAAAACTCACAAGGGATGGGTCATTCAGTGCTCATTATTGGAGCAAATGCTCGAAATGTCGTCCTCCCTCACGCAAGCATGCGGAATCTAATAGAGATTTGCACACTCTCCAACAACATCTGCTGGCCTCTAATTTCTTCTGCAGCGGCATGAATTCGTTGCAGAAGATCTTCCCTGTCTGCAACCTCCGTGGCGTAATACACCTTTTCTATCGGGCAGCCCCATAAAAAGAAATCCATCGGATTTAAATCGGGAGACCGTGCCGGCCAAGACACAAGACCTCCTCTCCCGATCCATCGTCTTGGATAATGTTGATGCAACCACTGATGTACTGGGCGTGAGAAATGCGCCAGTGCACCATCCAGTTGATACCACATATTTAGAGGTACATCCTCCAGTAATGTATGCAGTGTCGCTGTAACTCGGAAACGGTAGTGAATTGAGAAAAACTTTATTTAAGTTTTCTGCTCAAATCAACGTCCTCTACCGCCTCCTGTATATATATATATATATATATATATATATATATACATAAAAGTGAGGACGTAATATATTTTGGAAGAATTCCATAAAATTTCCTTTATGATACTTTCTAAGCGCCATAAAAAATTAATATCGCTGTCCCTCACAGTGGAAGCATGCCTTAGTGCGCCCTATCCCCAAGAAAACAAAATCGCCCGACGTAAAAAATTTCCGCCCGATTAGCTTCTTACCTAATCTATCCAAGTCTTTTGAAAGACTGGTACATGAGCAAATAACAGCATTTCTTCAGTCTGAAGATTTAATCGATCCCACGCAGTCAGGATTTCGTAAATCACACAGCACAACTACAGCTTTACTGAATGTCACGGACAACATTCGGCACTCCATGGACAAGAGGGAATTGACTATTCTAGTCCTTCTGAACTTTATCAAAGCATTTGACTCTATAAATAAAGATATACTGCTTGCTAAGCTACGTCACTTAAGATTCTCAACTATGGTCACAAATTGGATCTCATCATATCTAACCGACAGAGATCAGAAGGTAATATCTGATAAACTTTCCTCTTCTTGGATTAAATTAGCCCGAGGTGTCCCACAAGGCTCAATTTTGGGCCCATTATTATTCTCTCTATATATAAATGACTGCTCGGGCGTACTTAAAAACTGCAAATATCACTTGAATGCCGACGATCTGCAAATTTTTCTAGGCACAACCGTTCCTCACTTGCAGACATCATTAGAGAAAGTCAACAATGATCTATCTCTGCTCGCTGACTGGAGCAAATATAACTTTCTAAGCCTCAACCCGCAAAAATCTCAGGCAGTACTTATAGGATATCCTAAAATCCTATCTTCTATCACCCCTAAAGAATTTACTCCTCTCTCAATCGCTGGTGCTATCGTCCCGTTCTCAAACTCTGTTAGTTATCTTGGAATAACTATAAATGAAACTCTTACTTGGAATCATCACGTTATTGAAATCTGTAAAAAAGTTTACTCCTCCCTTCACTCTCTTCAGCGTTTAAACAACAGACTTTCCTTCTCACTCAAAAAGCAGCTGGTGAACGCGCTCATAATTCCTCAGTTCGACTACGGCGATATGTCTATCAAGATCTAATCCAAGAACTCTCTATAAAGCTTCAGAGAGCGCAGAATGCCTGTGTTAGATATATACACAATCTAAAAAAATCAGATCACATCTCGGAACCTCTGCTATCATGGCTGAAACTAGAATCTAGAAGACGCCTGCACTTACTATCGTTATTATTTCAAATTCGTCAAAGTAACAAGCCTTCTTACCTCTCTTCGCAGTTCAATTGTATCAACACAGTTCACAATCTACATACAAGAGGGAACCACAAACTTCTCATTCCTCATCACAGAACTGCAATATATAACAAATCGTTCAGGGTAACGGCTTGCAGATTATGGAACGAACTTCCAGATTTTCTTATAAACTCGTCATCTTTAAATTCATTTAAACGAGCTTATCATAAACACCTACTTGCGTTACAAAGGAATAACAACACTGAAAGAACAGCCTACTAATTCTCTGCTTCTCTCCCAAACCCTCTGATAACAATGACACACGAAGAGACAGAACAACTCGCACTTACTTAAAGGGATTGTTAATCTTACAGAAACTCGCCGCTGAGATGAAATAACTTAGTCTAAATAAGCTTTTTTTCCCTTTTGTATATATGTATGTGTAGATTTATTACTATTATTTACACATCTACTTATTTTTAATATTCATGTTCTCATTTAATCTCATTCAATTTGATTAAACTTCATGTTCATTTTTCATCACTTTAAAATATATCTTGTGATTTTTTATATCTTAAAATTGTACGTACTATTTGTAATTCCACAATTGTTCTTTCATGTATGTAGGATTTTCGTAGGTTTTTTGCACCCCTCTTCCCTTCGTGGGTGTTTTCCTGCGTGGTTTTTTTTACTAGGTTGGCCATGCCAGGTCCTTCCTATGTTTTTACTACAAATACTTAGTGTTCTTTTTTTTTAGAAGTTTCCAAATTTGTAATTCAATCTCTTAATTGTTTTTTTCTATTATTCTTTTCTCATGTGTTTAGTTTCATGTATTTGTCTTTTGTTTGTATGTTTATGTTATTATTTTTATTGTCATTTGAAATTCATAACGTAGGGTTAAATGTAAGAAGGGACTATGTAATCTCAATTTCGCCCGAAATAAAGTAGTTTGTCTGTCTGTCTCCCACAAGACTCGTTCTTGGTTCGTTCGTTTCAGTTCGAATTACATAATCGACGATATTCATGCGTTTAGTGACGCGAGCGGCGACGTCGTTCAAGAAACCGCGACAAAAATTGAGAGAAAAAAACATTCCGAAAATTCTTCCCAAGTTCCCTCTATTTTCCGAGAGGGGATATTTCGCGAAATCCCTCTCCCTCCCCGGACATCTGAAACTCATCTTGACGTCCCATCTTCCATTTTTGTATGCGAGAGTTTGCGTATGAAAAAGAGACATGGATAGGAAGAGGAGGAAGATGCGTGGCGTGATCGGATTTGGACCTTGGAAGGATTACGTTGGAGGAGACAAGAGTAGAAGGATGTGTGGGGTGGTCGAGGAATTGCGGTGTGTCCCTGTTTTGAAGGAAGAGGAAGGGATGGAAAGGGTGGGGAGGGAAAGAGTGGGGGCCTTTACCGGATTCGGATGCAGATCCTGCGAGCTGTATATTCATGTACTAGCCCATGTATATTATTTGTATATTATTTTGTGCTTTAAAAAAATTTACCTCCTGGTCAATTTCTCTCGGACTTTTAGCCGGGTTATAGCGGTCTTCATGGCCGACGTTTCGGCCACTAGCTCTGTCGCCATCATCAGGAACCTGAGTGCCGAGGTGGTTTAAAGTCCGGGTTTATATATCCGCCGTGCTACGGCCGCTCGTCGGTGATTGGTGGTTCGATGAACCAATCGTCGGGGGCAAATCCAGGTTTATATATCCGATCACCGACGAGCAGCCGTACCACGGCGGATATATAAGCCCGGATTTTAAACCACCTCTGCACTCAGGTTCCTGATTATGGTGACAGAGCTAGTAGCCGAAACGTCGGCCATGAAGACCGCTATAACCCGGCTAGAATCCCGAGAGAAATTGACCATGATCATCCGCCGGGAAAGTTTTAAACCTTTTTTCAAAATTTACCTCAATCGCCTCTTTTGACGAGCTGTGATAGTGAAATCTTCCTCGGCTTTAAAATCCAATGATGAGCTGTAATCAGCCCTATAACAAGATATTTTAGCACCCGAGGAAAACTACTAAATATGTGCCCTCACCCCGCTTGCCCCACCCTACTTACGGCAGTGGTTGTAATCGTCATGAGTCACCGACTAATTCAGGAGTCTGCTTTTTTTCCTCCTGACGTTTGAAGTTGCATTATGTCAACATCCATTGCTAGAGGAAGAATTCGAGTAACTCTCTCAAACTTTGTTTTTCACCTATTCTTAGAATTGTCCTGTTTGAGAGGGTTTTTACGGCGCAAAAATATTTTGTTGAGTAGTATGGCATCCCGTGAAAGAGAAGTTTCGTAGTTCCGAAAGTTATACTTTTGATGTTGAAATCAGTCGCTAATAAATCGTGCAAGTGTAACAGAAAGCAGCGACGTTGTTAATATACATGAAAATATCTGATTATTCCTGATTCACTGGAGTGTTTCACATTATTGCGGTCTTCTTTTCCGTCTCTTCATATTTCTTGGGATGCATTGTATGACACTATTTTTTTATAGTTGGCCAACGCTGATCATTACTTCTAGCTACATAGCCCGCCCACTGCCTTTACTCTGCTAATTACATCGCAGACCCCTGTCTTCTTTCGTAGCCTGTCGTTCCTGTTTACCGTCTCTTCGGGTGATCCCATAGATAATTCATTCCATGCTAATTTTCGTTATTTGCGGGCCCTGGAATATTTTGGTATTTGTGGGCCGTGTGTCTCATCCTCAAGGTAGAACGGAGAGAATGCATTGGTCACACAATATACTCTTTAGGTAGATTGGGATATTTGATTTGAAGGTGTTTGCATTCCGTACGAATGCACCCAAAGCAATCTTCGCTCTCCTGTTGATTTTTCCAAAAAGTGGCCCGTCCTTATTACCAAGTAAACGTGGCCTGTGGCTTTTGATTGGGGTTCTGTTGAAATACTTTATCTTCTAATGGTTTGCGAAGGATTTGTACATGACCTCTGATTTGGTTAAGATCCATTTTAAGACCAATATTTCGGATTGTCAGCTCCAGTTCCTTAGTTCTTCTACAAATATGTTGTCATCAGTAAAGGAAAGGTGATTCGGATAATCTCCATTTACCTTTAAACCTTTTTATTCCGAGTTTGGGATTTTTAAAATATCCTCTAGTGTTGCTGTAAATAATTTAGGAGACATTGTGTCTCCCTGTCAAACGCTCTTTCCAGTTTTAAAATCACTCGTTTCTTAATACAGATGAGCTATTTCGCACTTTTATGAATGCTCTTCATCATAGTTAGATATGTGTTTTTCTACTCCTTGCTTCTTCGGTGTGTATTTAACTCAAATGAAGTTCGTATAGTCAAAATTTTTTTCATATTCGATAAAGCAAATATAGAAGCAACGCGTAGGTACTCGTTAATCTCTCAGGTCCATCATATTATAGTAACTGCAACACCCGACCTGTTCTCTGGGTTTGGTGGTATTGAAGGAGCAGAGTAAGTATTTTTGTGAATATTTTGTAGACTGCTGAGAGAAGGCTGATTGGCCGGTTGTTATTGCAATATTTTTGGGAGCCTTTTTTTACAGAAGGATAATACTTGCGTGATTCCACGACTATGACGTTTGATTGATGACCTTCTAGGCAGCGAGCCCGGGTTCGAGTCTTGGCGGTGGCTGTTTTATCATCTTACTTGTTAGGTTCTCTCTGACCCATACTTGTTTGTTGTGAAGAGGACGTGCAATTTAGCACTCCGACTGTCGGGACCTAACTTCCTCCTTTATGTGTGCGTGTACCGTGTAATCCGCGAAAGTGTTTTTGGCGACCTGTTTACAGGATAGCTAAGTATTCAAGAGCGTTGGATGTAGAGACCACCACCAAAAAGTGGATAACGCCTTAGAGACATACACAGCAATCCCTCGCATAACGACGTTAATTCGTTCCATGAAAAAGCGTCCTTATGCGAAACGTCATTATGCGAACGTTAAAAACCCATATGAATAATGTTACATTGGATTAACTGGTACCAGGCCGAAGGTTATTGGACTGTAAATTCACAAATAAAAAGAAAAACCTACACAGTAAAGTTCAGGAAACATTAATAGTAGTAGTAGTATTACGTGCAGTAGATGTACAGTACAGGAATCCTTCGTTTAATGCTGTTGATGCGTTCCTAAAAAAATACCCCGTTACTTAAACACACGACAAATGAAAATGATTTTCCAATAAGATTAGATGAATGATAGGATGCATTTCTGTGAAAACACTATCGCGCGTATAAATTTTAATACGTGTTTTACGGTGTTATTAAATAAAAATCGTCAAATACGCGAAGTTTTTTTCCAGCATCGTAACCGCGAAAGTAGACATGTCCTAAGTGCGAAAAAGGTTCGTAATGCCATGGCGTCCTAACCGCGAAACGTTGTGAGAAGCGTCGTTATGTGAGGGATGTCTGTATATTTGCGCAATATGGGGAAAACCACAGTAGGAGAGAGAGAGAGAGAGAGAGAGAGAGAGAGAGAGAGAGAGAGAGAGAGAGAGAGAGAGAGAGAGAGAGAGAGAGAGAGATAAGAAAGGCGAAGGATTTTTCCAGGCAATTTTGTTGGATGGGATGGAACAGGAATTTTAAAATCGCAGGGAAATAGTGTGGTGAATAGAATTTTCGACAGCAAAAGAAAGGAACTTGGGAGCGAGAGAAGGCAGAACCGTGATATAAAAAAATTGAGGGATGCTACCGAGAGGAATAGAGAGATGGAGGAAGCAGGGAGGGAGAACTCTTCAGACTGCGAACACGGCTCAAATTTTCATTTTAATTTCCGGAGAACGACATCTCTAGCGTCGCGGCGGCCGCCGAAAGCTGGGAACGGAAGTTCACAAACGTCGACATTCCAATCCTCAGCCTCTTTTCTTTTTCTAACCTTCCCCTGTTTTTTTCTCTCTTTTGCCTACCTCGCCTTCTGCTCATACTCTTCTCCCCCGTAACAGTCCACGCCCTCTACTCTTTCCCTCTCCACTCATTCTCTCTCCTCTTTCCCCCTCTCTCTCCTCTTTCCCTCTCTCTTTCCCTCTCTCTTTCCCTCTCTCTCTTTCCCCCTCTCTCTTTCCCTCTCTCTCCACTTTCCCTCTCTCTCCACTTTCCCTCTCTCTCCCCTTTCCCTCTCTCCCCTCTTTCCCTCTCTCCCCTTTCCCCCTCTCCCCTTTCCCCCTCTCCCCTTTCCCCCTCTCTCTTTCACTCTCTCTCTCTCTCTCCTCTTTCCCCCTCTCTCTTTCGCCCTCTCTCTTTTCCTCTCTCTCCCCATTCCCTCTCTCTCCCCTTTCCCTCTCTCTCCCCTTTCCCTCTCTCTCCCCTTTCCCTCTCTCTCCTCTTTCCCTCTCTCCCCTTTCCCCCTCTCCCCTTTCTCCCTCTCTCTCTTTCACTCTCTCTCTTTCACTCTCTCTCTTTCCCTCTCTATCCCCTTTCCCTCTCTCTTTCTCTCCCTCCTCTTTTCCTCTCTCCTCTTTCCCTCTCTCTCCTCTTTTCCTCTCTCTCCTCTTTTCCTCTCTCTCCTCTTTTCCTCTCTCTCCCCTTTTCCTCTCTCTCCCCTTCCACTC
This sequence comes from Uropetala carovei, assembly GCA_036926305.1. NCBI lineage: Eukaryota > Metazoa > Arthropoda > Insecta > Odonata > Petaluridae > Uropetala > Uropetala carovei. Next base: position 15,066,036 of record JAXCHB010000060.1, on the reverse strand, counting down.
TCTCTCCTCTTTCCCTTTCTCTCCTCTTTCCCTCTCTCTCCTCTTTCCCTCACTCTCTCCCCTTTCCCCCTCTCTTTCCCTCTCTCCTCTTACCCTCTGTCTCTTTCCCTCTCCCTCTCTCTCCTCTTACTCTGTCCTCTTTCCCTCTCTGCCTTTCCTTCCTTCTCTCTCCCACTTTCCCTCTCTCTCTCCACCCTTTTCCTCCCTCCTCTTCTCCCTCCCTTCTTCCACCATCTATCTCCAGCCTCTTACCCTATTTCAAGATGCTCCCGAAACATTTTTTGCTCTCTCTCTCCATTCCAGTTCCTCGAACCATTCGGCTGATATAGGTAACCCGCGATGGGTTTCAGATCGACCCTTTTCCATACAGGCAGCATGCTCACTGCCGCCAAGGATATTGGATCGAAGACTAAGGTGTAGCCGGTTCCATTGATCGGCGTCATTTATACCGTGCCTTTTTTTTTAGAAATAAAAGGGCGTACCGTATCACTGCTTTCGCTCACTACGGCCTTCGTGCTATCTCCAGCGTTTTGCATACCTTTCTCGAAATAAAAGTGATTATTGTATATAATTGGCATATATAGCTATGAGATATTTTATCTTCTGCAAGATTATATCTGTGAACGTCGGTAATAATCAGGGGAGGTTAGGTATATTCCGATTGTTTATTATTAATATATTACTACTATCATTTGTTGTAAATTGATAAGATTACGGGTATCTATTCTAAATAGCTATAATCAAGTATTAACGATGACGAAAGGAACAAGTATGTTAAACGAAACAAACTGGCAAATTAGTTTAACCTTTTCGGTTGCCCTTTCCATTTTTATGCACGTCAGTTACATTGGTTTTAATAACTTCTGATGCATATTATAGACACAATAGTGGATATAAAAGATATTGGAAAGACCTTTAATTTTTGGTAAAGGAATTGCCGTTGTATTCAGAATGAAGATGCAATTGAAGAAAAGCGTTGTCCAAATAAATTCATGAATAAAATGGTTGATATTGTGCTTATTTATATAGAAACGAGTTCAACACCTAATTTATTCGTGTATATATGTGTTTTATTTACAAGACGGTTTCCTTCCTATAAAGAAGTTTCTCCAAATACCGCCCATTTCAAGGAAGGGAGTAAAAAACCGTCCTTTTCGATAAATATGTCACATTTATAAACTTCAAAAAATCTTCCACGATATTTTCGAATCTTCGCCCGCTTTTCTTGAGAGTATGAATAATAATAAAAAATAGTCTACGGCGCAGTCAACCTCACGTCTTTATTGTTTATCCTTTTACGCCATGCTAAGAGAAAGGATATCTTTATCCCGGAAAAATTTATTAGAAAAAAAGCTGAGTCTGACATATAAAATTTAAAAAACAGGAACACCGAGAAACCACTGCTTCAAACAATTTTTCGAAGGCGACATTCTCTTATTTCTTTTAAATCCTCTCCGTCTAAGGGTTTACTGTCTCCTTCCTACACCGTTAAGACCCTCCTTCCGCCCTCTATACAGCATATATCGCTCGATTTGCCCCCAATCCCTTTGGGCCTTAGACTTATTCCTCTGCATCGCACATACGCACACACGATTTGGTCCCGAGCTTGTTTTCGCTCCGCATTTCCAAAACCTACCCTCCCTAAACGTTCCTGCGCCATTCGTACAGCCCCATTCAACCTGTCCTTAAACCGCGTTCACCTCCTCCTTCCCACCCTCCCTTCTCTACAAATCCTTTCCTCCTCCCACGCTCCCTTCCTTTCCTTCCAAATACTCCCTCCTCTTCACCCTCAAAAATATATACCGCGCCAATTCCTGCCGACTCCCCGATTCCCGCGCTCTCTTTCTCTCTCTCTCTCTCTCTATTTTCTCTCATTTTCGCAAATTCCCTGCAGCGCCATTTTGACCTTATTGTTTCCGTCTCCCGACACGCCGCACGAATGGGCCGTTTCGGCCTCGCAATCATCTCCTTCCCTCTATCCACCAGAACTATTTTCCCCGGCCACACACTCGCCGCTTCGTCCCATTGCTATCTTCAATGTTTAACTTAGCCATACGCATTCATTCCCTCTTTTTTTCTCTCTCTCTCTCTCTCTACTCTTCTGTGCTTTTTTTTATCCGAGCCTCCCAGATTTCTTTTCAATTGCCCATTTTGAATTTTCCTTCAAGTGGAGGTATATTTCGTTTCGCTTTTCTATTTTTCGTTTAATCTTATTTTTTTCTCGAAAAAGCGTGCGCGTTTTAAAGTTTTAAGTTTTTTAGTTCGCATTAACGTGCATTTCGTATCGAGTGACATAGGAAAAATCACAGCGCGAAACAAAATATTCGTATTTTGTATGAATATTTTGTCACTTTTTTCCGGCATATAAAGGCCATCTTCTGTTCCTATCGCCAGATGTGTGGAGCGATCAAAATTCGAGTGGATTTGTTGTTTGGATTCGGCGTAGGCGATCGAGTTTATCGCGATTTAGTATCTCCTACTAATAACGTCCAGCGCCATGCATCACCGTGCGTTCATTTGTGTGAACATACAGACGTACGTACAAAGATGAATTCAAACTCACGAACATGGATACAAACGTGCACGTATATGCATGCACATGCCGAAAATGCGCTGCCTAAAAACCTAAATATCAATAAACACTTCCACTTTGACCCCACTTAAAAAAAATAAGAGGTGCTTAAGAAGGACACACCGTGTTAAATTAGATAAAGAGAAAGAGCGAAGGATATTGTAATAAATTTATTTATATATATATATATAAATCTGAGTAGCAGACAGGGACAGATAAGTCAAAATAGGCGAATCGGACATGCAGAGGAAGGAAATATATAACAAATGCGAAAGGGTCGGGAGAAGAGAACTCGGAATATGTATTTTTTTTAGATGGGGTGGAGGACAATGGAAAATGCTGAACGGACGAAACGGACGTTGAATACGAGAGAAAGAGGGATAGAAATGGAAGTTGGAGAAAGAGAGAGAGAGAGATATAGGGGGGAGGAGAGGGAGGAGAGGGAGGAGATAAATTAAACAGTCCGAAAGAAGAGAAGAGGGCAAGAAAAGGAATTTTTGGACAAGATAAAGAATAGATTAGTACAAGGTGGAGTAAAAAAAAAGGTGGGTGGGAGATGAAGGAAAAAAGAAGGAGGAAAAGGGAGAGGCAACATTTTGAGAGTTGTAAACGCAAGGAAAGATATGCATAAAGTGGTAAGAGAAGATGAGAGAGAGGGGGGGGAAAGAGAAAGTGAGAGAGAGAGAGGAAAGAAGGGACAAGGAGGGACAGATTCAAGGGACTGCTAGGAGAAGGGTTACAGCAGTGTTTTTCAACCTTTTTGCTTTGGCGACACACTTTTTAAATGATCCAGCTATCGCGACACAACATGATATAAAAAGTCTATTTTTTTGGTCAAAACATAACAAAAATACTTAAAATCGATTATTTAACAATAAAACATCATAAATATAACAAAAAATATAAGAAAATGTTTGTTTGTTAACATCAAATTAGTACAAATATGACCGAGGTCATTTCAGAGTATGTAGGTACAACGAAATCTATATACGTATAAATAAAATTCATTATTTAACAAAATAAACGAAAAGAAATAAAAATCTGTCGAATAACAATTTTTTAAAAATCAATGCGAAATTTGAGCCTTTTTATTTTCTAAATTTTCGCGACACACCTGGACCTCGTCCACGACACACTAGTGTGTCGCGACACACACGGTTGAGAAACACTGGGTTAGAGAAACGAAGATGGATGTTTATTTTGGCGACGTTTTGTATCTCTCGTCTTAATTTCATTAATCACATCCCCTCGTAACAACACAGCCATTACCTTTTGTGTTTGCGATTGAAAAAATGTTATTATTAATATTGATGAGATTATTTATTCGACATAGCCTCTGTATACACAAAAGAGTTAGAGCAATTTTTATTCGTACTAAATATGTAGTGGAAATATCCGTCACAAATGACGGACAGGCAAGACTAAAGAATTGAATTAAAAATTTCCCATTTATTCCTCGCTCTTTCTCTCCCTTTATCCCATTATTTTCTCTCTCCATCTCACATTCTCTCTCTATCTCCCTCTCTCTATCTCCCTCTCTCTCTCTCTCTTCGACAGCGATAGAATACGTATGCCCCTATACATTGTGCCACTGGCGATGAATTTACCGTGGCAGACAGACAGACAGACGAGAATTATGATATTGAAGGATTATCAAATACCAGGATTTCCAAAAGTTTAATTTTGTTAAATTTTGTTTTGTACATTTGCAATAATTTAGGAACGAATACAAACAATTATAAAATAACAATGGCATGTATTATACTAAAAGTATTCAAAGTGACCGCCGTTGTCGGAAACGGAATCACCCAGCCGATCTGATCTGCCTACTTTCTGTCAATTTGTAATTTCGGTTCTGTTGATTGCCATTGTAATCCCAGTTCCTTATGATTGACGATTTTTTTACCATAAATACAGGATTTAATTACTTCATACAAAAAAAATCGTAAAGATCGGGCGTCGGCAATTAAGTCGGTCCACGTCGCCCGCTCGGTAAAAATTTTCTCCAATCCTGCTGCGTGCAGCATTGGCGTACTGAGGTTTTGCTTAATTTATCTCTGTATTATAAAATCGTAATGGTCATCATCGTGGTCATGCGTAACGCTTTAATTTTGTGAATAACTCGATTAGAAATAAACTTAGAAGCCTGAAATTTCTCAGGATTTCAGTGTTGATGAATCTTTACGTTATGACTACAAAATTTCGAAAAAGGTCACGGGTTCGACTCCAGAGGATGAATGTCGTTTCCCATAAGATAACACGTAAAAATAACCTTTTTGGTTTGAAGGCTTTCATTCTTTTACTCTTTAAAATATCTGAAAATGAAGATATCGACACGAAATTTCCGCTAAAACACGCCATAATGAATGAGGATTCTTATTCTTGCAGTCGAATACTCAATCTCATTCGATTTCGCTCATATTTTGAATTTATACTCGGGTTTTGGTAAATTTTGTAACATTTCAATAATAAGATTCCATGGTTACCGGTATTTTTGTCCTCGGTAATTGCCGTGCATATACAATTAAATAAAGGCTTAAAGATCGAAAATAAGATTAACACTTGCTCGAAATGACCGAAGATGTGAATTTAATGCAAATAAATCGAAGGCAGTATTCATGTTATTTATATATTTTATCTATATTATTAATACCTATTTCTGGTTGTCTCTCTCTTTGTATGAAGGGACTTCACAGCCTCAATTTCGCCCTAAATAAAGTCGTTCGTCTGTCTCTCTCTTTATAACGCTCTATACCTCAGCCATTTTTAATCTCCGGGAATTTCAGCCCTTTTAAGAAGTTTATTTTTTATCGAGTTATTGAACTAATTTACTTAATTTGTTATTATACATCCCTTATAAAATATATATTCGTTAAACTCATATTCAAAACATATTCCAGTTAAACTAATCTAAATCCAATAGGTACATCATGGTAGGAACGAAGAAACAGCGAGAAAAGGGGGGAGAGGGGGGGTTGGCGAGCGTCAGAGAGCAGGAGACTTCCCCCCTAGTACATACATACGTAAATATACGCCTTCTGACACTCAAATGTACGTACATAAACTCAACAAAAAGGGTCCTTAAGCCTCAGCTGTCCTCTACTCTTTATTCCTTATTTCTCCCTCTCTCTCACTGTCGTGGCCCTGGTGTTACGCTATCACATTTTTTTTTTGCTTCTCCCTTTTCACATTCCCTTATCTCATCCTGTTTACACTTGTCCCATCTCGTTACTCCCTCTTCTCCGCCGTCCATCCGTATCATTCCTCTTCCATCTTCCGCCGTAATACGGCCCTTTACCCATAGTATCTCCCTTCTCCCCCTGCTTCTAAGGCCATATTCCCTTTTCTCGCTCTCCTCGCCTCGTTTCTTGCATACCCCGTCCTTTTTTTTTCTCCTGCCTCCGTCAAGAGTCTCTCCTCTCTCCTCCTTCCGTACTTCGGGACACTTATCCGTCTCCCCCTTTTACGTCCGTCTTTTGCCCCTTTTTTCGCAAAAAAAAATCCCAACGTTTCTCTTTCTCTCGCTTTTTTGTCGCTGCCGAGGGTTTTCTTTCTGGTCATTATCTCACCCCCTTTACTACTTCAGAAATTCGCTGTTCCTTCTTACAATACATGTTGCTATTTATCCAAATGTGGTACTTTCTTCTTCTATCTTCCTCTACTTTTCTCTTACCCTTCTCTCTCTCTCTTATATATATATATATATATATATATATATATATATATATATATATATATATATATATATATATATATGTATGTATGTATGTATGTATGTATGTATATATATACTATATAGTCTCAATTTCTCCCTCAATAAAGTCGTTTGTCTGTCTGTCTTCTTTTTCTTCCAATTCCCTCTCTTTCATCCTTACTGTTCTCTCTCTCTTCCACTTCATTTCCTCCTCTCTTTCTCTTTTTTTTTCTCTTCTCTCTCTTCCTCCTCTTCTCTCTCTTCCCCTTCTTCTCCCTCTTCCTCTTTTATGTCTTCCTACCTTTTCCACTATATATATATATATACTAGTTAATGTGTGCTTGCATTTTTAAATTTCAGCATTTTTACAATTTCAAATTTCTCCCAATCGAATGTGTCCAAAATCAAGTAACCGTGCCAAATTTCAACTCTATAGCTCATTTAGAAGTGCCTTATAATTTTATTACTCATATGGGGAAAAACAGCCCCTAAGATTTTGAATTTTTACTATATCAGATACTTTTCTTCTGTTGTAACAAAAAACCCATAATTCTACCAATTTTCTAGTTTGTATCTCATTAAGAAGTGCCTTATAATGTTCACACTCGTATTTGATAGAAATGGGGCAAACCGCGCCTAAAAATTTGAATTTTTGCTATTTTTTATTTTATCTTCGGCTACAACAAAATTTCTATAATCGTGCTAAGTTTCATGTCTCTAGGTCATATGGAGCAGCCTCACCGTTTTTGTTCTCGTGTTGAGCAATACTGGGGCAAAACAGCCCCAAAATGGGGATTATATCAGTATCGGATTTACTTCATTAGTCGTAGTTTAACATTAATGGTATTAAAATATAAACCTCTGATTCCCATTAAAAACTTACCCATATGAAAGGATTAAGCATGTTGTCTAGGAAGCCTATCGTTAGACCCAGAAAAATTACCACTTTTTTGCGATAAAAACTATAAATTTACGCTAATTCTACTGGGATTTGAATTCTGTCTTCAAAAATAAGAAACTACAATTTATATCCTATCCGATAGTTTAAGTCTCGTGTTCGTATCTTGACGGGAAGAAATTTTAAAATGCAAATATAAAAACCTCTACACTAATTTACATGTTTTCTTATGGGAAAAAATGGGGAAAAAAGGGGCCAAAATAGCCCCCCAAAATAGGAATTTCAACAGTTTCGGATTTCTTCCTTCGGTTGTGACCTATAATCCTACCAAATTTCAAGTTTCTAGCACATCTGGAAGTGCCTCATAATTTTGTATCCTCCTATATATATATATATATATATCTTCGTCTCGCCCTCTTTCTCGTCCCCTTTTCTTCCGCTCCTCTTCTTGTCTCAACTTCTTCACGTCCTTTTCTTCTCTCCCTCTTTTCTCTCTCTCTTCCTCTCCCCCTGTGATTCTCTCTCTCTGCCTTTTTTCTCTCTCTCTCTTCATGTTGCTCTCTCTCACCTATCTCTTCATGTCGGCCTCCACCATCATCTCTCTCTCTCCCTCTTTAAACTCCATTTCCTTAGCTCTATTCCCCTATTCTTCTCATTCTCTCTTCCATTTCTTTCCATTTCTTTCCATTTCCATCCTCGTCTTTCCCCTCTTTTTTATCAACCCTCCCACCGTCTCCCATTTTCTTCCCTTATCCTTCGCACTTTCCGCCATCTGCCTTCTCTCATCCTTTCCTATCTCTCCTCAGTCTCTTTCCCTCTCTCCCTCTCTCTCTCTCTCTCTCCCTCTCTCTCGGTTTCCTCTCTCGTACCTCTTCAACTCCGCCTGCCCCCTTTATATCATGCACACCCTCGTGGAGTTCTTTCCGGGATTCCGCCTCTCCCATCCCTCACCTTCTCCCTCTCCTTCCCAACTCCATTTCCTCCCCCTCTTTCCTCGCCTCAATCCTCTCTCCTTCTCTCTCTCTCTCTCTCTCTCACTCTTGGATGCCTTCGATCTCAAGGAAAAGGAGAATTTATCTCTTTCGGCCATCTATCTTCGCGCGGGGCAATGAATATTAAAACATTTTTGAATGCCCCACGGCCACCGCGTTAATTTATGACCCCGATAGATTTACGAGTTATAACTTTTGATGCGAGTAATTACGGGAAAATTAGCGCCCTCCATTACCTCTCCCAAACCCTCTCTTTCTTCTTGAAGATCTCTTGCGGATATTTTTTTCTCTCTTTCCTTCTCTTTCAACCTCGAAGTATTTCATCCCCCTTTTTCGGCGGATTTTTCGTGGGAAACGATCTGGAAGGTAGGTAAGGCGGTTTTCTTTTCTTTTTTTTTCCCTTTTCCGCTCGCGAACGCAGGAAAGAGACCAACAAAGGATATCGAAGAATTCCTCGACTTCTTTTTTTCTTATTTTTTTGATTTTTTTTTTTTAGTTTTTCTTTTTTACGGCCGATAAGAATGATGGAATCGTGAGACAGAAATAACTCGGAGATCCATATTATTTACAAATTCATGACTAACGGCGGAGGCTACGGAGGTTGGTTAGACGGGAGAGATAAATGACCGCGTGAAAACTCGAGAGGAAACGCTTTCTGTAATTCATTGCTCCTTTGTTATTTGGACCTACCTTTTCCGCGGAAAAGACGTAATTGCTTGCGAGGATTCTTCGAAAATCCGAAAAGAAAAGAACATTTGACGCGTTTCGGTCGTTACGAGCGCTGAGGAAATAAATACGCACGCTTTTAACTTTCGAGGTGAGGTGTAGGAAGGAGAGTTAGGTTCCGAGATCTTGGGATTCACGAAAGGAACGCGAGTGCGTTTCTTTTTTATTTCAAACGTTTCTTTCTGCGAGGAAACCGTCGGCGGTTTGCGCGAATCTTCATCTCCAGTCATTTCCCGGCGTCAACTAAGAGAAAGCTCTTTGCGTTGATTTATCCGCTTGATTACAGTCAAGTCGTATCCTTCGACGTGAAAAATTGCTTCGTTGTCCAATGTGTCGCCGCCTCCAATCCAAACATTCATAAATCAAAAACGTAAAATGTATAGATGCGGGTCTTCTCGGCAACGTGCGAAAATGTTGAGGAAGCTTTTGCGTTGCTCTAAAAAGGAGCTTACTTAGTGCTTGCTTTACTGAAAGTGTTGATATTGGATATATCTTATCCTTCTAATTGTGCGCTTAATCACACCCGACCCTCCAACTATCATGCTGGATGCGTTCTGAAAGAGTGTCGTGTAATGTGAGTCCATATTACGTGAACCTATCTTTACGTAAAGTGAAAGTGCTGTTGTGTTCCTCTACCCATTCAGGGACGCTTCTTCCAGTCCCAAAATTCCCAAACGTTCCTTTGCATGCACGAATAGTGTTTTTGCCGGTTATCTAAGCTTATAAACAAAGCGCTCGTGCAATACAACACACGCCTCTTACTCTCGCAGAAATCTTGTGTCCCACATCTGACATGGTCGCGTTAATGCGAACCGTAATCGTTCGCGTCGTGAGAATGTTTTTGCGTTAAAAAAACAAAACCGCGCTGTATCGAATCCGTATAACGATAACGCTTTTCATGCGAGGACCTCATTTATAGCGGTTATTTTTAAGATACTAAATTTCAGTGCTCGTGTTTTCAAAATGTCGACGGCGGAAACCTTATCAAAAGAATCTTCCTTTAAAAAAAATAAGCACGTACCGTATAGTATAACACTGTTGAATGTCATGGCGACAGAATTCCATCAAAGGAAGAGTCCGGGAAGTAAAGAAAGTGCCTTTTCATCCCGTACAAAGAGAACAGAAATAATTCCGGCGCAACGCCCGAAAAAAAAATAGGGAAGCGTCGCGAAGAGAAGCTTATGAATTTTCCTCCACCTGAGGGACGTCAACCATTTAATCCAGCTTCCCTTTCTTCTGAATGGGCGGAAAGAAGATTAATAAGCATAATAGAGAGAGAGAGAGAGGGGGGGTGAGAGAGTGAGGGAGGAAGACAGACAGACAAACGACTTTATTTAGGGCGAAATTGGGACTACATAGTCCCTTCTTACGTTTATCCCTACGTCACGAATTACAAATGACAATAAAAATAACATATAAACATACAAACAGAAGACAGATACCTGAAACTAAACAAATGAAAAAAGAACAAAACACAAAAATAAAACAATTAAGAGAATGAATTACAAATTCGGAGACTTCCATTTGTGGTAAAAACCTAGGGAAGGACCTGACATGGCCAACCTAGTAAAAAAAACACGCAGGAAAACAACCATGAAGGGAAGGGGGGTGGGAAAAAAGAGAGAGAGAGAGGGAGAGAGAGAGCAATCCGTCGAATACGCTCGCGTATATTCGATAAACGCGTTAAAAATGATTCCCGACAGCGTATTACACACCCACCCCCCTCTCATCAGGACGGATTAACAAGTAACCTATTTAAATTAGTCGACGAGTGGCGCCACAAATCGGAAGCGAGGGAGATTAAAAAAAAAAAACGGAGAAAATTAGGAATTCTTATCGCGCGCTACTCCTTTCATCATCCTTTTTTTTTGCTTCCCTTATCTCTCCCACCTCCCACTCTTCCTATCTCTATCTCCCTCTGCCTCAGGCTTCTCCCTACTTCACCTTTCCCGCCTAAAAGAGTTCCCTCTATATAGATATCCTCTTAAATTCCCCAAACGTCCTCGCAAGATGTTCCTCTCTTTCACCTCGTTCCTCTTCCACACCGTCACCATCCTATCCTTCTCATCGCAGCAGAAACTCACCCCCCCCCCTCATCCACCTCCCTCTCTCTCTTAATTATTCTGCATCCATAATCACCGCATCACCTTCTTCCATCCCCTCCTCCGCAGACTCCATCCCTCCGCCCGCAAACTATCCATTAATTATCCATCCTTTCCTTAATTCTCGTCTTTAGCCTCTTCTCGACTGCCACTGTCTTCCAGTCAAATCCCCAAGAAGCTCCAAGGGATCCGTCTACCGTCTTTCAAACACACCAACCCTCTCTTTCTATCCCTACCTCTCTCTCTCTCACTCCCTCTATCTCTCTCTCCCCTTACCTTTCTCCATCTCACCCTCTTCCAATAACTCTCTCTCTCTCTCTCATCAACCCTCGCTTTCTCTTTCTACTGCTCTCTCTTTCTCTCTCAACCATTTTCCTATCTCCCCCTCTATCTGTTCCTATGTCACAGTCTCCTTCCCTCCTCTCTCTCTCTCTCTTCCTCCCTCTAAGATACGTGATTATGTTTATCATATAATGTAATTTGTATCGTGTTCTATGGAAGGAGTTTTCAAACTTTCTTTCTCCGCTGCCCAATAGATAATAACAGAAAATATTTTATTCGGCCCATCAAAATTATACCTTGTAAAATATTGTTAAGTAAGAAATTTATAAGGATGTATTTAAAAATCTAACAATAAGCGGTGCAATTTAATTACCTTTATATCCCAGTAGTTTATTTTGATTAACTTTTCAAAGATTTAGCCCAAATTTTGGGTCGAAATATCTTGGATCGACCCTTCCTTGAGGCCCTTATCGAGCGTTTTGCGGCCCATCGTTGGGCCTGAGGCCTATGCTTTGAAAAACCCTGTTTCATGGGACCTTGTCCCGGAACAAGAAAATCCGTGCCAATATCTCATTCTCCCTCTCTTTCCCTCACTCCATCTCTCTCTCTCTCCGTCTCTCTCGCTATCCATCTCTTTTCCCCCCGCTCTATTCCTCTCTCTCTATTCCCCCTCCCTCTTTCTCATCCCCCCCCTCTTGGTTTTATTAGGGAGATCAATCCTGCTCTTTCCTAGGTTTTCCCCACAAATATAAACACTTCTCAACTTTCTCTCTCACTGTTTCTTCCTCCCACTCTCCATCTCTTTCTCCATTTCCCTCCCTCCCTCTCTTCTTCCTTTCCGTTTCTCTCATCATTCAATATTGAGATGTCTGCTATGTAGGTATATTATAGTTACTGTACCTTGTAATCATGATCTATGGGACTCTGTCCCGGAACAATAAAATTATTATCTATCTGTCTGTCTGTCTGTCTATCTATCTATCTAATCTATCTGTCTGTCTGTCTGTCTGTCTGTCTGTCTGTATGTCTATCTAATCTATCTATCTATCTATCTATCTGTCTGGCTGTCTGTATGTCTGTCTGTCTGTCTATCTAATCTATCTATCCCCTCTATCTATCTAATCTATCTATCCCCTCTATCTATCTAATCTATCTATCTCCTCTATCTATCTAATCTATCTATCCCCTCTATCTATCTATCTAATCTATCTATCTATCTAATTTATCTATCTATCTAATCTATCTATCCCCTCTATCTGTCTATCTCCCTCACTTTTTCTCTATCTCCCTTTCTCTCTTTTATGTCTCCTAATAGCTTCGCAACTACCTTCTCACTTTTCCTCTCGCCCCCTCTCTCTCTTCCTCTCTCTTCCTCTCTCACTCCTTCTCTCTATTTTATGCCGTCACTCATACGTCTCCTAGTCACTTCGCTGCCACCCCCTCACTCTCTCATACACACCCATTCCCCTCACATTCCCTCATTGTCTTCACCCCTCCGTATTTTTTTTACCAGTATCGGACTTTTCGAGTATGTTGGCAAAAAAAAAACGACCTCCTCTTATCCGATTCAAATCCCGGTAATGATGGGCTACGTGGTATGAGCTCGAAAACGGGTCAAAAAGTCTCCATCTATCTACTATACTCTCTCTCACCCCTCCCTTATCTCCACTCTTCCTTCTCCTCTCCATCCCTCTTTTTGTTCTTCTCCTGTTTTTTTTAACGAGTGGTACTCTTTGTTTACGAAAACGTTTGTGCGTTTGTAATGGCGTACTTTGAATGAGTCCTGAAAATGGGTCAGAGCACCATTTCTGTGTGTCTTCCCTCCCTCCACCCTCTCTCTCTCATTCTCTCTTTCTCTTTCACTCGCTCACCCCACGCTACCCTCTCTCTCTCCTATAGTTTCTTATTTCACCTCACTCGACCCTCCTATCTCGTTGCCATCTTAAAGTTGATGTTATTGTTGCTGGAGTGAAAAAAAATTGACGCATTCAATGCCTCGTTTGTTTTTTTTTCATATTTTTCTTATCGAAATAAGTGGCTATTAAAAAAAAGAGTAATTCAGAAAAAAAAGAATGCGAAGGGAAGAATTGATGTAATCTAACGTAGTTCGTTGGGATTAAATCCATTCGTTGGGGTTCATTTTTACGAAAATCTCCGTTTCGTAAAAAATAACGTTAATTTAACTCCTCGATTCGACTGAATTTTTATGAGAAAGGGTAAAAAATGTTGATAAGAAGTGGAATATCTTCTCACGGAACAATGTATACCTGCCCTTCAGAAAGATTGTTACAGTTCTTAATAATTAATGCAAAATCCCGGACCGTTTTTTTTTTTTTTTGACAGGATAAGCATCTTCTTGATGTCCCCGTTGCGATTTGTGAGTCTTTTTTTTTATTGCCACTAGAGTTCATTTTCAGCAACCTTCTTTTGGAAAAACGATTACTGTACCCTAAGATAGCCTTCTGTACGCGGATGAGAAAAGACGTTAAGAGGGTGGAGGACGAAGATAAAGGTTGTTCAACGCGGTTGTTTATTTCTTCGGAATTCAATCTACTTTCGCCCCTCTTCTTTATTTCATAAATCGGATGTAAGTAATGAAAGTTTTCTTAACCGCTTTTTTTTTGCAAGCCCACGCGCAAATTTAAATTATTTTTTTTCCCGGGAGGAAAGAAGTAGATTAGGCTGTAAACCTTTTTTTTCCCTCTCTCGTGATTTTTTTTAGAATTTTTTTATTTTCAATTTATTCTCCTCTCACTTTTGCGTCATTATTCACTCTGTCCGGCACCATTCATTTCGATTCCCTTTTCCCAGCCCGCCCTCTCTACCTCCCCGCCACCCTCTCAATCCCCTCTACAACCTTCCATCTCACCCTCTCTATCTCGCTATCATCCTATCTCTCTTCCTTCCTCATTAAGTATTCATCGTCCCTTCTCCCCTCTCTGACTCCGTCACTCTATCCCTCCGCACCTCTCCCTTAACTCCCCTCTTTCCCTCCCTTCCCCCCCTCCTACCCATCCTCTACCTTTCTTTTCCTCTCCAGGCCTTCTTAACTTAACTTCTCCCTTTTCCTTCCTTCCTTCCTCTTTACTACTCATATCCTTCATTATCTCCCTCTATTCCTGCTTAACTCCATTCCAATCTCCCTTTTTTACTTTCTCCATACGTAGTAATGGGAAAGCATTGTGATCGTGAAAAAAATCGACTTCGAGATTTCAACGGAAATACACGTTTTGATGAGGTCCATAGAACACGTTTATACTATTTTCGGAATTATGTCTGTGTGTGTGTACGTGTGTGTGTGTTTGTGATTTTGGGCGCTCTAACTCAAAAAGTACTTGCCATATCGTTACCAAACTTCATATATAACATTTAGCATGAGCGCAAAGAACTGATTAGTTTTTGGACAAAACGGTTAACTGGAAGTCGAGGTTTATTCGAAACCCGATTCGGTTGTTGCGATATTTCTCCTTTAAATCATCATTATTTTGTATACCATTCTATACAAAGGTTATAGAGAATGTACTTTCCTACAACTTTCATTTGAAAGAATTTTCCGTAGCAGTTATTGTTTTGGAGTTATTTATAAATAATCGGTGTTTTCGGTTTTCATCGAATATGTTCGTTAAAACGCTGTAATTTACAATCTTTATAAGGAACAAAGTTACAGAAAATAACATTCCTTCCAACTTTTGTTCGAAACAATTTTTCGTAGAATCATCCATTTCGGAGATATTTAACTTTTTCGTAATTTTCAGTATACAGCGCCACCACCATGTAGCGGTGAATTCTGTAAACATATTCAAAACATAATTTACGCCAATAAGGACGGCTGTATTCTTTTACAATACGAAATAATAATTTTGCCTCATAATGCTATTCATAATAATTTAAATATCTATACCCCAAATATGGAGAAAGTCATGTGTTGGCCACATCAGATTTTCTCTACCAAATACTGCTTTCTTCCCTGCCTACTTTTCTCCTTCAGTTGCTCTTTCATTTTATATCCTTCCCTTTCTCTCTCTAGTTAGGCATTTTCGCAGGTTTTTTTCGCCCCCCCCTCCCTCCCCCACCAATTCCCTCCTTCATTGGTGTTTCCTGCGGTTGTTTTTACTTTGATGACCTAGCTTGGTTCATCCTGGGTTTTTCTCACAAATATTATTTATATCTCTGAAATTTTGTTGTGTATTATGTGCTTGATATTGTGTCTTGTAACGATGTGTTATATGGAAGATGGACTCAATTTCGACGAAATGAAGTAGTTTGTCTGTCTGTCTCATCCTTTTATCTTTATCATCCTCTCCTCCTCCCCGTCTTTCCATCATCTTTTCTTCTTCCACCCTCCTTCCTTAATTATTTTTCCATTTTTCCTTTTCCTCTCTCCTCCAGTCTTTCCCTCTTCTCTCTCCTCTTCCTACCCTCCATTCATCCCATCTTTATCTTTCATATCACTACCTCTACCTTTTATCTTTCGTTTCCTCTTAAACTCTCTATCTCATTCCATATTCATTCACCTTTTAAACATACAGATTCCACCCCCCCCCTCTCTCCCTCTCTCTCTTCCTCTCTCCCTCTCACTCTCTCTCTTCCTCTCTCTCTCTCTTCCTCTCTCTCTCTTCCTCTCTCTCTCTTCCTCTCTCCCTCCCTCTCTCTCCCTCTCTCTCTCCCTCCCTCCCTCTCTCTCCCTCTCTCTTCCTCCCTCTCTCTTCCTCCCTCTCTCTCCCTCCCTCCCTCTCTCTCCCTCTCTCTCTCTCACTCTCTCTCCCTCTCTCTCTCCCTCTCTCTCTCCCTCTTTCTCTCTCTCTCTCTCCCTCTATCTCTCCCTCTCTCTCTCCCTCTCTCTCTCCCTCTCTCTCTCTCCCCCCCCTCTCTCCCTCTCCCCCCTCCCTCCTTCCCTCTCCCTCCCTCTCCCTCCCTCTCCCTTTCTCTCTCTCTTTCCCCCCTCTCTCTATCTCTCTCTCCCTCTCTCCCCACTCCTCTTTCTTGCACTGCTTGCCTCTTTCAATCTCTTATTTCACTCGCCCCTCCTCACTCCAAGCGTTCTCTCTGGAGATTACTATTTTTTTTAACCTCTTTGCTCGCGTCAACCGGTAATTTTACTTCTCGCTCCCCCCCCCCCCCCCCCCCCCCCACGCACGCACACAACCTTTCCCATCTCTCCTTTCGTCCTATTTCACGAACCACCAGTCTCTCTTCCCTTTTGTTCCACCTCCGCCCACGCTTGATTTACCTGTACATCTTTCGTATCTTCCTCTCTCTCCCCCTCCCCTCCCTCTCCCTGCCACCCAACATCCCCCGTCACTTTCCCGGCCATTCTCCCTATGGATTCCTCCCCTCTCGCTCTTTTACTCCCACTCCGCTACTGTAATTACCCAAACCACCTCCCTCGCAAGCCTCCATGCGCTCCATCTCTTTCATCCGCGTTCGTTTCCTTCTTCCTAACTCGTCTCTGGAACTATTTTTATACCTCCCTCCCCTCCCCCCCTCCTGCCTTCCTGTTAATCATCTGCATTCCTCTACATCTCTCTCATTATACAACCGACTACCGTTCTCTCTCATTCATTAAACACCTATCTCTATTTCTCTCTCTCTCTCTCTCTTACCTTCACGACGATTTTCCGAGGCACAAAGGTTGTCTTTGACGTATCTTTTGAACCTGTGATTCCCCAGAAAAAAAAGGTGAGGTTTTGGTGGGTGGAAAATGAGTCGGACGGAGGTAGGAGAGGAGGGAGGAGAACAGGAGAGGAGAAGGGGAGGAAATGGGGAAGGAGAAGGAAGAGGAGAAAGGGGGAGGAGAAGGGGGAGAAGAGGAGAGGAGAAGGGGAGGAAATGGGGAAGGGGAAGGAAGAGGAGAAAGGGGTAGGAGAAGGGGGAGAGGAGGGGGAGGAAAATGGGGAGAAGGGGAAGAGAAAGGGGGAGAAGAGGAGAGGAGAAGGGGAGGAAATGGGGAAGGAGAAGGAAGAGGAGAAGGGGGGAGGAGAAGGGGGAGAGGAGGGGGAGGAAAATGGGGAGGAGAAGGGGAAGAGAAAAGGGAAGAAGAGGAGAGGAGAAGGGGAAGAGAAAGGGGAGAAGAGGAGAGGAGAAGGGGAGGAAATGGGGAAGGAGAAGGAAGAGGAGAAAGGGGGAGGAGAAGGGGGAGAGGAGGTGTGAGAAGATGTAGGAGGGAAGAGAGGAGATGAAGCAGAGGAGGGAGGAGAGTAGATGAGGAAACCGGAGTAGGAGAATAGAAAAGTAGAGGAGGAGAGCAGAGGAGGATAATAATAATTCGACTTTTTTTTAAATATAACAAAGATGTAATTTATTTTAACATATTTTAACATATTAAATCCTCATTCAATGATTACATTACATGAAATGTTACATAGACCTGTTATGACTTTTAACATATAAAATAAACATTTGACACTGTTTGTTCTCATACAGAGTTATCAACAGAAAAAAACTAATAACGAAAACATTCGAGTCCTCCTGAGCCAGAAAAAACGGCTTATCAGGAGGTGTTCAATTAAAATCTTACCATCATCCACACATTACATAATCATTTAATCACAGAAAAAGACGATTTTGAAGTTTCATAACAAACCTTGATTTCCTAACAAAAAAAAACATTTTAATATAACAATAAATATTCTCTTATATTCTTTTTAACAGCTGAGATAGTATACAACTTATGCATATGATATGGCAGACTATTAAAAATCTTGGGTACAATCACTTTATTTTCAAGGGCGATATTTAGACTATATAGTCCACTATTACATACAACCCATTACGACGAACACAAACATCCATGCCCTCGGGGGGGATTCGAACCCGCGACCTTAGTATTCGGCGGCAGATACTCTGACCACCCTTCTACCAAGGCCGGTTAGTAGAGGAGGATGGTAGAGGAGGATAGCAGAGGATGAGGGGAAGGTTGGAGGGGAAGGAGAAAGGGGAAGTGGGAGGAAAGAGCCCTCTCCCCTTCCCCTCTTCTACCTCTCTCGGTGGCGGTAAATTTTGGTTCTCGTTATGCGTAGGAGAGGCGAAGCGATCTCGGAAGCGGATGGGGCGTAATTGAATATTTAGATTAGGAGAGTTTGTGTTTCGCATTTGCATTCCCTGTTCCTCGTTCTATTATTATTGCGCTTGATATTCGGCGTCTAGCGAATGCCAAATTAGCGATTAATAAGTCGGCTTTTTTTTTTTTTTAAGGCCTAGCGTAGAAGTCCCCCTTCCCTCTTTATTTTTTAATTCGAAACTCCGTCCCTTTTCGTCCTGGGTTTTAATACGCGGGTAAATATCGTCTCAAAAGGATGATCAGACGTCTGAAATTATTCGAGGGATGTTATTTCCGACTCCTGAGCCATCCACGGCTTCGGGGAAAACCTTAAAAGGCTCCTTTTCAGACAGGAGAATGGGATAATTCGCGCGACTTGCGTCGGATAACCGAGCCGAATTTCGGTGACAGTGAGGAATAAAGCCGTATTGATCGGAGGAGTATTCCGTTGATATATTCTGTTAGGGATGGAGGCGTTAATTTCGGCGTGCAACTTTTGCAAGTTTTGATTCTACAGGGTGTTCAGGAATTCTGTTTGCACTTGGGACCAAAAAAATGTTTCTTTTTTTTTTGGTTTCAGAGACTTTTGGCGACATTTTTTCTTGCTTTCTTTCTGAATCGACAATACGGTATGCTCAAAATATTAAAGCTTTTTTTTGTTTTTATTTTTAGTTTCGATGATTGCCGACAACGGCATAATGAAGGATTTAATAATGCAGTGCCCATTCACTTTCTGAACGACCTATATATGAAAATTAGAAAAATATGTATATATTAAATGGCTGAGTGACGCGATAATAAAAACGCTGAAAAATGTTGCAAATATATTTTTTGGAAAATTCCTTTTCGGTCAGTTTTAGAAAACAAAATGTTTCGCTTGCTATTTATTGCTCATTAGTTTACTTGTTCTTAAAGTAAAATTAATTCAAATAAATAAAATGAAATGGCATCGTTTTGCTTCTTGTTGTGCCCCCCGAATCGCACTTCGTCTGAAAAGTGTTGTTTGTAAAAAAAAATCTCTCGTGACTTTTGGAAAATTATCGATGCTTTTCCAGTTGAACAAATCTAGAGAGTCATTCTTATTTTCATTTGAATTCATGATGTGAAACAACTCTTAGGATTTTTTTAAGTTTAACCCTTCTGATGGGGAAGTTCATATGTAACACACTGAGCGTAGTTAAAGAAAACTATGTTGAATGACTACCGATTATCATAATAAAACTTATATAAATGACGGTGTCACTTTGTCCCTTAGTCCTTTTGCCCTTTTGTCCCTTTGTCATGTAATGCTTTTTGAAGCTTAATATCTCGCAAACAACTGAACCGAATTTGATGAAATTTTCAGGATGATATTATGATATAATAACAAAACGTTTCAATGTATAAAATAAAATAATATATAAAAGCCTTATTCTGTCTCTTTGTCCTTTTGTCACTCTCTCTGTCACGCTCTGAAACACGAAAATATACCTCCCAAGAGGAGAGTAAGGTCAGCTTTTGAAGCATAATAGATACCCGCGGCGAGGGTTTCGAACCTTCCCTCAGATCGAAGGCAACCCAATTTTATTTCAGGATAATCGATCATCCCCGTCATTTTTGACGGGCACTTTGTACTATTTGTCTTATAAATTGTACTAAGCTGCGAGGGATTAAATTTTCCATTTCAAAAAGCAGGTAAACATTATGTACGCATCCGCAGGCGAAACAAATCATGCAGATTTCAGTTTTCCATAATTCCAAAATGGTCCCGATCCTCCTGATTGCTTTAAACTCCACTCTAAGCGATGCTAGGAAACTTTCAGTTCGATATGAATATCAGCCATTTAGATCCGCGGAATAAATCAACCCTACAATTCCGTTTTATCCGAGGCGCGCGAATCGATGAAACAATCGCATCGCGATCCCGCGTTCCCGAGGGACGCGGACGTATCCCCTTCCCGAACTCCTTCCCCCTCTCGATCCTATCGCACTCGATTAGCGAACGCATTGCTTTTGTTTCCGCGTCTCCCTCAGCACATCCTTCCACCCTACCCAACCCAACCCACTCACCTCTTCCACACACACACACACACGCGAAACCCTTTCCTTTAAAAAAAAAAAAAAAGAAACCCTTTCTATATCGAGTTATCGAACACTCGGCGTGCGAGTTGCCCCTTCCTGATAAGTAAGGGCAGTTGTTGGACCTGCATGTCCGTGGACTCCTTTCTCTCTCTCGTTCTCCCATTTTCTCTCTCTCTCAGTCACTATAACAATGTTCCATTTGACCGCATTTCGTCTCTCTCCCTCTCTCTCTCTCTCCCCCTCCTCTCTCTTTCTGTCCTATCTTCTGTCCCACTCCGATCCCTCCCTCCCTCCCTCCCTCTAACCCCCACCACCGCCGTCACCACCACAAAAACAAGGGCTCTCCGCACACCGCGAGCGCATAATGGTGTTTTCGCATGCGATGGCGTGGGTGGAGAGAGTAAGGAAAGAGAGTGGGAAGAGAAAGGAGAGAGAGAGAGGTTGAGTCAGACTAGTGCGATAAGAGGAGAAAGTATAGATGTGATTGAAAATCGAACACACGCATGTATGTGTATACGTGTATGTATATATTGTTATATGCATATATTTAAAATATTGACTACTTAATAGTTCGAACGGAATTATAAAAATGATATTTAACAGACAAAATCTAGTACATAGTCACCAATGTGTGCAAATTTTAGTGACCAGTTGCGAACTGTCGCAGGCGTTTTTTCCAGCTGTGTGTGCTGTATGTGCATGTATATGTATGTACATACATACATAAATGTACAGAGTCTAAGAAAAGTTCTTTTCCGTCAATAAGAGAATTGAAAGATAAAAATTCTTATTTTTTTAAAAACTTTATGATCGTGTTGTCTTTTTTCTATTAGCCAATATCACGAACTATTGAGCAGTCTAAAGAAAATCTGACAGACCAGTAAAAAAAACAGCGTGAAAATAATGACATAATGTAACCGAAAGTATCTCATTAGGAACCTCAATGGCTGCGTGGAATTCAATTTGCGCATGTACTGTGCCAATTGGTAATTTCCTTGTATTGATTTGTAAAATAGAATAAAAACTATTTTCTCGTTTAATATATATGTATCTAATATATAAAAATGAATGTGTGTGTGTATCATAATTTTAAAACTCGAAAACTACAGATCGTAGAAGCAAGAGAAAGGTATCATTTTAACCGGAATAACGAGCACGGTGGTATAGTAAAGTTTTTATATCGATTTGATTGACCTGTCTAATTTAAAAATATTTTCTTTTTTCATTTTCTCCATTTGAATAACATAGGGACGAGTGCAGCTTATTTTTCATTTGAATTTTAAAATTACTTAGAAACATGGTACGAACTTGAGACTTGAATGGTTCTACGAAGAAAATAGCAAAGTTTATTTTTATTGAAGACAGAATCCGAATCCTGATCGAATTAGCATAAAAATGCATTTAGAATAAATAAAATAAGTGATTTTATCAGTTTTATTACAATTTCCATTATAAGCTACCATGACAACTCCCATTGTCTCCGAAATTGAGAGTTCAATGCATTTATATGGGAAAAATTTTAACGTAATATCGTAAGTCGATTTCTGTGTACGATTTTAATTTGTTTACATGGAAACCAAAATATTTATTGTTTTTAATTGAATTATCTTCTAATCTAGCATATAAAGGAGGATGTTTGTAAGTTTGTTCGCTTTGAATGCTTTTAATATGAGATAGGGAGGGAGAGAGATGGATGGTAACGGAGGGGGGAGATGGAGAGAGGGAATAAAAGGGATGGGTTGGAGAGAGAGAGGGGAGGGTGGGAGATGGAGAGAGGGGAGGGAGAGAGAGAGGGGAGGGAGAAGGAGAAGGGAAGGAGAGGGTGGGAGGGTGGAAGGGAGAAGGAGAGAGTTTATACGTTATTTTCGTAAGATTTTCTTCCTTCATTCATCTAAATAGGAAAATGCGGAGCGGTTTTCTTCATTTTTGCTTTATTCGACTGGTATAACTGTGTACTATATAAACTTATTCTTGCGATGCTTACATGTTACACGGTCGAAGTTTTAGATTCACTAAATCCGTTGAAATTCAACGGGCGCTCCTGCTAGTGTAATATATAATGTATGTAGGTGCATATTCAAACGCATGTCCAAACTGAAAAACAAATGGTGGGAAATAGAGAGGGGGGGGGGGGGATCGGGCAATTTGGTGAACACCCCTGGGAGAGAGAAGAGGGAGAGAGAGAGAGAGACCTCTGCCGCATGAAATGGTAATTTAATTTCGGAGCAGTCATTCTCGAATGAATTTTTTTTTTACCTTAGCATTCCTCCCTCTCTTTCTCCTTTCCTCTCCCTCTCTCTCCCTCTTGCTCCGCTTTCGCTTATTTTCTGCCGTCGCGGCATGTCAATGGTTTCCACGTAAACGGACCTCATTGCGGTCTGATTTCGAACAAAATAAAAGCGAGTTCCCCGAAATTTTATTCGAAATTTCCCTGATTTCTCTCAAATTTCGTAGGCATGTGCGTGCTAGAGGTTGTTTATTTGCACGTGCGCGTATGCGTGTGTTCATACATGCATGTGCGTATGTGTCTTTGTATACATATACGTATAACCTCTGGTTGCTATAAAAAAAGTCTCCATTTTTCATGTATTGACTTTTACTCGCCACAAATACGATCAAAGGATCATTTTGACTAGGTAGCATTCTAAAAGTAAATGGAATAAGCTTTGAATATTTTTCAGACCTAGATTTAGTGAACGCAGCACAACTAGGCTCGAAAACCCCACGTTAACCAAATACTGATACAAGGTAGAACCCCGATTATCTAAATTTCCAATAATCCTAACAAAATTTTAAACTGCTGCACGTTAATTGACCCTGCGGCATTTAGGATTTATCCTACCACCCAGAAAAAACTTTTTCTCGATACTCCTACATAGGAGATCTCCTTAAAATTCTCCAAACAGTTCTTTAATGTTCTTCTATGTGTAAATGCCGACACAGTTTGTGTCACCCATTTTTGTATCACCCCCCTGAGCGGAGGGAGGCGTGTCAGAAGGATATGAAGGCTGTTTTATTGGTATTTTTGTATTTTCCTCTACATTTGGAGAAATAAAGCTAATATTTTCATAGCCCTAGCGATGGGTCGTAAGGCATCGTGTTACCGTAAAAACTAAAATTATTTGTTTAGTTCACCTTTGCCCTTTCTTTTTTTAAATTATCCGAATTTTCGATCAACCGAACCGCCCTTTGACCCCAATTAGTTCCGATATCAGAGTTTAATGACCGTTGACCTTTTAAATAACCCTACGGAATATATGTTCGAATTTATAAACGAATAGTCATTTATAGACACGCTTACGCGTGCTTTAGGGGTAAGTTATATACTTTCACACGCATTACGCCATACATTTCTGCATGTATATTTTGGCAGGTGGCTTTTTGAAAGTGTAATCCGAAGGATGGAAGCAATCACAAGGTCGTTTTGAGCCTCGTTGAAAAATAAATCCGCGAGTGTTTTTTTGGGGGCACGAAATGTGTCGTTATGCGGAAATTAGAACGACCGACGTGGGCGACGCTTCGCAATTCTCCCGCAGGAATTATTAAAATCCCTTCAACTCGATGCAAGTTAGAGAGAGAGGGAGAGAGAGGGGAGGGGGGGGAGAGAGGTGGAGAGAGAGGGAGAGGAAGTGGGTGAGAGAGAGAAGGGTTAGAGAGGGTGAGAGAGAGGGGAGAGAGTGGTTGAGAGAGAGGGGGGAGAGAGGGGGAGAGAGTGGTTGAGAGAGAGAGGGGGGAGAGAGGGGGGAGAGAGGGGGGGAGAGAGAAAGAGGTAGAGAGAGTGATGGGGAAAAAGATGGAGAGGGGGAGAGAGAGGCGCCGGGCGTAACGAACTGCCGTCGTTTAGCAAAAAATTTAACGTTTGCGAGATTGTTTGGTTTTAATCCAAATCGATCCTCGGACGTGCGATTGCCCTCACTTTCGAAAATATTTTATTCCTATTTCGACATGTTTTTTTTATGGAATACCGCGGACCGTACGCTTTTCCTTCGCTACAGGAAATGACGAATTTTACCCGTCCCTCGCTTTGCGCTGTACCCGCGTTCCCGTAGTTAACGAAACCGTGCATAATTTTCCCTCATAGGATTACATGAGGTTACATTTCGGCGCCATCTTGGGCTCAAAATTCTGCAGTCTAGTTACACTGTATGTGCATATAGCAGTGCCTCTTATTTTAATAGTTTCTTATAACCTCTCTATCTCGAAATGCTATTTTATGCTTCTTAATGCTCGGTGGCCGTTTAAAATCATCCAAAAGCGAAAAAGACCGCCGTGCAAACGAGTCTATAAAGTAAAAGCGTGCTAAACTGAGAACGCGTTAAGTCAAACCGTGCAATTCGAGGGCTGAGTGTACAATCCTCACAAATGTATGGAAATTTGTGAGGTTGTCATTTAATTACCAAATTAATAAATTGAAATTTTTAAAACTAATTAACCGATTCAATTGTCATTTGAAATTCGATGACGATAGCTATTTTACCGCTCGAGAACTTTCGAAATATTTCTCATTTATTTAAATATGCCCATATTAATTACATAATGTATCAACTGTCCTCAATTTCTCCAATAATATGGCTTTTTGTACTTTTATATACGTATATACATATTCAGTACATGTATATTATATAAGTATTTCAAATAAAAACTGAAGGTCTTTCAGATCCAATTTTCGGCGCACTCGGCAATCACTTATTGTTAGTAATATCTAATTCACGAGATAAGAATGGGATAGAAGCCCTTCTTTCCTTTTTCCATTAATTACAAGACTTAACAAGTTACGGCGTTGTTTTAAGCTCGTCGCCTCCAGTTCTCCCGAGGCAATAGCTCATCGCGTCTTGCGGGAGAATACGGCAGCATTAAATTTTGAATGAATATCTCCGAGTAATGGTGGCTGTAGAGAGAGATTTCGTACAGCAACCCCGGATAATAAGCAGTCCTTCGAAGAGTTAACTAGTGGTGTTAGACGAAAAACAATGAGCGCTCAGACGGCAAACACAAAACTTAACGAAACAAAAAGGAACCGGCCGAGCGAAGATCCCCGCGGGGACCCGAAATTCGTCATTCAAAAATTTTTTTTTTTAACTTTTCCGCAGTAGTCTCGCAACAATTATTTTCCGAAATTACAAGGTTTAATAATTCAACGGCGCGCCAAAGTGCACGAGGCGCTAATCTCGTGGCGTGTAAGGCAAATACGTAAAAGAGATATTTTTATCTTTTTTCCGTGAGCGAACCTTCTTCCTTCATCGCTACGTCATTTACTCCGCGTACACACACAGAGACAAACATAAACTCCGTTCCTAAGTAAACTCGTTATGTTTTTCGTAAAAACAGGCACAAGAGGCAAAGACTAACGTCTCACTTCTCGTGCAGAATATTTAGTTTTCCCCGGGTGAAGGAATCTCCCTACGTAATGTGTGACGTGTGTTTGTGTGTAATTAACGGAGAAAAATATATGTATGTATGTATGTACAGTAAAACCCCCAAATTCGTGGGGTTACGTTCCCGAAAACACCGCGAATTTGGAATCCGCGAAAATAGAAGGAAAGGCCTTATGAGAAAATGGGGGTTAGGTTCGCGGCTTTCCATTATTTTGACAACAGTAAATGATGAAAAGGTAGACTAAAAGTGGTTTTGAACCAATACAATGTGGCATTTAAATCTGCCGTAGCCGTACAGTTTATCGCATATTGCCTGCCCACTGATGTCGCACTCTGGCCACTAGCAAGTTTATTTAGTAACTCAAGTTTCTCAACGTCTTCTTTTCGCTTCTACTTTCTGTATTATCGCTTGCTTTCCTCTTGGTAGACATTTTCGAAAAACGGGGTAACAGCCTTATAAAAAAAACTCACGGATGGGGAAATTCATTTGTTTAGTGCTTTTTCTTTTTACTTAAAGGTGATAGCAGTAGTCGAAAACACCGCGAAACTGCGAAGCACGCGAATTTGGAAGCCGCGAATTTGGGGTTTACTGTGTACGTGCGTGTGTGTGTATATATATATATCTGCTATAATTTTGTTGAGATTGAGGCATGTTACCCTTCCTCTTACACCTAAACCCGTCAAACAATTTCCAATTCATGATAAAATACGTTAATACATATTTACAGATAACAATATAACGATAGATACTATATACTCAGCAGAAACAGGGCGATGAAAAAGTACATTTTGAATAGGGAAGTAAAATTTGGTAAAAAATATTTAGTAAATTTATCTATAAAATGCGAAATATGAAGAGAGAGCATATCGTATTTAGCAAAATAAACTTACTGGAAAATACACAGAGCAAACGGAAGTGAGGAAAATCTGAGCAAACCTGCTGTAGAAGGAAAAGGGAAATTTATAATGTAGTTAAGTGTAAAAGTCAGTGCACCTAGTCAAGGTTAATAATACCGGGCGAATATCTATGGGGATCAGAGTGGAGAGAGAGAGAGATGGAGGGGGGGGGGACTGAAGGGAGAGAGGGGGTGGAGGGTGGGAGGGACTGGGAGGGAGAGGGAGAAAGAGACCGAGAGAGGGTGACATTAAAGCAGGGTCACAGCCTCGATGGGAATCGCGTTTTTTGGGCGATTGGTAAAAAACAAGAAGAAAGTTCAGTTCCACGAGCAAAGAAGCTGAGAGATGAGAAGAGGGAGTAAGGAAGGAGAGAGATGGGGATGAAAGGGGGAGGGAGAGGGATGAAGGGGGAGGGAGACGTGGAGAGGGTTCGGGGAAGCGAGTGTCGAAGGATCGGGGGAACAAGTAAAAGGGAGAGAAGTCCGAGAAGAGAGACGAGTTGGAAAGATAAAAGAGTTGAATGGGAGATGGGGAAGGAAGCCGTGGGACCAAGATGGCCGACTTCTAACATTCCCTTTCCCTCCTTCTCCTCCCCTAAAAACTCTTCCCACACTCCTCTTCCTCAAGCCAACGCCTTTCTCTCACTTTTACATCCGTCCTCCTCTGCCAACCCCTTTTTGCGGAAGAAAAGTTTTCTGGTGGTTGTCTCGCTATCTTTCCTTCTATCTCTCTCTCACTCTCTCTCTCTGCCCCCTTTCCTCTCTCTCTCTCTCTCTCTCTCTCCCTATAGCCCTCTCTTCAACTCACTCCCACTCTCTTCCTCTTTTCTCCCGCCTTCTTTTACCCTCCCCCTATTCTCCTCCACTCTCCACTCCACCCTCTCTTCCTTCCACTCTCTCCCTCTCCTTTTTCTGTCTCCATCCCTTTTTCTACTCCTTCCACTCTCTCCCATTCTCTCCCTCTCTCGTTTGTCTCTCCTTTCTCCCTCCCTATCTATCTCCCCTCTCTCTCTCTTAAATGTAAGAAGGGACTATATAGTCTCAATTTCGCCCTCAATAAAGTCGTTTGTCTGTCTGTCTCTCTACCCCTCTATCTCCCTCCCTCCGCCCTCTCTCTCTCCCTACCTCTCTCTCCCTACCTCTCTCTCCCTACCTCTCTCTCCCTACCTCTCTCTCCCTACATCTCTCTCCCTACATCTCTCTCCCTACCTCCCCCCCTCTCTCTCTCACTCTCTCTCTCCCACTCCCTCTCTCCCTACCTCTCCCCCCCTCTCTCTCTCTCACTCTCTCTCTCCCTACCTCTCCCCCCTCCCCTCTCTCTCTTTCCCTACCTCTCCCCCCTCTCCTTCTCTCTCTCCCTACCTCTCACTCCCTCTCTCTCTCCCTCTCTCTCACTCTCTCTCCCTACATCTCCCCCTCTCTCTCACTCTCTCTCCCTACCTCTCCCCCTCTCTCTCCCTACCTCTACCCCTCTCTCTCCCTACCTCTACCCCTCTATCTCCCTCCCTCCGCCCTCTCTCTCTCCCTACCTCTCCCCCCTCTCCCTCTCTCTCACTCTCTCTCTCCCTACCTCTCCCCCCTCCCCTCTCTCTCTTTCCCTACCTTTCCCCCCTCTCCTCTCTCACTCTCTCTCTCCCTACCTCTCACTCCCTCTCTCTCTCTCACTCTCTCTCCCTACCTCTCCCCTCTCTCTCACTCTCTCTCTCTACCTCTCCCCCTCTCTCTCCCTACCTCTACCCCTCTATCTCCCTCCCTCCGCCCTCTCTCTCTCCCTACCTCTCCCCTCTCTCTCACTCTCTCTCTCCCTACATCTTCCCCCCCCTCTCTCTCTCACTCTCTCTTTGCTTCCTTTACATCTGCCTCTCTCCATCACTCCAACCCTTCATTTTGGCCATGCCCACTCGTTTTGCACCTCGCTCGCCGAAACCCAGCTTCTTCTTCCCACATCCTCCTCCCACTCTCTCCTCCCCTTCGCTCTTTTTTCCTCTCCGCACCTCCTCCGCCCTTTCACCCCCTCCTGCATCCCCATCCTCTTCACAAACTCTCGCGTTCTATTTTCCCCCCCGATTCTCACACCTCGTTCGTTCTCGCTGAGCCAACCTTCCGGCGCGTGAGAGGCGTCGGAATAAGGAATCGAAAGGTGGGATGGGAGAATGGGGTTGGAGGAGAGGGCGGAGGTCGGTTGTAGAGAATGCGGTTGCGTGAGATGAAGGGGGGAGGGTCGGGTCGGGAAGGAGCCGTGGGTGGATGTCAGGGCTAGGAGACGTCGGCGGTGGGAGGAAACGGGCGTGGAGAGAATGGAGGAAGGTTGGGACTGTTGAGGGTAGATGCCGAGGAAAGGAGCGGTCGAAGGAGGCGATGGCCAGGGTCGCTGGGGGTGGAGGGGGGAGGGTGTGGGAGGGGGGGGGGTCGGGTTTCGGAAGAATAGGTGAACGAGCGAGGCCAAAAGGAACGGTAGAATGAGAGGGACGGAGAATAGGTGGGCGGTAAATTTGAGGGGTTGCGGTAAGGGAGGAAGGAGGCGGTAAGGAGTCGCAAGGATCTTTTGGGAAAGTCTTTAAGAAGGAAGGGGTTTGAAGGAGAAAGTGTGCGGAGGAGGAACGTGAGTGGAGGTAAGTGATGTTGAAATGGGCGGTAGTAGGTTTAAGAGAGGAGGGAATTGGTAAAAGTTGTTTGAAGGAAGAGAGATCAAGAGTTTTGGAGGGAGGGAGGAAGAGTGGAGCAAGGGGAGGGAGGGGGAGAGGAGTTTACAGGAGAATTACGGTAAGGTTTAAGGATGATCTGTGTCGATGTCAGGAGGTTGGAATGGGGGCGGAGATGGGAGTGAAAGAAGGTAACACGGAGGGGCGTGTTGTAACCCGGGAAGTTAAAAGTGGGTGGGTGGGTAACTGCTGGGAGGAGCGGGCGACCGCAAAACGAGGATGCTTTAGTAAGCGCGTGCGGCGCGATCGAGTTGAATTGTAAGGGTTCGAAGTTGTAGGGAAAGGAGGAGGAGGAGGGCGTGTTACGGCGGATATGTACGCGTGCGTTGAGGCATCGGGTGGGTGATGGGGTAGGTGTGTCCGTGCGTGTTCGTGTTATGCGCGCACGAAGAAGTAGCCGTCGACGCACCGCGCCCCGGATCACGGACCGGTTTGGGAGGAAAGGCTTATTGATGAAGTGCGCGGGGTCTCCGAACTTCGCGTCAAATTTTAATTGGATCTGGGAAAACTGAACCGCGTCGGAGTAGATGAAGAGCGGAGTCCGTACTAGAGACGGCGTGACGCGGCGATTGCATAAGATGGAATCACGTCGGACGTCCGAAATTAAGCTTGATGGCCGTGTTGACCCCGCATCCTCCAATGTTGACTTGGGAAAACACCCTTCCATAAAACTTTAATGCAATAACTTCAGCGTATTTCATGTGAAAATGGCATGATGGAAGTTGTTTTGACTTTTAAGGCAAACATTTTCTCTTCTCTCTATATATCACGTAATACGGGTAGCTGAAAAATAAATGCACGAGCATTGAAACAAATTCTACGTAAAGAAAAATTTCAACTCTTTCGTAGTATATTTTTTTAATTTTAAAACATAACTTTCATTGTATTTACCTTATTATATAATGCGTATTAATTAAGACATTAATACATATTAGCATAGTTAGTTTCAAACATGTTCGACGAGATGCTTTAGGTCGAAAATTTTTTAAGGTTATACAGTTATTCAAACAGTTCGTTAGGCTATGGAAAAGATAAACAACATCGGTCAAAATGATTTTTTCTTATAATTTCGAATGGGCAGCATATTATTTATTAAATTTCGGCATTTTTTTCTTAAATTCGATATTCCTTCTATCATACTACTACTGATATTGATATACTGTCAAAATAACGTGAACAGAGAAACTATTACTATTCCATTCTTCGAGATAATTAATTAATGGAAAAACGAATATAAAATGTTTTTTTGCGTTTTTTACAAGAACGAAAATATTAGCAAATAAATTCGTGTACTTGAAAGTCGATAAAATGTTCGAAAAAGTGATTTCCTCATATAAATTATGGTAACGTCACCCGTCTCGAAAACATTTCAAAAGGAGCTGCATCTAAGCTCGCGAGAAATGCTACGCTGCAAAATTCCTCCGATGATTGGGCGAATTGAGAGCGTTTTGAGACAAATACTTCAAACAGTTTCCCTTAATAAACGCTTCTGCCATCTATGGCCTTTTTTATATTTTTCCGTCCTCATTCGATCATTTTCGAAAAGCTTTTCCGCGATGGAAAGATCTGTAAATGCTACAAAACATCGAATAAGAAAATGTTCTTATTGTTCGGTTTTTTTTATGCCCTCATAGAAGATCGTCGGAAAAATAACAAATTATTAAGCGACGCTCGGACGTTAACCTCGATGCTGGAGTAGTTACGGTTTCAAGTGCGGCGGAAGATCACCCTTTTATGGTAGAACCGACCTTCCTTCCACCGAAAAGAAGGGAAAAAACTTCACCTTTTTTTTTTTAGCTATTCCTTTTATTTCATCCTTGATCCTTAGGGAGTCTAGGAAGAAATTTTAATACTGAACGTATTAGGACTTTTGCGCTATTTATATGGAAAACGTGATCCTTCCTCAGGCTTTCGTCCTCGGCAATTTTTCTTGTTCGTGAATTACGACTCCTTTCGGACTCATCCGTCTGCGCAATAAGAATTCGTCGGACTTACGTGCCGCAGCCGCAGGAAGGACTTCTTAAAGGAACATATTTGAGGCCTCGTTGCAGAGGGAAGGAGGAATTTTTAACGTCCCGCAAGGTGGCACTTACGGGTGTCGGGTAACGACGGCAACGCGATAGTAAAAACCGAAAGACGTTTCTGGGAGGTTTGACGGCTTTAGCGTAGCACCATCCTCTCTCTCTCTCTCTCTCTTCCTGTCTCTCTCTCTCTTTTGTCAACGCATGACATTATGCGGACCACTGGATTTCTTAAAGTGACTGCCGTAGGGAGGACGTTATTTTCCGTCCATCCACGCTCAGGAGTTACGTGCGCGTCCCCATAAAAATACTTTTATTTCGGTTCTTCATGAATACGATTGGGCGAGGAAATATTTATGAGGGAGGTCGCTCTAGACAACCATTCTGGAGAATCGGAAGAAAAACACGGTACAAATGTTTGCCGTAAAAAGGGCGAATTGTTGGCGGTTTAAGTTTTCTTAAATTCGTCGCTTGTATTTTTATTTTTTACAACGGACGCCCGCGTGAAAACGGTCTTAGCGGAAGTGCCCGTAAAAAGAGTGTTTTATGAAAACGTTTTCGGAGGAGTGGAAAAATAAGATGCGGATGTAATTGTTAGGGGCGCAAAAAGAAATTCCTCGTGGATCAAGCGATCGGAAGGTTTTTTTTTTATGTTGCAGATTGAACTGGTGAAAATTTAATTTAAGGCTACAGATATTCTCATAATAATAGTAAATAAATGATTATTGGTTTTGATGTCAATTCGTTATACGTCGTTTGTTTTATGAATTTATTAAAAACTAACTATCGAAAAATAGTAATTCCGCTTTTGAAAACATTTATATTATAGAAAGTGCAATTACTATGTACTCCGACGTGTACTAATGAGGATGTATGGCAATGAGTACCTAATTGATACAAAAGGTCTTTTAAACTGTAAATTCACTTCACTTATTGATTCGTCCTTGCACTCAACAGATTCTTATCGAGCTCGTCTTATGTCTGAAAATTTTACAGAAAAAGCACTTTTAAAAAACTACGAAAAGGTTATATTTTATGACCTTGTTGTTGCTATTGGTGATAGTTGAAACAAGTATTTTTAAGTGCTTGTTCTGTAATTCATCCTTGCATGTTTTAAATGCATTTTAAATCGATGAGCAGCAATTTCTTAAATTTATTCTGTGGAAAAATTGCTCGAAAAGCTTTAAACAAGAAACAGAAATTGAAGCAACCAGGGTAAAGAAAGAACAAAAGATCTCCTTCATTCGAGGTTATACAAAAGGAATACGGACATAGGGCGTCAGCATGAAATCCAGAAAACGTAGGAAAGATGCGTAAAGTAAATTAAGAGATGTTAAAAATGGGTAACTGAAGGAGTTCGAGGATATGAAGGAAAAAATTTGAACATCGGAAGGAGAAGCTACGGGACGTGGATCTCTAAGAGATGGGCGTGGCATGCGTGGGTGAAGAAAGGAAAGGGAAGCAGCCGAATGAGGAAATAGACCGAGATGAAAACATGGAGCAAGAAAAATAACCGTGAAGACGGGGAATATATATATATAAATTGGAAGTTGACAAAAAGAGATGCGAAGAAAGTAAGGCAAGAAAGACATGAAGAGATAGGAGGGTAGGCATCCGGGCGGAAAACCCCTGGAGCTGTTTGGGATTAATGCCGGAAAAAGGGTGGATATATATATATATATATATATATATATATATATATATATATATATATATATATATATACACACACACACACACACAAAAGACGAATGATGGAGAGGCTGCTTTTCAAGGAATTCGATGTCCTCTTAACAATCTGCGCTCTGCCTCTCGTTGAATATGAAAACGGAATGATTAAAATGATGTTGTGATTTATAAGCTTTCCCGTTTGAAATTACAGTTATCTAACCTCTCTCGTATGTACTACAAAATTCAAGAAAATAAGATTTTTGTTTTTCAGTAGCGATTTGGTTGGAGTGAGCGATATTATGTACTTACCTACTTATGTTTTCGCAAGATAATATAAACTGCCATATTTTTATATCGATGCTCTAGCGTCCGCTGTTTTCTAAAACTGAATGAAGATAATGAGACGTTTATGTATTGTAAAAGAATACGATCGTCTACTAATTACTGCCATATTTGCAAGACAAATTTATCACTCTATTCTCGTTCAATTCTTAGGAGATTAGAAATCCTTATTAAATTATCGGCTCGTCTTTCACGGTGTAGAATCTATGCTTTCGTGCTTATGTGTATATATATATATATTCCTTTTTGTTCGATTAAATCGATAACGTGGCGCATTAAGGTCATTTCCGATGGAACTGCGAAACATCATCGAGCAGGCGGCATCCGCTAAAGGTTTTTGGACGCGGCGAAAATTGATCTTTGAGCGATCGTAACATCACGAGGATGGGTGATAGATTAGAAGATGCCTATCTCTCTCACACCCTCTCTCTCTCTCTCTCTCCATTTACGTCTTCAAGCCCGCTTCCTCTCTCTCACTCTCTCCCCAACACACTCTCTCTCCATCTTTCTCAACCGAGAAATTTCTTATGGCAGGGATGAGATGGCTGCGGTCGGGAGATACGAGGTAAGGTAGACGTCTCTACATAGGCGAGTTGAAGGAGGAGGAGGGGAAACAGATAGATAGAGAAAGGAAGTTAAAGTAGAAGGGGAACAGAGTGGGTGTGGGATATATATATATATACACACACACACACACACACACAGAAGGAGGGGAAGAGCGAGTGAGATAGAGAGAGATATTACGAGAGGTGGAGTTGAGCGAGGTGGAAAGGAAAGTGCTTTTGGGGTTAGAGGTATGGTGGATGGGAGAGAGGACTTTGTGGGAGATGTTAAGGTGTTGAAGTAGGAGAGTTGTTGCGGGTAGGAGATTAGGAGAGGAGGATGGAGGAGAAGACGAGGAGGTGGAGGAGGAATAATGGGGGAGAAGAAAGGGGAGGGGAGAAAAGGGGGAAGGAAATAGAGGGAAGAGGAAAGTGGGAGAGGAAAGAAGACGAAGAAAGTAGGGATGAATGAGGGTAGGAAAGGGGGTGGAAAGTGTGAGGGAAGTAGGACGGGAAAGGGAAGAAGGTAAGAGGGGAGGAAATGGAGGAGGATAGGGGGAGGAAAAGGAGGGAGCGAGGAGGGTAGGGAAGGGGGAGAGGATGGGGGTGAAGCAAAGATTGGAGGAAAGGGGTGAAGCAAAGGGGATGGGGAAAAGGGGGAGAGAGACTGGGGAAAGGGAAGGGGGAGGATGTGGGAAACAGAGGGGGAGAGAATAGGGGTGAAGCAAACGGGGTGATGCAAGCGGTGTGAAGCAGACGTGGAAAGGGAAGAGCAAAACGGGAGAGGAAAGTGGAGAATGGAGGTGCGGTAAGGAGATATGGCGTTAGAGGAAGGAAGGAGGTGTATTTTTTAAGGGATAGTTGGCGGCGGAGGAGGGAGAATAAGGTTGCGGAAGTGGCGGAGGGTTTCCCTCGAGACTTCCTGAGGAGAATAAGTGTTGGCTGAATGGCCATGTACCGCGGACGGCTACAAGGATTTTTTTATTCTCCCCTTCTCTTCCTTTTCTCTGATGAGACAACAAACCCTTTTCTCCTCCTCTTTCTCCTTCGTTCCTGCCTTCCTTTCACGGACCTAATGCTTTATTCTTTTTTTTTATTCGGCCATGCCTTCCATGGCAACCATCTAAGAAGCCCGAAGTTCCGACCGACGAATTTTGATTTTTTTGCGCAAACAGAAGTCTTATAATCCGAGAGAGAGAGCTCGTTATTTTTTTTCGAATTTTTTAATAATCCTTTTCTTCCAAGTTTTTAACCACGGAATGTGTGTATGCTTGCTGAATGAATATGTAACGGAGAAAGAAGAAAAAAATTATTATTATTATAGGCGTCCTTTAAAAAATTTCGGAGGCGAAAAAAAAATAAAATAAAACGAATCTTTTTGGAGGGCAAAAAAGGAAGATATTTTTTTTGTGGGGAGAATAGAGAAGGAAAAATAAAACAGGAGAAAGTCGTTAAGTGTAACGGATTCGTCTTTTTCCGTCTTCTTTCTTTCTCTATCCGTTTTACTCTCCCTAAATCTCGTCAACTTCAACTGAGAAAGAAAAACATTTCGGAGGAGAGAGAGAGAGAGATAAAAAAAACACGACCCTCTCCTCCAATTTGCCGTCTTGCGCCTCCTGCTCCACCTTCTCCTTTTTCTACCCCTCTGCCCCTTCCTATCTTCTTCTTTTTCTTCTCTTCTCCTCCCCCTCCTTAACAATCCTCCTGATTTAACCCATCTTTTCTCTCGCTCTCTCTTTCTCTCTCTCTTTCCTAAATCCTTTACCTTCCTTTCGGAAAAAACCACGGCCGCACCCGTTTGCTCCTTTTCTCACTCAAATTCTTCTTCAAAGAGTTTCTCTACCCGATTTTCTCCAATCACTCTGTCTCCCTCCCAACCTCCCCCTTCTTCACCCCATTACTCCCACTCCATCCTTCGCCATCTTCTCATTTTCGTCCCGTTCTTCTTTCCACCGGCCCATTACTCCTTCTCATTCCTACCTTCCATTTATCTCTACCTATCCTCCCCCCCTATCCTCCCCCACTATCTTCCCCCACTATCCTCCCCCACTATCCTCCCCCACTATCCTCCCCCACTATCCTCCCCCACTATCCTCCCCCCTATCCTCCCCCCCTATCCTCCCCCCTATCCTACCCCCTATCCTCCCCCACTATCCTCCCCCACTATCCTCCCCCACTATCCTCCCCCCTATCCTCCTACCCTATCCTCCTTCCCTATCCTCCCTCCCTATCCTCCCTCCCCATCCACCTTCTCTTTCTTCCTCCCACTATTAGGTACTCCTTTCCTTCTACAGCCACCCACCCCCCCCATCCAACATTGCTCCAATCCCTCCCTCTTTTCCCCCTCCCCGTCTCCTCATGGCTTACCTCACTTCCTCTCTCTACCTCCCTTCTCCTCTTTCCCAACCTTAACGCCCCCCACTATTTTCTCCATCTATCTCTCCCTGGGATGCTCTCTATCTATCTCCGTGTCTTTTTGAATTCAACCCATTCAACACGTTCATGCACTGTGCTACGCACTCACGTATCCACGCACACTGAATCACCCACGAACCTCTGGTCCTCCTTTTCTACCTCCTCTTTATCTTGATTTTTTATCACGTTTTCCTCCCTCTATCCGCGGCGTACCATTGCAGGCGTCGCCTTTCCCCGCAAATAACGTCCGCTTTTTAACTTCGCCCCTCCCCAATCTCCATTTCCCTCCCTCCAAACCCCATCTCTCTCCCACCTCTTTCTCCTCCCCCACCCCCCTATCTCCCCCTCCTATTCTCCCTCTCCACCTTCTCTCTCCTCCTCTCCCTCTTCTCACTCCCCGTCTCCCCTCTCCTCCATCTTTCTCTATCCCCTCTCTCACCAATCTTCCTCCGACACCTTTTCCCTCTCCCCCACCTCGCTTTTTCGCCTTCTCCCTCAGGTACCTCTCCCTCCTATCGTCCTCCCCAACCTACCTCTCTCCGCTCTCCTCCACCTCTCTCTTTCCTTTCTCTCTCTCTCTAACCCTATAATTCCCTCCTTATCTCAATTTCCTCCTTTTCCACTTCTCGCTACCTTTCACCTCCACTCCGACCAGTGCTAACTCACCAGCACGGACATGGAGATAGAGAAAAAGGCATTTCACCAAAGCTGATCCCGCTTGCGTCATCGGCTATTTTTATTTTATTTTATTTCTCCCTTCCACCCTCTCTCACTCTCTCTCACTTTCGCTCACGGACCGACACTTAAAGAAAAAATGAAGAGCGATTATCTCCGTTTGTGCGCGCGCGCGATCTGAAAACCAAACGTCGAGAAAATTGATTCTCTCTCTCTCTTTCTTTCCCTCTTTTCGGTTTTTCTTATTTTCTTCCCGTGAAGCGACTCCTTCGCATACATAATGCCTTCGCGTGAAGGGTGCAAGTAATAATATAAGAAAAAAGAGGCGATACATTAAATCAAATGGGCCCTTTGAATGGAGAGAGGATACTAGCTCTTGAGAATGAGGAAAAATTGGGCAAAGGTTATTAAGGAAACCATGGGACGGAATGAGTTACGGGGGCGTGGTACGTTTTAGAGACTTTTTTAAAAAATCCGTTTTATTCTAGATTAAATTTATTGTTCCGCGAGTCCCGAATCAATTATTTCTCTAGACTCCGGTAGTTGGATTCATTCATTCGTTTTCCTTACCTCTTGCCACCGATGGTGGGTCTACCGTTTTTGCAGATTGCCAAGCATGGAAATGATCTACGTGAAATATGAGAAAAAGAAAAAATATATTTTTTGAAGTGAAGAAATATTTCATTGATAAATTGATTAAAATCGATAAGGAATATATATATATATATATATATATATATATATATATATATATATATATATATATATATATATATATACTTAAGGAAAAGGAAAGGTAATAATAAGGGTAGCAACAAGGTGTTGGAGGAAGCCCAGTGGACACTTACCTAGAATGAAGAGCCGCTGGGGGTGCTGAGGACACACGAAAAACACAAAAGAACAAAAACTACACAAAAATGGAGCTTTCGGGCTGATGCCCTTCTTCAGCGACGGAGAAACATATACTGTTTGAAGTGACACACTGGGGGGATATGGGGAGGGGGGAGGGGTAATGAGAGAAGTTCGGGGATAGGAGGAGACGGGTAGGAGGGACGGCCAATAGGGTTATCGGAGGTTAAGACCAGGTGGGGAGAAAGAGTTAAGGAGAAAGATGTAGGCCAACTCCCACTGTCGAAGTAGGGGAGCGGAGGTATCATCCGGTAAGGCACGGATAATCCTTACAGTGAAGCAATTATTGAAGGTGGCCTGGTGTGAATTGGCGTGAGAAGCCACCGGAAGGGGACGGTTAGTGTTTACGCTGTTCCGGTGGCCATTGATTCTAATGTTGAGGGGGTTGCTGGTGAGGCCAACATAAAAAGCAGGACACAGTGTGCAGGTGAGGAGGTAAATGACGTTCCTCGTCGTGCAATTACTTCTGGAGGGGATGGGGTAGGTGATGTTGGAGGAGGGGCTGGTAAATGAAAATGAGGGTGGGTGGATGGGGCATGTGAGACAACGGGGTTTGCCGCAGGGTTGAGATCCTGCAGCGGATGGAGGGTTGGGAGTGGGGGGTTCTTTCTTCCACAGGATGTTTCCCAAATTAGGAGGCCGGCGGAAGGAGAGAATGGGGGAATTAGTAAAGGGGGGTTGGTGGGAGGTGGAAGTAAGAATTGGGTGGGCAGCGTGAAGGATTTCCTTGAGGACCTCGTGAATCCCGGGGTGGAAGAGGGTGGTAAGGGTAAGAGAAGGGGTAAGATCGGGAATAGGAGGAGTAGGAGGAGTGTGAGGGTGGTGTTTGGTGGTTACCGGTGTGATTACCCTCCGGATCTGGTCACGGATCAGGCCCGGTGGGTAACCGCGTTTGAGGAGGGCATCTTCGAGGATGGAGTAATATATTGAGAGAGACCTCCTGTCTGAGCAAATCCTCCATCCTCGGCGGGCTAGGGCATATGGGATCGAGGTTTTGGTGTGTAGGGGATGGCAGCTTTCGAAGTGGAGGTATTGAAGGCTATTGGTGGGTTTGATGTGGACGCCGGTGCGGATTTTTCCGTCATGGATGGAAAGGTCGACGTCCAGAAAGGTGATGTTAGTGGTGGAGGTATGGTAGGTGAAGGAAAGCGTGGGGTGAGAGGAGAGGCGTAACAAGAAGGATTGGAGGGAGTCAGGTCCATTGGTCCAGATGAAAAAGATGTCGTCAATGAATCTCAGCCACAATAGTGGTTTGAGAGGTGTGTTGAGGAAATGAGTCTCCCATTCCCCTAGGTAGCAATTGGCATAAGAGGGCGCCATTCGAGTGCCCATTGCTGTACCCTTAATTTGGAGATAATGGTGCCCTCCGAAAGAGAAGTTGTTCTTTTTCAGCACCATTTCTGCCAAGTGCAATAGGAAATGGGAGGACGGTCTTTTGTCAGGTCTTGTGTCAAGTAATTTTCTGAGGGCAGAAAGTCCGTCATCATGGGGAATATTGGTGTAGAGGGAGCAAACGTCAATGGTAGCCAAAATGGTGTTGGGTGGGAGGGGAGAAGGGAGGTGCTTAAGGCGTTGGAGGAAGTGGTTGGTGTCTTGGATAAAGGATGGCAGTAGTCGGACGAGAGGCTGTAGGTGAAAGTCCACGAATGCGGATATGCGCTCCGTGGGGGAGTTGAAACTGGCAACAATGGGACGGCCAGGGGTGTTAGGTTTATGAATTTTAGGAAGAAGGTAGAAGGTGGGGGTACGGGGATTCTTGGGGATCATCAGGGCGATGGCAGAGTCGGTGAGGCCTTCCTGTTTTCCTGCGGAATGAAGATGGGAGGAAATTTGGGAGGAGTGGAGGCTTGTGGGGTTGGAGGTGAGGGGGAGATAGAAGGTTTCGTCGGAGAGCTGGCGCTTGGCTTCTTCATTGTATTGGGCGCGATCCAACACAACCGTGGTGGTGCCCTTGTCCGCGGGGAGGATAATAATATTTCTGTTGTGTTTAAGTGTAGAGATGGCATGTCTTTCACGTCTGGTAAGATTGTCTTTGTGGTCAAGAAGGTCGGGAAAGTTGGGCTGGGAGATTCTGCGAAGAATATAATTAAGATAGTGTTCTACCGGGTGTTGGGAGGGAAGGGCGGGTGGGATATATTGGGAAGGGGGTTTGAAAATGGAAAAGGTCTGTGGGAGGCCGGCGGGGAGGTTTGGGTGAGCAGAAGGAGAAGGGTCCCCTTTGGGAGGGTTGGTTTTTAGGCGGAGCGTGCGAGCAAAGGCCTGGACGTCGGCGAGGAGGCGGAAATGATCGAATTTGGTGGTGGGACAGAACGAGAGGCCGCGGGAAAGGAGTGCTGTCTCAGCAGGAGTGAGTTCGTGGGAGGAAAGGTTTACAATGTCGTCTGGTTTGGAAGAGGTGGGGGTGGTGGGGGGAACAGAAAGGGAATCGGAGCGCTTCATATGTTTAAAATTTGAGACAGAGGGGACCCTTTGTGGAGTACGGAGTGGAGGTGGGGTGGGAAAACCCAAGAGGTCCGCAAGGCAGGGCTTTTGGCCTATAAGTGGAGGGGGAGGGTTGATGACCTCACCAGATGGTAAAAATGGTAGGGGTAAACCAAGTTGGAGGTGCCGAACGCACATAAGGGAAAGCTTGCGGAGTAGTCTGCTTTGGTTCGATGTGAGATCTTTCGTCGCTTGAAGGAGAGCGGCGTTGAGGTCGGATACGGAGTTTGGGGATTTGCAAAGATGGAGGACAAGAGTTTTGCATTTTGCAAAATGGACATTGGAGAGTGTGATGTATTGAAGTATGGTGGATCGAATAATGTTGAGCGAAGTGAGGTGATAGGTGAGGGCAAGGGATGCACGGATTGGGGGAGGGAGGCCTGAGAGGGGAATTCTGATAGTGAGAGATTTGGGAGAGAGGCCTAGCTGAAGACAGGAATTAAGGAATTCGATCTGACAATTGAGGGAAATGTGCCTACGGAGGTGATAACGGAGATGGGTTATATCCATGGTGGAAGGGAAGAATGAAAGAAAAAGGCGACAGGAGAGAATTCTTGAGTGAAGGTGAGACAACAATTAGAGAAAACACAACTGTGAAGAACAATTGAGAAGAAGATACGATGTATAAATACTTAAGGAAAAGGAAAGGTAATAATAAGGGTAGCAACAAGGTGTTGGAGGAAGCCCAGTGGACACTTACCTAGAATGAAGAGCCGCTGGGGGTGCTGAGGACACACGAAAAACACAAAAGAACAAAAACTACACAAAAATGGAGCTTTCGGGCTGATGCCCTTCTTCAGCGACGGAGAAACATATACTGTTTGAAGTGACACACTGGGGGGATATGGGGAGGGGGGAGGGGTAATGAGAGAAGTTCGGGGATAGGAGGAGACGGGTAGGAGGGACGGCCAATAGGGTTATCGGAGGTTAAGACCAGGTGGGGAGAAAGAGTTAAGGAGAAAGATGTAGGC
The DNA here is from genome assembly GCA_036926305.1 of Uropetala carovei. Classification (NCBI taxonomy): domain Eukaryota; kingdom Metazoa; phylum Arthropoda; class Insecta; order Odonata; family Petaluridae; genus Uropetala; species Uropetala carovei. The sequence continues at coordinate 15,024,670 of JAXCHB010000060.1, read as the reverse complement.
CAACTCCCACTGTCGAAGTAGGGGAGCGGAGGTATCATCCGGTAAGGCACGGATAATCCTTACAGTGAAGCAATTATTGAAGGTGGCCTGGTGTGAATTGGCGTGAGAAGCCACCGGAAGGGGACGGTTAGTGTTTACGCTGTTCCGGTGGCCATTGATTCTAATATATATATATATATATTCTAATATATATATATATATATATATATATATATATATCATCATAGGTAGTCTGTCCGTTGAGTATAAAGCGCCTCTTAATGAGCAATTAAAATCATTTAGAAGCATAAAAGTGCTTCGTGTGTACGTTCATTAAATACGGTAATGAAAGTAAGCATGTAAAAAAATGACAGAGTTGCAAAACTTTGTCGCGAATTCGTAAATTTGCGATTTAAAAAAATAATTCGAATTGTATTTTTCGAAGTGCAGTTCCTTAAAACTACACATTTCACACGATCCACTCTTAGAAATTTTAACGGAGGAAATGGATGAATGAAAGGACAGTCGATAAACACAACTATCGTTTTCTTTCTCGGAGGAAAAAAACATTCGGCGATCAAAAAGAAAACATTTTTTTCCTCCTCCCCAACTTCTCTTTGGTGAAGCATCAATATTTCAACAAAGATGATTCAAACCGACCGTAATCGCTCGTCTTTTTTTTTCCTCCTTTCGTCTCCATGGAAGCAAAGAGAAGGAGTTTGGTGTGTGGGAGCGGAAGAGAGGCTTTGAGTGAGCCCCTGCCACCATCCTCCTTTATCTGGCCGTCGGAGGAAAGAAAAAAAAGCGAAACGAGAAAGAGAGTAGTGGTCTCTTTCAACTAAACCGATTGTCTTTTCTTTTTCTCTTTCCATCCTCCCTTCCTCCCTCTCCTTTCCCTCCGCGCCTTGAAAAAAATAAAAAAAAGGTCGCCAACCGAGAGGGCAGGCACCAGCATCCTCCTCCACCCCCGCCGACATCGACGCCTCCGCCACAGACGCCGCCCCCGCCGACCTCCTCGCCTCCTCGCGATGACAACGACGATGCCCCCGGACGCCAAGACACGAGGTCTCCAAGCCTCCGGTGTAGCAGGTGAGCCAAGGGCGTGTCCCCGTTTCTTTATTTTCTTTCTTCAATTTTTATTTTTAGAGGAGGAAAAGTGGGAGAGGTTTTTTTTGTTTCGGTGAGAGAAAGGCGGAATGAAAAAAAAGGTGGAGAGAGGAAACGGGAAGAGAACTGGGCAATGCCACTGAGGAAATGTCCCGCGAAACTGCAGACTGAGACGTTTTTTATTTTATTATACATAATTTCACATACAGCGTATTCGCCATTTCTCGGTGAAATTTTAACAGTTGGCAAAGACATAAATCAACATATAACACAACACCCATGCCCGAAGCGGGATTCGAACCCGCGACCTATTGGGTTAGAAGGCAGGCACACTGCCAACCAGTCTAATCCGGTGGGCAAATGGAAGATGATTTCGTGGAAAGCTATGGTTCGCAATTCGATTTAGCAAGCGTAAGTGAGATACAGTTTGGAAAGGAGTGATCCTGTGGTATCGTGAATTATTTTTCGAGGATATTTTCGTAAGAGAGAAATATGAATCGTACGATTAAATACGTTTAAAAAATATGCGTAACTTTATATATTGAAAAACATGTAACTTCAAAGGCATTTTTGTTTGTTTTGTAAAATAAATTTAAGGATCGAAAATCAAAATTGTACCTAGGTAATTGTGCACATATTAAAAATTATACCGAGGCCACGGAAAACAGACACGGTGAGTCCTCAATATTCGCTGTTTTGATTATTCACGAGGGAATTCGCGGCATATAAACTTGACTATTCGGGTAATCAGCCATTCGTAAATTGCAGCTGTCAATACGCAATCAGTGGAGTTGTAACATTCGCGGAATTGGCTTTTTGCGATGATTTCCAAGAACATTAATGCGAAACATTAGTTTTTCAACAGTTTAGTCATATAACCTACCGGTTTAACAAAACAACCGAATTTATTCAGGCAACCGTTCCAACGTAATAGATGGTTGTCTATGCTTTTGCAATAGAAGGCCGCGTCCGTCGATTCAAACCACTCTTGAGACTGCTGCAATAACGATGTCCTCACATGTGCCCTTACAGATGCCTTTTTTAGCGGTACGAAGAGAATATGCCCGCCGGGTTAGACTGGTAGGCAGTGCCCCTGCCTTCTAACCCAAAGGTCGCGGGTTCGAATCCCACTTCGGGCATGGATGTTGTGATGTATGTTGATTTTCTCTAAGAGAATTTGACGGTGCAATATAACCTTAGCTGTTGACGCACCTAAAAACCTAATTACTAGTACTACTACGAACAGAATAGAACACGCGTAGCAGGCGCTTTTCTTAGTTTCGGCTAGCGCATGGGATCGGCAGCCTTTTTCCTAGGATGTCACTTTTTCAAATTATGTATAGTACTCAGCATAAAAAGTGTCACATTCATTGGTGAATTCACGGAGGGTGATCCTACCTACCTTACCTTTATTTTACATTTTCCGATTTCTCTACAAAACAAACTTTTTTACTTCATACGTTCATACCTTTTTCTATTTTTCTGCTATTTCTATTAAAATAATTCTAGAATCCAGTTTCGTTCTAGGAAGTTTTTATGTTTTTCAACAGGGAGAGTTGCTGTAGAAAAACGCTCACACAGTGGCGGATTAAAACTCTCTGAGGCCCCTAGACACAGGCACTTTTGGGGCCCTCCTCGTTGTTTGTGATGGTATAAAGAAAATTATGATATACTGAAAAACGCTTTATTTTTTCTTTTTCAAAAAACACGAAAATAAGCCTTTCAAATTCACCTTCCGGACTTTTGAGGCAGCAAATGTCGTTGGAGCCCCTTGGCCTATTGAGTAATCCGGCACTGCGCACACTAGTACGAGGGTTGGATTTTTAACAGTGGCAATACTGTATTAACAACGCTCACAATCAGAGACGGAACTACATTGTGTACACAGTTTGCGTAAGAAAGTAGCAGGTGACGGTTATGCGTGTCAAGTTTGGTCGTAACCTTTATTCGGTTGACCGAGAAATAGTAAATTTTAAAGCAGTTCGTGGTGATACCGCTCTAAGCAATGTTCAGCAAGTAGGAACAGCGATATTGGATAAAAATTGATGTGGCTCGATGATGCATCGCTAAAGAGTGCTGGCAGGGACTTCGTGAGGCATGTGGAGAGGGTGCGTTTACGAACCGGAGCTGAAGCGTCAGTGGCAGAAGTCTTCATCGCCTCGTCCCAAAAAAGCTTCGACAAGATCCTAGCAACATTAAGACCATGTTGATAGAGGCGTATGATTAGAAAAGTGTGATACTGACTCATATTGTACCTCAGGGTACAACAGTAAATACTCAATACTATTCCTATTATTTGCAACACCATCTGACATTTTCTGACCGATCTTTTTGCACGACAATGCACGTTGTCATGTTGCAGGTCCTGTCAAGGATTTATTGCGTCCCTGGAGGTTAGAACACCCTCCATATTTCCCAGACATAAGTCCTTGTGACTTTGATTTGTTAGCAAAGTTGAAGGAACCATTGCGTGGAAAACGTTTCCCCAACATCGACGAGATCTTGCGAGCGATAGGGTGATCGATTACAGACAACAAAAAACACACTGCTGACGGTATTCAACGACTTCCACACGTATGGCAGCAAGTCGTATAGTTAAGGGGCGACTGTATTGAAGGAATGCAGATGATAAGTTGGTGCAATAAAGTTCCGTTTTCAAACATATACAATGTTGCCATTATAAAAAATCCGAACCCTCGTACTTGAAGAGCCGCATTCGACTCAGCCTGGGCTAGCGACAAATTCTGGAACGACACTAACAAATTTTCGGTTACTCGTTGGTCATTCCTCGTAATTCGTTTAAAAATTTTTAAGATTTCAGTTTTGGATGTTTGCTACGACGACCTGGAGAAAAGTTTTCTTGTTCGGTAAGAAAGAAAAAAAGGGTTGAAGAAGAAGCCGAGCGGGGAGGGAGAATGAAGGAGAAAAACATCAAAAGTTTTCTTCGTTCTTTTTTTTTGCGCGGCAGTGCAATAAATCACAATTTTCGCAACTGAGAGATTGTTAAAATAAATTTCGGGGCGTATTTGAACCGGAGCCTGCGGGGGTTAATAAGTTTTCATAAAGACCGAAAAATGGAATTTAGATAGACACTAAAGAGCTCGTGCGAGTCCGTAGGGGGAGGGAGGGTGAAAAAAAGAGGGGGAGACAGAGGAAAAAAAAAAAAGCCCCGGTCCAAGCAGAAAAGGGGATTTTAAATATTTAGTTCCCTCGATTAATCAAGCGTACTTAATTAAATTTATACATGTTCACAAGGGAAATGTAAATTATAAAAATTTTATCTCTTCGTGCTGCAGAATCTCGCGTGCATTTTAAAGAGTTGAAACGAATGTCTTTTACCGTAGAGTTTTAAGTAATCATTAGGGGAAAAAATGCAAAGCTCGGAGAATTATTTTTTGTTGGCTACAGGATTACTAAATCCGTCACAGAAAACTCGATATTTTTATTTTTTGATTTGATTTATCAAAGCACTGAGCGGAGGAAGTTGATTTTTTTTACGGTAAGCTCCGAACTACTTTTTCTTGCAGTAACCTCTTTAATTATCGCCGACTTCGCCACGTTTTGCGGCATTCCTTATTTCCCGCTGCCCGTTTTTGCATTTTTAATGTTTGGATCCGAGCCTTCTCCACAGACACACAAACGGAGGGAACATTTTAAATTAATAATAACCTCACTCGGAAGCAATTTAATCTCGAATGCATTTAGGAAGAGGAGTACAAAACGAAAGAACTGAACCCAGCCAAAATCCTTTACGTGGAACTTGACTATTTTTTTTTTAGAAAAATTACCACGCATGCACGTACACAGCATCGAAGGTTGTAAATTGTAAGCTCTGCCGGCGACAGCGAAGAGTTAGGGCCAATAGGGGTTTTTTTAAAATAAGTAAAGGAAAAAAAGGTGGAAGAAATCAGCCTCCAATCTTTTCACCCTATCTATCTAACTCACTCTTTCCCCGAGCCTTCACTCTGTCACTTTCTATCCCTACCTTTTCAACTCTTCCTCTGCTTCCCTCTACAACCGCTCCTCGTACGATTCCCAACCCAACACCTCAAACCCTCCTTAGCTTTTTCCTCGAATTAGTTGGCATCTTCCGCACGTTTTCTTTAGGAACAATTCGACACAGCCGCTTCCCGCCTCGCCCTCTTTTCCTTCCCTCCCTCCCCCTTCGCTTTCTTTCACCCTCTCGCTCGACAGAGAGACAGATGCGAAGGGGGAGGGTCGGGTGGGAGGGAAAGAAAGCAGGAGTTGAAGGCCCTTGTCGTCGTGCAGCAAGTGGAATTTCTAGTGACGGAGACCGGTAGCCAAGGTAGTGTGATAGACGGAGAGAGAGAGAGAGAAAGGTAGAGAGAGGGAAAGGGAGAAGAATATGAGAACGAAATAGACGGTCTCGAGAGAAAAGGAGGGAAGAGGGATGGGTAGTTAATCGTTTTTTTGTTTTTTATTATTAAGGCTAGACTGGAAAAAGAAAGTCCCTTCTTTCATATAAAACGTTGAAGGTAAGGAAAAAAATAAAAGGAGGGAAAGAGACGGGAAAACAAAGGGAGTGAAGGAGACTTGAGTGAAAGAGAGGAATAAATTATGCAGAAATAAAATGAGAGAAAGAAAGAGAAATGAAGGTGATAGGGAGGAAAAAGAAGTGACCCATCCATCTCTAACTGTGACTTCACGGTGAAATTCGGGAATTTGGTTTATTCCTTTAATATTTTCCGTATAATATTTTGCGAAAGTCTGCAGCGTTGAAGTAATATCATTTCGATTGAATGTACTTAAAATTTAACATTATCTTTTTAAACGTCTTGCCAAAAATTTGTAGCGTAATTAGATATCTTCAGCTGAAAATAATTTATGTAACAAAGGGTTAAAATAAAGATATACTAGAAAGAAAGAGAAAAATCTTGTCATACAGAGGAAGAATGATAGACAAAAGGTGAGAATGTAAGGGAATTCCCAGAATGAGATACAAGAGAAAAAATGTAGTGAAGATTCACTTTTATATATGTGATTTATTGTCGTTGTTTTTCCGTATCTTGCAACCCTTGCTTAATCCTGTACATTGAGATTGTATTCGGAATTTTAACGGTGAAATTGTAAGAACTGTTTTCGATACACACACACATATCCACTAATATAATAGCCTTTAGATGTCGTTCTGCAAAACATTTTCGTCGCTAATGGAAACCATACCGTGACTATATTAATGAGATTTTGTATGTAAAATAGAATCAATATTGCTATTCCTTGATTTGTGCGTATTAAAGTTGTTATTAGTGTGTTTGTGTTATTTATAAACGCGCGTCAGCATTATAGTTATTAACAATAAGTTGTAACGAAAGAAATAGTTGACGTATTTTCATCAGTTTAAAAAATATATTTTCAGAATATTTCCTTAGAATTGTTATTTTATTATGTAACAAATTTATTATTTTTTGTATGTAGGTATATGTTGCAGTTTGGAAGTGGCAATTTTTAATTGACTTTATATAATTTAGTTCTTTATGTAGCAATAATTCATTGTATATTTCACGTGTTAGGTTGCCCGAACTAAACTGTTTGGATATTATTTAAGTTATTTTAAGAAACGCTAATAATCGTAAAATTATAAAAATAACGATATAATAAAAAGGTATTTTGTAAGGGACATTAAACGCTGACATTGAATCATTGATTTGTCAATTCGCGTTGACGTTTTGAATCAAACCTTAGCCAAAATCTACATCTTGAGCTATATTTACATTCATTTAATACTTCATTCGTGTTTGTCCATAATTTTTGACAAGCAACATGTTTGATTGAGAGAATTCTTTCAATCAAATAAATATAAACCAATAAGCACGTGCCCAAAAAACATGTGCCACATCAAATATCGAATTCGGTAAGTTGCCCTCTACCGCAACTAAAAGGAACTTTTACGAGGAAAAGAAATATGGTGTAAAAAGGGAGAATGAACGATGGAGGGAGGGAGGAAGAAGAAAGTTGGAGAACGAGGAAGAAACGGGAAAATATTGGGGACGGCATAGGGAGAGAGAGAGAGAGATTGAGAGAAAGAAAAGAGTTAGACCGGAAATATTGAGAGAAATCGAGAAGGCAATAGGACGGAGAGTGCGAGCGTGTGTGGGTTGTAGCTAGCTCGGAAGAAAAAAAGAACAATTAGTGAAATAGCGAGAGAGAGAGAGAAAGTGTAAGGAAAAATAGAGATAGAAGATGCGGTAGTGTGTATGTGGGTTGAGAGAGGGTAGAATCCTTAAGAGAAAGAAAACTATAAGGAAGAGAGAGGCAGACATACAGACAGACATACAGACAGACAAACGACTTTATTGAGGGCGAAATTGAGGCTATACGTATATTATATTATAGGTATGTTCTTACAATTAAGCCTAAGTTAGTAATTACAAAGGAGAATAAAAAATAACAACATATAAACATACAAACACATTGACAGAAAATAAAAACCTGAAACTAGACAAAAGAAAAAACAAAAAAAAACACAATTAAGAGATCCAATTACAGATTCGGAAACTTCTAAAAAAAACATCTGATGCGGCCAACACATGACTTTCTCCATATATGGGGTAGGTATAGATATTTAAATTATTATGAATAGCATTATGAGGCAAAATTATTACTTCGTATCGTAAAAGAATAGTCATCCTTATTGCCGTAAATTAGGTATATTACAGAATTAACCGCTACATGGTGGTGGCGCTGTATACTGGAAATTACGAAAAAGTTAAATATCTCCGAAATGGATGATTCTACGAAAAATTGTTTCGAGCAAAAGTTGGAAGAAATGTTATTTTCTATAACTTTGTTCCTTATAAAGATTGTAAATAACCGTTTTAACGAACATATTCGATGAAAACCGAAAACACCGATTATTTATAAATAATTCCTAAACAATAACTGCTATGGAAAATTGATTGAAATACAAGATGTAGGAAATTATATTTTCTACATTTTTTGTAATAGTCAATGTATGTATACTATCATGACGAATTATCGGAGAAATATCGCAACAACCGAATCGGGTTTCGAATAAACCTCGACTTCCGTTTAACCGGTATTGTCCAAAAACTAATCAGTTCTTTGTGCTCATGCTAAAGTGTTATATATGAAGTTTGGTAACGATATGGCAAGTACTTTTTGAGATAGAGCCCCCACAATCACATACACACAGACGTACACACACACACAGACATTCCGTAAATAGTCTAAACGTGTTCTAGGGACCTCAAAACGTGTATTTCCGTTGAAATCTCGAAGTCGATTTTTTTCGTGATCACAATACTTTCCCTAGACTACGTATGGAGAAAGTAAAAAAGACGAAGTGCTTGTGGTAAAACCTAGGAAAAGAGAGAGTGAGAGAGAAATAGAAAGTGTAGGGAAAAAAATAGAGATAGAAGATGCGGTAGAGTGTGTGTGTGGGTTGAGAGAGGGTGGAATCCTTAAGAGAAAGAAAACTGTAAGGAAGAGAGAGAGAGAGAGAAAGGTTTGGGTATGAGGCAAGTTGGAAGGGATGGATAGGAGAAAGGAAGGAAGGGAGAGGATGTAGGGTGGGGATGGGTGGAAGAAGAAAGATGGGTGCCCTGTGGGTGGGAATGCGTAATGGAGCCGTATTTTTGGAGCGTGTTGACCCAGCTCGGGAAAGGGGAGAGGGTGGGTTTTTGGGATGGAAAGTAGGGAGAGAGAAAAATTACGGAGGAGGAAGAGGAGGCAGCCACCTTTTAGCAGGATGGAGAGGGAGAGAGAGAGAGAGAGAGAGGGAGAATCGGAAAAAAGTGAAGAATGGGAATGTAGGGAAGAGGGGAGGGGGAGTAGGGGTGGAGGGGGGAGGGGGCGTGAGGAGGATATGAAGGGGGAGAGCGGAGGTGAAGCAAGTGTGTGGGAGTCAGAAAAGAGACGGTGAGGAGAGGGAAACGGGAGAGGGAGGGAGAGAGAGGGAGGGAAGGAAACTTAAAAAAAAGAGGAAAAAGTGAGAAAAGGAGGGGTGTGGAGAAAGAAGTCGGGAGTTTAAAGGAGCTGGAGGAGAAGGGGTAGGTGGAAGGTGAAGGTGAGAAGGAGGAGCGGGGAGGGGAAGGAAAGAGAAGAATGGGAGGCGGAAGAAAGACGGAGGAAGGATGGTGGGAGCGTTTTTTGGGGAGGAGTGCGGGGGCGGGGGGGGGGTGGTAAGGAGGAGGTGGGGGGGGAGGAAGTCCGGAGGCAGCAGAGATGGCAATAATAAGGGGAGAAAGTAGCGGAAACATGATGAGAAAGGAATTAGATGAAGAAGAAGACTGTCTCTTTCTGGGAAAATGGGAATTTTTTGGAGGACTCTACTGAGGATGAGTTGGGACGTTTTTGGGTGTATAATCCCTGAAAGAGATAGAGAGAGAGATGTGGGAGTGAAATTACAACGGGTGAGGATTGGACTGGACAGGATGAGAAAGAGGTAATATGAGATTACGGTAAGGAGGAGGAAATGAATTAAGGAGAGAGAGTGTGTGTGAAGAGAAGTCGGCGGGGGGAGTAGAGGGGAGGCGACTGATAAAGTGAACCATAAGAAGTGTAGCGGAATCAGCACGTGAATGTGCGGTAAATTCCGGTTTTTCCCGTGTTTTTCATTATTTTTTGTTGTATCCGACAACTTAAAGCGTTTTTTATGGGCGATGTTGGTTCTTGCACAACCAGTACCTCGGCTTAATGTTGACTAGAATATTTTTGTGGGTGATTTGGGGTCACAAATTGGACAATTTCAAGAACCTTTTCGTGCAAAATTTTTTATAGGCGACCGAAATTTTAGGAATAACAGTCCGCTCAATAACCGTTATATGGATTACAATAAAGAATAATCGAGTTTGCTTTATTGTATAAATTCAAATTGATGAAATATGCCTCTCAAATAGTAGCCGTCATCAGTGCTGCTATACCAATAATTAATTGTTATTATTTTTTCGATGACTATGCATGTCACTTATTTTATGCGTTAGTTTTGATTTATAACATTTATTGAGAAATGGGAGTGGTAACCAGGGTTACCACCTCTCCGGGTTTGACCCGAAGTCTCCGGGTTTTCGGCCTTGCCGCCGGGCGAGAGAAACAATCTCCGGGTCAACGTGAATATTTTCGAAATTGGCATTAAAGATTACGATTTCATTTTAACTTCTCTAAGAGAATAAAGATTTCATTCTAGAAAGGCAATTAACCTGGTAGAAGGTACACAGGGCCGGTCAAAGGAGGGGAGGGGTTGCAGCGGATGAGAGGTATCCGGGCTCCCGAATAGACATTCGTTTATTGCCCCCAAAATTTAGAGATGTCAGTTACTTATTAAAGAATCTGCCGGAAATTTTGTGCAAACTTTTATTAAAAAATTACGATTTCTCCAAGCTCATAGAGAAAACGGCATTAAATAAATCAACACACATTGACCGAAATAATTGTAGTTAGTATTCCTCGTTTTTTCGCTTACTATACAGCTGTTTTCACATTATGATTATTTTAAATTTTAGGAAGTAATAAATTTTTATTAAAAATTATATTTTTCGTAATTTTTGTATCTTTTTCGTATGTAGGAGGTTGAGTAGGGCCCCCAAAATTATTTCTGTCCGGGCCCCCTTAAATGCTTCAGCGGTCCCGAATATACACGAAAATATTTTTTTTAAACAGTAATGCAGTACGGTGTATGAAGCAACACAAGCTGCTCTTTGTTTTTCCACATTACACATTTTATGTAACATCATCAGGTATTATACTTACATTTGCATAAAAACTTCAGTTGATTACGTGATTTCGGGAGAAAAAATGACGCATTTGTATACTAGATTATACCCCAGGGCAGTTGAGAAATAATCGTTTCCATGACAATAATCTCGTTATGATGAAAAAAAATGCAAAATCGCAATTATTAACGCAAAATTTAAAGAAATACTATCGATTAGGAAATTCTACGACAAAAATTAGAGTTTCCATTCCGCAGGGAATAGCGACAATCCATCGCTGATATCATTTTTCTTAAGTATTTTAGTGTGGGTAGGGAAATAACCCAGCACGATAGGTTTCAGATTTCCCATTTAAATCAAAATGAAATGATAATTCATTGAATCGATCCCGGAATTTCAATTTTCGCCATAAAACCCATCCCCATGATCTTGGCTTCAGTAGAAAGAGTTTCTAACCAATAGTCATGAAAGATGGTGCATTGGTTCAAAATTTGATAGTGGGGACCGGCAAACAAATAAAGAATCATAGACAGTTACAGCAAAGAAACCATAATCCTATTTTCATTCTGGAAGAGCAAAAACAGCAAAAAATCTCCGGGTCAAGTTAGGAAATCTCCGGGTCAGACCAGAGGAATCTCCGGGTCAGAATTGAAAATGTCTGGGTTAGTGAGGACTTTGAGGTAGCAACCCTGGTGGTAACAGTTGTTCATATGAACCCTAGAGTACAGTAAAATGTACTTATCGTTTTTATCAATTAAACGTTACATGTTAAACCTTCCAAAGGAAATCTCTGTATCAACTTACGCGTTAGGTGATATTTTTGCCATTCCTTTTATAATAAATACTTCATTTCTTCTTCATCACTCGTCCGTTTTATTTTCATCATTCTTCCTCCGCGTCCACGTTTTAAATTTTTTTAAGCATTTCAAATCATTTTCCCCAAGCTTCGACGTCCCACGCACAAGAAAACAGATCCTCCAAGGGTAGCACTTCACCACTTTTTCCTATTCGTTCCCTTTTGCGTGTTCTCAATAAAATTATAGACACGAAAAGAAATGTACGAGTATATACCCTTGAACGGCGGATATGCATAACTCTTTCATTTCATGAAAACACGATACGAAATCGACCCGAGGAAACTTCAATTCATCGATCATCCGCGTTATCGCGTCAAAATCGCCGACGGAGGGAGTGTGGGGGGAAAAAAAGGGATATTTATTTTCGGAACATTCTAATATTTCATAGATAAACGGAGGAGGGTCGAATTTATGCCCACCTCTCCTTCCCCCCCCCCTCCCCCGTGTTTACATGTATTTATGGGTAAATATTTATTTACGTTCGAAACGCTCCACTGTCAGCTGCGGGGGAAAGGGAAAAAAATCGAAAGATTTTTCGTAACGCTTCGCGAGAGAGAAAGAGAGAGAGAAACGACCAAAACGTCGGCAAAGAAAAGGAGAAAAAAGAGAAAACGAGGCGAACCAAACGGGAGCCGTGGAATAACCACCCGTCGGGGGAAATAAGCAAGAAGGGTAATAAAAATGGCGGAGATTTCGAAAGGAAGAAAAAGATGGGGAGAAAAAGAGAGATAGGAAGGGAGATAGAAGGGAAAAAGGTAAGGAAAGGAGGTGGGGGTGAAGGGGGGGGGGGGGGGGGGAAGGGGAAAACCGAAATGTTTGTTTCTCTACGGCGATCTTACCCCCTTTTTAATTTATTTTTTTTTGTTTCTACTCTTGTTATATTTTACGGCCACTTTTCTCGAAGGCAAAAAGAAAATGGTGAGGAAAGGGAACGTGTTTCAAAAGCAGGTCACGCTTCTCGTGAGAAAGCGAGAGAGAGAGAGATGAATCATATCGAATAGTTGGAAACCAATTGTGTAATAACGGGCGTGACTTACAAAACTAAGAGGAACATTGTGTGAAAGTAAAAATAAAAGAATCGACAGCTGTAGAAGATGAGGCGGAGAAAGTATTAAGAGATTGAATAGGTTTTTTATTCTGAGGATAAGAGTAAGATGGGTTAGATTAGATATCGACTTTATTTGGGGCAAGATTGAGGCTAGGAAGTCCATCTATTCCCTTGTCATGATACAAATATAATATTACATACTAGAAACAATAATAATTATAAATATATTATAATAGGCCTGGTCTGTTGGTTGGTTGTTTGGTTGGTCACGCTATTCCATAGGCCGTGCCTCTGGTAGCGAATTATGATATTATCTCGAGAAAGAATCGAGATAGAATCTCGAAATTTGGCAGGAATGCTCGATTAACATATTTTAAGATAAATACGAACATAAATCTTGAAAAAAGTCCCGGGTTCGACTCCAAGGAAGACATTTCCATTTTCCGTAAGGTAACACGTAAAAATCTATTTTTCGACGTGCGGACTTTTATTGTTTTAGAAATTAAAATTGGAAGGAATTAACCTGCGATTTTCGGGTCTAAACCATTTTGAAGAAAAAATTACGTTTCTTATTCTGTTCATCTTTTTTCCACTACAATTCCAAACAGTTCATGTTAAACGTTTAGTTGACATATATTTTGGAAATCTTGCCATTTTACCGGGATGTTGCTTTGGCTACCAATTATATTGTTATACCTTAAAATCGTACTGTTATATCAATCCTTATGGATGTAAGCGTGCTTTGAATGCTTTTAATACGAGATTGGGAAGGAGAGAGAGAGACGGAGGGAAGGGAGAATGAGGGATAGCTGTGGAGAGAGGGGATGAGGAGGGAGGTGGAGAGAGGGAATGGGGGGGAGGGTTGGAGGGAGAGAGTGGGAGTGAGGGGAAGAAGGGAGGGAGGGAGACAGACAGACAAACGACTTTATTGAGGGCGAAATTGAGACTATATAGTCCCTTCTTACATTTAAGAGAGAGTGAGGGGAGGGAGGGAGAGAGATGGAGGGAGGGAGAAAGGGAAGGAGAGGGTGGAAGGGAGGGGGAGGGAGGGAGGAGGAGAGAGAGTGGAGGAGGTAGACAACTATTTTCAGGTTAACTAAAGATATTCCGTCATATTACGCTAGTATTATAACAATAATACAATACTGAAAAAAGACACTTGTGTGGGAAAAATAAGGACTATTGCATCCATATAAAAAAAACCCACAGCAGGAAAACACCCACATATGAACGGAGGGATATTTACGAAACACTGATTCCTAGGCCGCAAGTAGGGTTTAAAAATCTCATAGTTTGAGAAAAGAAATGGATGCAACGGTAGAGAAGGGAAGGAAGAGGAAAATGGGGAGTAAGAGAGAGAAATGGAGGAAGAGAGAGAGAGTTTAAAGGGAGGGAGAGGAAAGAAAGATAGGAGAAAGGGAGGGAGAGGATTTACTATTTAATTTCACTCGATCGAATATTCGACCCACCTCTCAAAACCTTTCTTTTATATTTCGATAACGCCAACGTTTACAAACCGTCGCAAAACGTTCAGATACATTTGAAGATTCACCGGCAAGGTTGTAACGTGTACATGAATTAATAATATAAAGGACGGTGTTGCTTTGTCACTCTGTGTGTAATGCTATTTGAAGCTTAATATCTCGCAAACGACTGAACCGAATTTGATGAAATTTTCAGGATAGCATTATGACATAATAACAAAACGTTTTTATGTATCGAACTCGAGATCAAAGGCCCGGGTTCGACTCCAGGGAATAATTTCCATTTCCAATAAGATAACACGTAAAAATCAATTTTTCTCCGTACAGGATTTATTATTCGTATTTGAAGCGTTTCGCTTTCTGAATCGTAATTCTCCCGTTAAATTTTAACGGGCAATTCTACTAGTTGTTTAATAATAAGTGAGTACCATTTATTAAAACGCTCAAATATACATTTCCACATACATGCCCATCTATGCAATCCCTGCTTATACGCATACGTTTAGGAGAAATGTTGGAGAGAGAGGAAAAACGGAGGAGAGGGAAATGGGAGGAAGAGGGAGAGAGAGATAGATGGAGGGAGAGTAACGAGAGAGAGAGAGAAAGAAAGGAAATGGGGAGGAAGTAAAAGATGGGAGTTGGGGTAGATTAACGGCTCTGGATAAGTAGTCAAAGGAGAAGAGGAAGTGATGTAATCAGTAAGAGGAAAAGAGAGAGAAATAGGGGGGGAGGGGGGAGGGAGAGACAGCGTGGTAGAAAGAGAAGGTTCTGGAAAACAGAGGCAGGAAACGTAGAATAAAAGAAAATAGCAAGAGAGAACAAAGGAGATAGAAATAATAGGCCGAAAACGTTCCGAGTCGTAACGGAACGGAAATCGGGAAAGAAATGGGGGGAAGTGTAAGTGGGGAAAGAAATAAGAGGTCTTGTGACACCACACCGGTGAAGGAAAAAAGGATAGAGAGAGAGAGAAATGATTGAAATGGTAAGGAAGAGAAGTGGGTAGAAGTTATAGTACAAGGAGGAGGAAGGGTTTTTAGTCGTGGGAGAAGTCGAGTGGCGGTTTGGATCAATTTGTGGGAATGTGTGAGAGTATGGGAGAGAAAGAGGGAGGAAGAAATTCTGTTTGAAACGAAAATGGCTGCGAGTCAGGGGAAGTTAACAGTGTATCGGATGGCGGAGAGAGAGAAAGAAGGATGTAGAGAGAGAGGAGAGATGAGAGAGGAGATAGAGGAAAGAGAGGAGAGACAGACAGACAGACAAACGACTTTATTAGGGTGAAATGGGGACTATATAGTCCCTTCTTACATTTAACCCTCCGGGCTACAATTACAAATGAAAATAAGATAGTAATAATAATTTCACAGAAAAGAGAGAGAGAGGAGAGAGAGAGAGAGAAGGAGAGAGATAGAAGGAGAGAGATAGAAGGAGAGAGAAACAAGTTTTTGGAAGTAGAAGGAACTGTAAAGAGAGTGTGAAGAGAAATCAGGTAGGAAGGGTGAAGGTAAAAAAAACGAAGGCTTGCATTTAGGTTTAAAAGGGAAAGAGTAATCGGAAAAGTGTCAGAGAGAGAGAGAGAGAGAGAGAGAGAAAGGAAAGAGCAAGAAGGAGGAAGTAGGAAGAAAGATACGTTGAAGCCAATAAAAGGGGTTCTTCCGGCATAGGATGAGCTACTTTTTTTTTTTTGGTGTACGCCTCGAGGGTTGAGAAACGGACAGACAGCCTGTAACGGAAGAAAGAAGCATGCGTGGGATTCTCAGGTCGAGTTTTAAGAAGTTTTCATTTGAACAAGGACGAAGGAAAATGGCGAAAGAAATAGTTCGAAAAAGGGAGATGAAAGTGAGTGAAAGAGAAAGACGAGGACGAAGTGGAAGAAAGTTTTCGGGGAAGAGACGGGTAGGCCATATTTGATCTGACTTCTTTGAGGGGAATCTGTGTTTGACAGGGGGGCTGAAGAAAGGTGGGGGGGGTGAGAAAAGAAAGAAGGCCCCTTTGCATTGGATTGCACAACTGCGTGTTATCGATTAGGTCCGCCGAGCCTCCCGTGTCGCTAAAGTGCTAAAAAGGGTCGGCTTTCGAAGAGTTTCGGCGTCCGTTATGAGCTGGGGATGATTCCGTGACGTGCATTCCGCTCGCGTCGGTCGATATTCGGCTGTTGTACAAGAATACACTTTTCGATCTGGGGGGAAAAAATATTGCGGAATAAGCGTTTTCCGAGGGCGAAAATTTGTGGAAGAGGATGATTACGTATTTACGCGTGTTGGCAGGCGATGGGATAGAATACATCTATCTCAAAGTGGAGAACGTGCGAGCTTTAAATAATTGATATTTGGTTCGCGTTCGGCTACTGAGGCACCGGTAAAAACAAAATTTTGAATTGAAAAACTCTTATCTAACCAATATCCGTATGAATAAATGGAGAAAGCATTAAGCAAACCGTTTTATGAATGTTGGAGAAATATGATGTTTCAATCTGTAATCATTGAGCTCGGCAACTCTTTATGCGACGAAATAAAAAATAAATGGTCTCTAGAGAAAAGTCATTGTATCATTCTTTGTTATTCGTGCGCTAATTGAAAAATACATTCTGTAAGCGTTGATTCGAATAATTTCTGAATTAACAAAAAGTAAATAAGCCTTGCGTACTATTCGAGAGGGGAATATTCCATATACGCGCCGAGAAGGGCGGGTAATTTTCAAATGAGCAACGCCGTGGAAAGATGGAAGGGCAAGAGGCACAAAAAATTAGAACGTGCAAATTCCGAAGGACTGGAGAGGAGGTTACTGCAGAGTCGGGACAAAGGATCAAAGGGCGAAGCGTCCGCCTAGAGTGCAGAGCAGTTAAGAGGCTCAACAAATGGCCATTTGAACTTTTAAGTGCAACTAAGAAAGAGAAGAATCACTTAGTAAAAATTCCACTTTATTTAAGAAAACGACCGGTTTCAACTAAGAGCCTGTCATCATCATTAGTTGAAACCGGTCGTTTTCTTAAATAAAGTGGAATTTTTACGAAGTGATTATTTTCTTTCTTATTTACGACGGAGTTCCACATAGTTAAGGCTTCTTCCGTTGATTTGAAGTGCAACGTTTTATATTATGAAAAATATATTTCATTTTGCCCTTAAACAAACTAGTGTGAATGAACTACTGATTTGAGAGGAAAAATTGTGTGCTGTACACAATTGTTATGAGGGAGGGATTAATTTCCGAATCTTGCCTAGGGGCATAAAAAAATCTTTCCTCGGCTCTAGTTTACTGGGATATCTTCTTCGGAGTAATACGTTCATGAACTAATGGAAGGTAGCAGAATAAAGTCGATCGATCCATCCGGAATAAATTAACGACCCACCTCACCTCAATTCTGTAGGATTTTACGCTCTGAAGAAAGATTTTCCTACGTATTTATTTTATGTAAAACGGGTGTCATCATTCGGGAAATCGGTCTTCGACGTCGGTCGTTTTATCCTTCGAAGTCACAATATGCGCTACGATTCACCTCTCATTCCTCATTCACTTTCCATAGCGAAAACGAAACAAATGAATAAATTCGGATCATCCTTTTTTTCGCGGTTCCGTAGAATTGAAATTAAAACGATGAGAAAGGCAAAAGAGAAAGATGGTCATAAGCTCTGAGAGAGATATTCTCTCTCTCTCACTTTTTCAAGACGTTTTGTGGAAGTGCAGCTGGAGGATATATCCAACGGAAATGGAGAGGGAGAGAGAGAGAGAGGAGAGAGAGGGAGAGAAGAGGAAATGGGAGGAAGTTGGGAGGAGGGCAGGGGGAAGAACGTAGGAGGAGGAGGAAGAATAATGGAGAGGTAATTGGAAATGTTTAGGGGATAGCAGAAGAGGAGGCTTAAAAAAAAGAAGAGGAAGACAAGAAGGGAGAAAAAAGAAAGGTGAAAAAAAAAGAGACGCGCGAAACAAAAGGCGGAGTGGAAGATGGGGAATGGATGGGGAAGGTAGAGGGGGGGAGGGAAGGGAAAGAGTTAGGGACAGGCAAATGTCTCAATCCTTCTTGCGGGCGAAGCAATAAACCAGCACTTACGCAGTTTTCTCTCCCTTTCCTTTCTCCGGCCCAGTATCGAGTTTTCGCTCGGAGTGAGAGAGAGAGAGAATCACGGGCATTGTTTTTTTTTCCTCATCCTCCCCTTCGCAAAAATTGGAACAGGTTCTCTTTATTTGTTTTTTTCTTTTTTTTTTAAACGGATGGTTTGAAAAATTTTCCAAAGTCAAATAAATATCAAACCGCCACTTACTCGTGAGTACGGATGTGTGAGGTATATTTTAAAAAAATAATAAACGCCCATATCAAATATATTTTTTAGGTTTGAATTTTGCGATTTTCGTATTTACGTTTCATCGGAAGCAAAAAAAAGAGAGGTCTTTCCCATCAAATTAAAACGCTACTATCCCCTTGAATTACGACTAAAAAACTGCATCGAAGCGCCGTAACAAAAGGGAGAAAAAAACGAGGATTTTTTTTTTTTTAACGGCCGCGAGCGATAAAAATTGGAGAGCGAGGCCAATTTAAACGCTTTTCCCGTAGTATTTCGACGAGGGAAAAATATGATTTAATCCCACCTTCGCCTTCGGATGTTTCAAGTTAAATCTCTCGTGAAATTTTACCGTATAACGTCACAAAAATTTTGAATTGTATCGTATCTCAGGCGTACTTTGAAAAACGCGAATGTTTAATAAAATCTGAACGTGACTTCATTTTACTCACCGAATATTTCGAATGCGGTTAGAAAACTATTCATTCATGCGTTAAACTAGATAGGTAACCGATAAAAAAAAACCGCCTTCCGAGCTAACCCTGTTACGATAGAGAAGTCAAGCACCCCTCCCCCTTTTCCTATCCCATTCCTCCAAAAACTAACGCAGCAGGATCGGAACCAAGGACGTTATGGATCAGGAGGTAAAACGCTTTCGCACCATGGGAGGTGGCCCCTTAGAGAGATGGAGGGAGAGAGAGGAGTGGGAGGGAAAGAGAAAGGGTGAGAGAGGACAAAGATTAAGAGGGGAATAGATAGGACCCTGTGAGGATGGAGAGAGGTTGAGAGGAGGCGAAGACATTCAGAAGAGGATGTGAGGGTGAGAGGGAGTGGGAGAGAGGGGAGGGAAGACGGGAGGGTATTGGCCGAGAGCCGGGGAAAAAAGAAAGGATGAAAGCGAAGGTAGAGTAGGAAAGAAGGAAAAGGGACTGATATGGGTCAGGAGCTAGTGTGTGTGCGCGTGAGAGAGGGTGGCATATAAGGGGGGGAAGTAGAGAAAGAGAGAGGGAGGGAGGGAGAGAGGGAAGGAGATAGAGAGAGGGAGGGAGAGTGAGGGAGGTAGAGATAGATGGAGGTAGAGAAGGATTGAGGGAAGTAGAGAGAGAGAGGGAGGCAGTGAGAGGGTGGGAGGTAGAGGGAGGGAGGTAGAGAGGGAGGTACAGAGGGAGGTAGAGAGGGAGGTAGAGGGAGGGTAGAGATTGGGGAGGTGCGGAATGGGAGATATAGGGATTGGGAGTGGCAAGAAGATGAATGGGATGAAAGAGATAGGGGTGGATGAATGGGACAGGCCATGGAGTTTGTAAAGAGGAAGAGGAGGAGGGGGTAAAGGAGGAGTAAGGGGGAGGGGGAAGAGGAGGAAGAAGAAGTAGGAGCAGAGAAAGGGTATGAGGGTTGCCCGGAAGAAAGGAGGAGATGGGTAAAGAATTAGGGAAGACCCTCTTCTTTTTTTAAGTTAAGGCCGAAAGTGCTTCTCAGTTTTTCGAAGAAATGTAATAATATTAATAATAATGTACAGACACACACACACATATATTTTACCTCGTGGAGGTGAAAATTTAACCTTTAAAAAAACCAATTTTTAGGGCGGAGAAAGATGTAATAAATCGGGTTTCATAAATTCTTCCTTGGAGGCATTCTCTCGTCGAAGGATAAGCTTTCCCAGGAGAGAATTTCGGGGGAAATTTTGGCATGGTTCGCGCGGCCTAGAAATAACTTTCGCAGGAGGGCCGATTCTTAAAAGTCTAATGCGAAATTCGCCGCGGCAGGTAAATTTCGAATTAATCGGAGCGTGGTGAGCCGTTTAATTACGGCGACCGCAATAAATATTTCCCAATTATTTTCTTTAAAACGAGCGAAAATAATTGGCAAATATTAAATTCCTCTAAAGTAAATATGACCAATTTAAAACCGAATGTATAATTTTAAATCATAATATTGATACTTGGGACTGATTTTAGGAACTTAGGAATTCTTGTTGTTAATGCGTCAAAAGTGAAAGTATGACAAAATATCCAGCGCGTGAATTTCTCCTTACAGAGCGTGTAATATAATAGCAATATTACTTAAATGTAGCCCGATAATAATTATTGGTCGTTAAAATCTTGATTAATTTGATAAGTTTGAATAATTTTCACAGTGAAAAATATTTTGAATCGCCATGACCTAATACGAGATAAATTTACCGTAAAAAAAAGAAAAAGGGCGGGAAATTTGTGTAATACGAGCCATCAAATTCGTCCATGATTCCAGTTTTCGTGTATACAGCGATTTAATTGACATTGTCAAATTTTACAAACTCTTAATGCTGATAATCCTCATTAATTGCTGTAGATATAAGCAAAACTGCGCATAAACCTATAGAAGTAATTTAGTATTGATTTTTGGAGTAAAATTTGCTTCCCTAAAAACAAGAGATTCCTTATTACGTACTACATAAATCGTATTCCATTTTGTAATAACTGGAAGGAATGCTAATATTGCACGCAACATAATCTACCTTGATACATCTACATAATACCCTGCAAGTCACCTTATTGGTATATGGCAAGGGGATAGACACACTAAACTTTTTTCTATGTTCGTTCTAATTTAAACGCTGGAACAACGCTACTCGCTAATATTAAGCCAACTTTCGCTTTCACTCGAATGAAAGCACTTTAGCATTCCAGATTTTTATCCCCGAAGGCAAGATATATGGAATCAGAATACCAGTAGGAACCATAGGAGCAATTTCTCATACCCAAAAGGATTCCTTTATTCGTCTTCCCATGCCATGCCATTGTTAAATTACTCCCAAAACGCTTCCCGGTATCTGCTTGGCTGGAGAATCTTGGATCTAAACCAAATTCCAAAAACCGGATCCGGAACTCTTGCCCAGGGCTCTTTTAAATCGAGAAGGGAGGAAGGGAGGAAGGAGAGGGGGGGTAGGAGGTGACGGATCGCAGAGTAATTAACAACTGCGATTCCTGCCGCTGTTATTCGAGTTAAGGACGAGGATGAGGAGAAAGGGATTGTGAGAGTAGAGGATAATGGGAAAGGAGGATGGAAAGGGTGAGGAGAAAGTGAATAGAAGGGGATGAGAGACGGAAAGGGGGAAAGAGAGGGAAAGTAGAGTGGGAGGAGGAGGAGGCAGGCTGGAGCCAAGAGGTCGGCAACGTTTTTCTCTTGGGTGACACTCTTTATCAATATTCGTAATCCGTGACCCTTCACGCGTGCGACCCTCAAATTCATTTTCTCCGTAACGCTTACGAAAAGCGGTTATTAGGTATATCATAAGGAATCCTGAATGTAATGCGGTGTCATTGAATCACAAAATACAATTGAATTACAAGTGAAATTATTTTAAACTAGGGGGCAAGCCCTTTGCTCGCTGTTTCTTCGTTCCTACCATGTACCTATTGGATTTAGATTAGTTTAACGGGAATGTGTTTTGAATATGAGTTTAATGAATATATTTTCTAAGGGATGTATATATGGTTTCTAGTAACAAATTAACAAAATTAGTTGATTAACTCGATAAAAAATAAACTTAAGAGGACTGAAATTCTCGGAGATTAAAAATGCCTGAGGTATAGAGCGTTAAAGAGAGAGAGAGAGAGAGAGAGACAACCGGAAATAGGATTTTAGTAATACAGATATAAAATATAAATAACATGAATACCGCGGTCGATTTATTTGATTAAATTCATATCTCTGCTCATTTCGAGCAAGTTTCAATATTATTTTCGATATTTAAGCCGTTATTTAAGTGCATATGCACGGAAATTACCGAGGACAATAATATCGGTAACCATAGAATCTTATTATTGAAATGTTATAAAATTTACCAAAACTCGAGTATAAATTAAAAATATGAGCGAATTCGAATTAGATTGAGTATTCGACGTTAAGAATAAGAATTCTCATTCATTTTGACGTGTTTTAGTGTAAATTTCCTGTCGATAACTTAATTTTAAGATATTTAAAGAGTAAAAGAATGAAAGGTGATTTTTACGTGTTATCTTATGGGAAACGACATACATCCTCTGGAATCGAACCCGTGACCTTTTCCGAAATATTTTTTGGTCATAACGTAAAGATTCATCAACACTGAAATCCTGAGAAATTTCAGGCTTCTAAGTTTATTTCTAATCCATTTATTCAAAAACTTAGAGCGTTACGCATCATGATGACCATTACGATTTTATAACATAGAGAGAAATACATACTTTTCGTATTTATCCTCTGAAACATCGTGCCACTTAAAAACTCTTCGCGTGCCACACTATGCCACGCGTGCCATAGTTTGCCGACCCCTGGACTGGAGAGGAGGATAGCATGGAATGAAATAAAATGATAAAGAGGAGGGAAATTAGAAGGAGAAAGAGAAGGGAAATTGGAGGGAGGAAAGGGAATGGAAAGAAGGGGAGAGGGGAGGGAAATGTGAGGGGTATAGGGAAAAGAAGGGAATGAGAGAAAGAAGAAAGAGAAGGGTAAGAAAAGAGAGACAGACACACAGACAAACGACTTTATTTAGGGCGAAATTGAGACTACATAGTCTCTTCTTACATTTAGGGAGGTGAGGCTAGGAAATGAGGGGTGGAGAGAGAAAAACTGGGGTAGAAGGGGGATAGGAGAATGAGAGGGGGGAGGGAAGAGGGGGAAAGGAGATAGGAGAGGGATAGTGGATAGGGGATATAAGGCAGGGAGAGAGGGGAGGGAGAGAGGGGAGGGAGAGAGGGAAGGGAGAGAGGGGATTGAGAGAGGGGAGGGAGAGAGGGAAGGGAGAAGTGGGGAGGGAGATAGGAGAGGGATAGAGGATGGTTACATAGGAGAGGGATATATGGGACGGAGAGAGGGGAGGGAGATTATATAGGGAGAGAGTAGAGGGAGAGAATGGAGAGAGAGAATGGAGGGAGTGGAGGGAGAGAGGTGTGGAAAGGAGTAGGGAGGAGAGGGGGGAGACAGACAGACAGACAAACGACTTTATTTAGGGCGAAATTGAGACTATACAGTCCCTTATTACATTAAAGAGAGAGGGATAAAGTATAGGGAGAGAGGGGGGAGGGAGAGAGAGGGGAGGGAGAGAGAGGGGTGAGGAAAATGTTTGAAGAGAAAATGGAAACTGACGCACAACAGAATACGAGAAACGCGCCATAAGGAATTCATCGTGCATACATCCACATCCCGTCATATCCTCAGTTCTTTTCCTCCATACTTCTCTCTCTCTCTCTCTCTCTCTCTCTCTCTCTCTCTCTCGCTCTCTCTCTCTCGCTCTCTTTCGCTTTCTCTCTTCGCCTCCCTTTATTATTTGCTTCTATAGACACTGTCGCGCGAACGAAAACTTTCGGTGATTAGAATTTTTATAATGACTCGATATCCAGAGGGTGTTCCAGTTCCTTGAAAACGAAACTCCATTTTTGATCGCCCGTTCGGCATTTTAAATGAGCGTCGTTCAGAGTTAACGAGCGATTTTTACGCGCCCACTCTTCGAGCTCCTCTGTTATTAAGTCTCTTTTTCTCTTTACCCGATATATAATGGAGACGCGAAGGAGTCGCTTGTAACGACGATCGAAAGACTTGATAAATAAAAAGACAATGCTGTCATAAAAGAGCCTCGTTACACACGGTCGTTGCACTATAATCTTTTGTAATTATATCGTAAACAATGTCGTTTTTGCTAATATTGGTGTTTATAGTTATTTATTTGTTCATTCATTTATATACATAAACAAACGAACGGTAAAAATCATTAGTTACATTGATTTCTAGGTTTGATAATCGACATTTTAAATATAACCAAGACTTTTTTGCATACTTTTTTCAAAAAATAATGTATTAAAAAATTAAAAAATTCCATTTTAAACATGCCTTACGTATTGTTTCAAAAAAATAAAATTCCTTCAGAAATGTGTTTTTCTTTAACAGAAAAATTTTCCGTTGTCACTAACATAATGTACGTGTTTAAAATGTAAGACTTTAGATAAACGCCAGTAAATTTACGCCATTGCCTTTATCAAACCATAACTTCGTCCTTTTCCATGTAATCGCTAGATGTGCGATTCATTTTTAAAGCGAAAATTAGATAAATTACAAAGGCGACGTTCATAGGAAAACAAACGAGAGCATTCGCGAAGGAATGCGTAGAAGGAAGCGAGTTTGAAGAGACTACGCGGTAGACCCGCTTTAATCGGCCGATCGATGCTGAAATTGCGGGCCATCACGTGCAATTTGCGAGCCGACGTCTTGCTTATAATAGACCGAACAAAAAAAAACGAAACATCAGAGTTAATCTTTAGCCCTAACATTATATTATACTGCAGGAGGAGGCCCCCCCTTGAGGCACGAAACATTTTTCTTCCCCCGTTAAATATCACTCCCTCTCGGATGTAAATTCCGCAGAGGCTCGGCGTTAAACCGACGTTTATCGCCCTTTAAAAAAGAAAAAAACTCAGTGATTTTCGTCTTGCTCTGGGGATATTTTTCATCGCTGGTCGATTTTTCTTCCAAAACCCATCTCCTCGGTCCTTCCCTCGCGGGAAAGACGCCACTCCCCATAACCCGAACCGTCATCCATCCTCCATCGCTCCCATGCTTCCTCCCCTAAGGCAAGGATCAGCCCAGCCACCCACTAAACACCCCCTTTGAACGGCGCCCATGGCAACGCCCGCTCTCGACGCATCATTTCCTCCACCACGCCGACATCTCAACAACAACAACAACAACAACCGCGGATCATCATAGGTGGCGAAGGAAAGAAAAAAAAAGTAGGAAGAACTCCTGGGCTTTTTTAATCGGCATAATTGAAATAGTGCCAAATATATCCAGCATAGCCTATCATTTCCAACTTTTTTGTGCAGTGTGTGATTTCCTTCCTTTTAGCATAAGTAAATTTAATTAAATTTTTTTATACCAAGAGCGATTAGGTAAGCTAGAGAGCCTTGGTGCGCTGCACTCCCTGCCATCCACCAATAAGGTGAACTACTGGATATTATGCGGATGCATCATGAATATCGTATTTACCCGACTATACGATTACCTAGATATATAACATGGCCCCCCTTTGCAGAAGCCAATTTTGACCAAACAAAATTCTCAAAGGTATTGCGATACAAATAAATCAAACGAGATTATTTACTTTATTTTTTTAATCTTTAAACTTTTTCGTAACGATTTGCCGAGCATAATGCGATTTTAAACTATGTTATATTAGTCATAATTTGTCCGTATTTGTTACTTCTTTGTTCGCGAATATAAGACGACCCCTTAACCTTTTGTTGGAAAAAATATATAATTTCCTTTCCCCTCCCCCCTCTCTCTCTCTCTCTTTTCACTCCGAAGTCGGCACTTCGCTTCCCATCGCAACAATTCCCATCCCTTTACGTTTTTTTATATTAACTGCGTTTGACACAAAGCGTATCACTATCGGAGGACTCTCTCTCTCTTCTCCTCCAACTCACTCCCTCTCTCCCTCAAATCGCTCCTTATATCGACAGCGCGTTCCTTTCTCCCTCCCCTCCTTTAAAAACTCCTCTCCTCCCCCAGTTTCTCCTCCCCCTCACCCTCCCCCTTCTCTGGTCCCGCCTCTCCTACAATTTAACCCGCTCTCGCCAACCGATACGATCCTCATGCCCTTCCGCTAATGGAACTCCCGCCTCAGGCCTCTTTCCTGCACCACTTTAACCCTCTCGCATCGCCCGACCTCACATCCTTCCCTCTACCTCTGTCCTCATGTTTGCTTCCAGTTTATGCTCTCCTTCTCTCCTGCTTTCCCCTCCCCTCCTCCACACGCCACCCTCTCCTTCCTTATCAGAACAAAAACCTCCTCCATTTACCTGTATTCCCCTATAGTAACCTCCTCCTCCCAGGTACTTCTTCTCTTCCTCTTACTCTCACGCAAACTTCCGGGTCACTCGAGTGGTGTGACCTTGCCAACCCTCCCACCTTTCTACTCCATATTTCTCATCCTCCCTCTCTCTCTCTCTCACGTTATGACACCACTCCCACGGGAATCGAGAGTCACTTGTCTTCTCTCTCTCTTTCTCTCTCCCTACCGATACTTCCATCCATCTCCTTCCCTTCCTCCTTGGAATAGACTCCTCGGACTTCTTCTCATGCATTCCATCTTGTTCGTCTTCTGCTTCCCTCCTCGTCCCTGCTCTTTATTTTTCCCCCGCACTACTCTCTCCTGCTTTCTTCTTCTTCATTATATTTCCGATCCTATTCCTCCTTCGTCTTTCGGATTCGTTCTCCTAATATCTCTTTAGCCTCCAGCCAACGTTTTTTTTTCTCTTTTCCTTGACTTTCCTTCCCTTCTTTACTACATCTTACTCGTTAGGACTATATTTCTACCTCAATTTTCCCTCATTGCTTTATCATGTAGCGATGTAAATAAAAAACAGTATCTTGCTCGCCAATAATAATCCCAGTCAGAGATATTGAGGATTATGCGTGTTTTTGTACGTCATCCGGAGTTTGAAAAATTGGTATTTTTTCGATTCTGTCACTTATTTGTGGTCTGCGCGCGGATACGTGGGATATTTGTATACTAGAGAATGTGTGCTTGCATTCTGCAAGCATGTTTTCTCACATAAATGGAAAGAATAAAAAAATGTAAATAATAGTTAAACCCAAAATTTTGCACATCTGGGCCACATTACGTGTTTTTATTTTTGAAAATTATGGGGTAAAAACAACCCCTGTTATATAGGTTTTCATCCTTCTTTTCGAATGCCTCACTTTTTTGCTAAATTTCGTCGATGTAGCACCTCTAGAAGTGCATTTCTGTAAATTCGATTGTTTAAAATTTTTGAATTTTTAACAGCCACAATAATAAATATTTCTAAAATTTTCAATGTTATTTACTACCGGAGCATCATTCTCTACCTTATTTCAAATTTTCAGCTTCCTGTACCTTCAGAAAGTACATAAGCATTAGTCAATTTGTTTGACATTTGAGAATTTATTCCGTCCGAACGAATAAATATTTTCAAATTTCTATATTCCCGTTTTCATTATTTGGCAAATTCTACATGTAGAAAAAATTTCAGCTTCATAGCGCATTTAGAAGTACCTAAACCATGAAATGTTAGTAAAATTGTTTATAATTTTTCCCGGCCAAGAAAATAAACATTGTTGCAATTTTCCAATTATTCCTCCGATTAATTTTTTCGGTTCACCTATGTATTAAATTTCAGCTCTCCAGCTGTTGTAGTTTGGGCCAGACATTAGTATCCTCCTATATCCTATATATATCGTATATCCTCCTCTGTAAGAAGAGTGCTTATAGAATGACTAGTGAACGTGTGCTTGCATTCTGCAAGCATTTTTTCTCACCTGAAAGTGAAAATAACAGCTTAAAATTACTTTCAATGCATAAGCACGCATCTCGGCTCCGAATTACGTGTTTTTCTGTTTCGAAAATATTGGGGTAAAAACAACCCCTAAAATTTATAATTATAATATATTTATAGGTTTTTATCATTCGTTACGAATACCCCACATTTATGTGAAATTTCATCCATGCAGCACCTCTAAGAGTGCATTTATATGTATTTCATTGTTTAAACTTTTTTAATTTTTAATAGCCACAGCAATAAATATTTCTAAAATTTTCAATGTTATTTACCACCGGTACCTTATGTCCTAACCCTGTTACAATTTTCAGCTTCCTGGATCTACAGAAAGTACATAAACATTAGTCAATTTTTTAAACATTAGAGAATTTATTACGGCCGAACGAATAAACATTTTCAAATTTCTATATTCCCGTTTTCATTATTTGCCGAATTCTAGAGGTGGAAAAAATTTCAGCTCGATAGCACATTTAGAAATACCTAAACCATGAAATGTTAGTAAAATTGTTTATAATTTTTACCGGCCAAGAAATTAAACATTGTCGCAATTTTCCAATTATTCCTCCGATTATTTTTCTCGATTCACCTATGTATTAAATTCCAGCGCTCCAGCTATTGTAGTTTAGGCCAGACATTAGTATCCTCCTATATCCTATATATATCCTATATCGTATATCCTCCTCTGTAAGAAGAGTGCTTATAGAATGATAGCATAATCCGATGGAATTTCGTGTTCGTATTTGGTATAACCAGGCGTGGATTAAGATTGAAATTCGTACAAATATAGAGTTTAATGCCATAAACAACAATTTTGAAGCCACGTTTCTCGTAAATTCTGGATATGGCGCCCGGTGACATTATAAAATGACGAGTTTCACGCCATCCACTCCTCGCTAACGGAAGCTGCATTGTGGCTGCGAGTCACAACCTCCCGTAAATAAGGGTAACCGGTGACATCATTTTGTGTGTCAGAAGCGTGCGTATATGAGAAAGAATGTGCAGTAAGTGTACGTTGCACCGATATTTTTTCCTCGCGTTTCCTCCGCTTTATCACTTTTTTTTAAGCTTTACAATTTTTTTCTCCTTTCTCTCTCCGCATATCCGATTTCGTATTTTCATCCATTCCGGTCTTTCCTCTTACCTCTCCTCTTCTCGACATCTTCCTTCTCCGCTTTTTCCCATTTTCCGTTTGCTTTTTCCCTCACATAATCTCTGTTTTCTACATTTTTCCGATTATTAGTGGTTAATTTTAATCCGCTAATGCAGTGTTTTTGAGTGGCGGAACACTTTGGAATGGGAAAATATCGGCGGAACACCTACATAAATATGCATGTGTGTGTGCGTGCGTGCGTGTGTATATATATATATATTCGGTGGAAAATTTTGCTGAACGCTTGATCAATGCTATCGGAACAACAGTTGCAAAACACTGTTCTAATATAATGGCTTTGTCCGTCAGCTCGTCTATCCGTCACACTTACGTTCCCAGTGAACCACTTCTACACCGTTCGATTCAGAGCAGAGGATTTTTCATGGCTATAAAGTTCTTACCACGGTGTAAATTTTAAGACTGCATAGGCAGCATAAAGGGTGTTGTTTTTATTTTAAATAATAATCGGCCCTTAACATCAGATTCGTCAATTCCTTCCTTACCTTTTTCTTATATATATATATATATATATATATATATATATATATATATATATATATATATATATATATATATATGTATATATATCCGTCTTTCCTATCTTATTTCTCCCTCTCTTCCTCCTTATTCCTCGTCCTTTCTCCCTATCTTTGGTATGGTGTGGTCAGAGTATATCTGGTAATGGATATTAAGGCAACGAATATGAATCTCACCAAGGACATGGATGTTTGTGTTTGTCACACTGTGCTAGACGTAAATATGAACTAGGTTTTCTAATTCTACCTCTTATATAAACTCGGATATCAACCTATTTACCGCATTTTCTCCATTGTGTCCCTTCCTTTTTCGGCTTTCGTCTCTTTCCCTTTCTCTATCTCCCTTCCCTTACTTTCACCGCTCCGTCGCCTCTTCCTCCTCCTCCTCCTATTTTGCGCTCGATTTTTCCTCGCATTCTCCGAGTTTCTGCGCAAAAATTTTCCCACCCGTCCTGTTTTGGCGTTTTCCTCCTCTCTCATTTTTTTTTGGGAGAGAGAATCGATCCCTCTCCCCTGCACGTCACGTGTGTGTGTATGTGTGTGGGTGTTTGTGTGTGACAATGATAAAGGGCCGTGCTGGATGGAATAAGCACCTCACTTACTTGGAGTGAGTGGCGTGAAGGAGGGGGGGGGGGGGGGGGGATGGAGAGGGAGGTGAAGAACAGAATGTGCGAAACGGTTAAGTAAAAAAAAGAAAAGAAAAGGTCCCGGAGTAAGGGGATATGTAAGTTCGTGTAAAGACGGAAGAGGGAGAGATGGAGGGAGAGAGGGAGGGAGAGAGGGAGGGGGGGGGAGGGAGGCGGGGAAAGACTGTGGGAGGAGGACAAGTGACGTAGAAAACTTTCCGCTTCTCCGGAGTAAAACGTATAGCGTGCCATATGGTTCGTACCTAAGCATTTTGTGACTCTCGAGAGAGAGAGGGAGAGAGAGAAAGAAAATATATTTCACAGTCTGGAAGAATTTTTACGCCTTCCATTCCGCCGTCTAGCGGTTCCCGGAAAAAAAGAAGACGGAAATGGCGGTTCGTTAATGCATTCTTTGCGAATGTTATATATTTTTTTTTTAGGGAATCAAAAAAGAAAGAAAATATCGGATTCGCCCTTGTTTGTTCGTTTATTTTATTTTTTTTGTTCAGTTGGCTCAGCCCAGGAATTATATTTTTTGGAATTTCTTAGCAGTTTTTTTTACGTGTTTTTGTGCCTTAGATGTCTACGAGTCTCCCTTTAAAAACGCCGACTCGTCGCTTTTGACGTAAAATTCGGTATTTTTAGCGCAAGAGCAAAACCGATCCTAGGAAAAATTTCGACGATGGTTTCTTTCGTCGACTTCGTTCAGAAATTTCATTACGTATAATTGAGGAGGTGATGGTCGTTCTCCTCACGTTGGACTTGGGAGTGGCTCACGTTTTTGGAAGTCGCTGAAATACACGTGTCGTTCTGTAGTAGGAAATGGAAAAAAAAAAGCTCCGAGAAAAATTTGATATCGTGGTTTCATTGAATTAACCGCCCTAGAAAAGTGTGATTCGTTGATATTTTTTTAAAAAAAAATACGGAGCCACGTCCCTAGAACGTGATTTACTTTCGAAGAAATGTTTTGAACATAATTATACCATAGAATACGTGTACGAGTTTGAAATATTTGGATTGACATTCGAAATCTGATAAAAATATTAAGAGGAATTGGCAGGAATAACAAGTTTAAAAATGAAATGTATCAGTCAACGATTAATGGTGTGTGTCACCGTACTACCGTCTCGCGCGATGATTTTATCTATTTCTTTAAATTTTGTATGTTGGTATATTTTACAGCGGGGAGATTAATTAAATTACATTTGTGAAATCTAAATTATTTTATTCGAGTACGAAAACGCAATATACTTTTAACATAGGCATATGAAACATAACACAAGAAAATTCTCAAAACTAGCCCTTTGACTTTTACACACGATACGATAAAGTCACTTGAAATGTCATATGTGTCCCGCACAACGGTATATAAAGCTCCATGTTACCCTTGGATTAAAAATTTTGCTCGCTCTTCATTCATAGAATGGCACTTTTGTTGTAATCGATTGTGGCCGTGGGAACTTAGGTACCTATAAGATCTTTTTCCGTGCCCATAAATTATTGAATGAATTCTTTGTTTATATATTTCTAAAGAAAAGTCTACACTAGCTCATAATTCCTTCATGAAAACGTGAAACCATGGCAACGTGAGGGATTCGCTCACACTTTATATCTTAGCAGCAGCACTACAATAAAGAGTGCAGAGGCGTGCGGTGTATGTCAGCGAGTAGTGCGCCGCATGCCCACGCGATAAATGAAGAAAAAATATTTATAATTAATCATAATTCATAATTATTTATAATTAATACTTGTATCAATTAAGTATAGAACGAGAACTCAAGGAAAAAGAAACAATTGGGATGTGCTTCATCGCCATTGGTGAAATTCACGAAGATAGAAAGAAAGAGAGAATAGGAAAGCGGCGAGGCAAGCTTTTTAATCTTTTAGCGCAGTGATGTCCAAACTACGGCCTGCGGGCCACATCCGGCCCGCAATGAGTTTAACAATTAAAGGAAACAATTCAACATAAAAGAAAAATAGAAAATTATAAAGAGGAATATATTTTTTTCTACCTCTCTACTCCTATATTAAGTACATATATTTAAAAACAAATCAGATAATTTCGACTCAGCAACTAAATCCATAATTCTCTTAATTTATTCATTAACTCTATTTTCGACTGGGTGCGGCCCGCAAAGATGGCGGAACTGATCTATGTGGTCCGCGATGAGTGCAGCAATGGGTTATGTGGCCCTTGGGCCGAAGAGTTTGGGCGCCGCTGATGTAGCACAAGGTTTAGCATAACGAATTATCAGAATGCGCAACGGGTTACATAAAATGCAGGCCATGACCCGTGCGTAATATCAGTCGCGTCATTAAATTAACGAGGAATTAAAAATGAAAAAGCGTAAAGGTGCTTTGAGGCGAAACTACCACACGTTTAAACGGTGAAACAAACCCATCGGCAAACACGAAAAAATAAAAACATGAAATTACATTTCGAGTTGGAAATTATTATTTATTAAAAGCAGGAATCTGCGCGAACCAAAAAAAATCGGGTATTTTTTATTCTGGTTGTTCTGTGGAAAAATCCACTGGCCTACTTCGTTCGTAGCGAGCAGGTTGCAGGAAAAAAATCACATGAATCGGAGTAACACGTCACGCCTACGCCTTAAATGCGGTTACCCACAGATACGAACAAAGAATCAACGTTAACCACACCTACGCGCTTTGTCGCCAACCAGCTACGAACGTTAAAGCCTTATTCAATATGCTACTCCTTGGATACACACACACACACACATGCGAGCAATTTGGAGCCCCCCCGGAGGACCTTTATGCATCCTCTCTTTCTATATATTCCTCTCTCTCTCTACCTTCCTCCTCTCCATCATCTTCTCCTCGTCCTTCTTTAAGGCTTACTGCCAAACGGAGGAACTGATAAAGTTTGCGCAGCGCCGATCGTCATCTATCTCCTGCGTTTCCTTCTTATACCGTCGACGCTGCCACCTCCGATGAACTCATTTCTCGCCTATATCTCTCTTTCTCTCTCTCTCTCTTTCTCTCTCTCTTTCTCCCTTATCCCCTACAGTCCTATCAGAAACCCTTTCGCGGAATCCTAGCACCCTGCTCCCTTTTTCATGAATAGATGACGCCCGCGAGATCTCCCTTTCTCTCCTTTTAGAGCTCCTTCAATTCCTTTCTCCCTTCTCTCCCCTCCTCCTCTCTTCCGACACGTCCTTTCTCCTTCCGTTACCTGGGAACGCATGAGGAGGAGAAAAAATATACATATATCTCGGCGAACAACCGATAAGCCGAGCTGATATCGCATCCTGAGACGTAGTCTGAATACTCCGCTCGGAATTAAGGGGCGCCAGACGTGAGTTTTCCACCCTTTCTCTCTCTCGCCCTCTCTCTCTCTCTCTCTCTCTATCTCTCTCTCTCTATCTCTCTTTTGTGCTTTTTCTAAAAAAACGCTTATAAATCGGTTTTTCTGTCTGTCTGTCTTTACGGGTAATGTGTATGTAACCCTACATTTTGTAGAAACTAATTTTTAGAATAGATTAGTCTATTTAAGTGTTAGACAGGATATAAAATTTGGCAGTTCTAGAATTAGCTGCTGGGGAATAATCGAAAAATGTCGTTAATAAGTACGTGCTCATATACGTGGCCGGTAATTTGTCTTCCGGTAATTTCTCATCCGGTAATTTGACTCCCACTCAATTTTAATCCCGGTAAACCGCTTCTGTAACTGTAGGCAACCACCGCGTCTGCGATTCTTTTCCACCGATGTAAAAGGTAGCAGTCGGGGGGGAAAAAAGCGCCTTATGTAATTCTTCCCTCGCTTGTTTTCCTTCTTTCTCTTTATATCATCATTCCTTTTCCTGAAAAGAGGTGCGTGATGTGCTTTCGTACGGTAACCTGTTACCTCTCGGCGTTCCCCTATTTAATGGCAAAGCTCGTGGCGTTATTTTATTTTGTCTTTTACTCTTTTTTTCCGTTCCCTCTTTCCTTTGCTTCATTTCGGACCTGAAATGGAAATCGGCTTCCGCGAGGAAATTCCTTCTCTCTTCTTGTCTTATTTGCCGTATTTTACGGCATATAAGACGCACGGGCATATAAGACGCACCCCCATTTCAGCAGGAAATATTTAGGGAAAAAACTTATTAGTGTATTTAAGCATTCTTACTCCTCGCGTTCTGTGAAAGAAATAGAGAGAGATAGAGTATTGCTTGATTTACAAATTGATACTCATGAAAATACTCGATTTAATTTCGTGTTATTGGTGGGTATATTTCAATTGGAATTTTTAGTAGAGTTGCGTATTCTTACGAGTTTCCAGATAATTGCTTTGGCGTACTCTCTATCTGAAATAATTAAGGATATGGAAACGCACAAATATAATTTCGTTGAAGAGACATTTCAGTATTTTTTTTATCCGTCACGATGTAAAAAATCTCGTTTATTTAACATTTCATCATTCCATCAGTAGCGAGTGAACGCATTCCTTCAGTTTGCATGGATAAACGCAAGCGTGAACGCTAATGCGTCAATTTAAATTCGAACCGATAAATACATGTGTAAGATAAATTGACTGTTTACATATAGGTATACCATGGCACTCTTTCCCAAATATTGCAGGTAAGACCAGACTTTTTAATTCCTTCAAATTGATGATTATGACATTATCTTACCAATTTTGAAGAAATATCCGAAATAGCGTGCCTTTTGCTTCATATTGATCCAAACTATCTCAGGTTACTTCTTAATAAATTAGCTAACGCCAATGCTGGCGAGATATTTTCGTAACATTCAACTTGCGCATTTTGAAATCACCGAGCAAATATCCATCCAAATATTCGGGACTGCAATTCATTCCATCCGAAAAGACCAGTTTTTTCTGTCGTTTTTTCCGCAAATCCTTCGTTAAATTGCGGAAAATCGAAGAAACGATTATTGAAACCTTCGGTCATTAACAACGAACACGGTCGATGGGAAAATTGCCATTCTTTTGTGTAAAAAATTCTCATTTTCCGTATGCCTCAAAAATTGATCCGCTTAATAAGACTGACTCCATCTTCAATGACAGAAATAATCGTACTATTCCTTCATCGTCTTTGTTACGGTGTCATAATGCATCGCAAGATATAGCTCCGTGCTTAATGAAGTCTTTGCATCAGTCGCTTCGCCCACAGACGTCTGAGGCAAATAATGCAATCTCCTCGTCGTTCCACTGTCGCATCTCGTGCGCACAGAATCCCTTAGAGAAGTTAGTAAGCCAGCGTCGGAATTGCTTTAACCTGTGACGAACTTCATTTCGGGGGCTTCTTCGCTTTGCGTCTCACTTGAATGGAGCATTTCTCGATTAAACTCCGCAGAACGCATTAAGTGGTCAGAATTCTAGGTCTAGGAGGTAGGAGAACTGGAAATAGACGCAGGGTCGTCGATTTCCGAATTAAACTTTTCCAGTTATTCTAACAACGTTGCCATAATTCCCATTCGGAAACGATGTTAATCTTACGTCCTTTAAAAAAATATAAAATATCATTTTTTAGTTTCTTCGTGTTATAAACAATTGATATCTTATTTAGTGTTAAAAACCGATTTCACTGTTAAGGATGTATTATTTTCATTCGACTAAATTTGATTTAAACGTAATTGATGTGCTCGAATGATGTATTTGTATCGTGTTTTTCCTTTGACAATTATAATTTCGTAGATCAATACGTATATAAATGTATACATTTAAATTTCAGAGTTTTAATATAATACAAACAGTTCCTAAATGTTAAACCATTTCATAATTTATAAATTCGGTTTGAACGGAGTTATTTCCGACAAATCTCGTTTGACTCAAGGTAAATTTGTGCTACCAGTTGGGTAATTGTTATGATTGGTATATAAATCATTCATTTGAAACATTTATTGATTCAACAAGTATATATGTACACACACACACACACATATACATATATATATATATATATATATATATATATATATATATATATATATATATATATATATATATATATATATAATTGTGAGCGGCTATAAATCTCTCGTTTAACACATACCGAATTGGTATTATCTGATGAGTAAATGTTATTGTTGGTTTCTTAACCATTAATTTGATACATTTGTCAACTCAAGCTCGCTTTTGAAGATCACCTTCGACCAGCTGTTTCTTTCGAGTACACGTACAATATTCAGTTTTGCATTTGATTTTGATATTCGTAGACTTTGAAACGCATGATCTATTTAAATAATTTATTAAATGGAAGGCTACCTAAACATTTCACGATATTTTCTCCCAGTTCTACAACGATATCTGTTCCGTGCACGCTCGACCCATTTCAGAAGATACCTTTTTGATATTCAGTTAAAAGCCATCCATTCAAATAAGTTTGTATGTACTACGCATGAAACCGGTTAAAAGTTTTCGTTATTTTTTTTAGATTCTTTTCAAACATAGAAAAAAAGTGTTTTCCTTCACTCGCACTCGTAAAAGTATTGTTTTCTTTTTCTATCTTCCTTTCTTTGGCTCCTTACCAAACATTTCTCAGTGGATCGCATAACACGCTCTCTTGTGTGTTTCAAGGAGGGATAACTTTCAATTGCGTTAGGGAGGAGCAAGAATGGGCGTGGCATGCTACCTGTAGCGTTCGCAATTTATTCCCCTTCGTCGGTTACTAGAGTCGAGAAAACAAAGGACAAACGGAACTCCTCTCTCTCTCTCTTCCGCAAACTCCGTTCCACTCCAATTTATTACGATCGGGATGGAAGTTTCTCTAATACGATTGTTGATTGCCGCAACCTAAACTGCAGTGGTGCCCAAACCAAGGCCCGCCATGAGTTGAAGGATTAAAGGGCACAATTTAACATAAAATTAAAATATATACTTGTAAATATATATATATATATAAAATAAACGATATATTAAGTCTTTATCCCTTTATTCCTCTAATAGATAAATACATATATATTTTTATCCGACTCGCCATGAGTTTAACAATTAAGGGGCACATTATAACATAAAATGAAAATAGATACTCATAAATATAGATAATAAAGAATATATTTTGTCTTTACCACTCTATTTCAGTGATATGTATATGCAGTGCTTAAGGTGAAAGAAAAAAAGAGGTGGTATGGTTTGCCATTATTTTAATGCTAAAAATAAGGGAACGGTATTATTCATGAACATCGTAAATTTTACATACAAGTATTGTATTTGTATATATGTAACTTTAGGCTGATTTAAGGTTTAGCGGGGTAAAATACGGACTATAAATATATTTTATTACTTATATCGAAGTTAATATGTTCTCTTAAATACGCCACGGTAGACTAACGGCTAACCTTTACTAATATACCGATTGGAAAGCCCCATCTTTTGCTCAGCCGTTTATACGACCAAAATATATTTCAGGTTTGAAATTTTACGATACCTCGAAAATTGTTAAGAGGCCAAACTATACGCAAGTCCTCCTATTGTGATTGGAAACCAAACGTGATAGGTTCCAGTGCTAAGGAACTACTGTGCTAATGAAATCACAAGGTACAAGTACGATTTAACGTCTACTTAATAGTGGCGGGATGGTTTCCGACCATCTTAAGAAGAACTGGTATGCCATACCGCCTCATACCGTCCCATCTCAAACAATGGATATACGTATATGCATTAAAAACAAACTAGGTAATATTGGAACTAGACTAAACCCTTAAAGATTCCTGAAATTATTCCTAAATTATATTTTGGACTGGGTGTGGTCCGCGAAAACGGCGTAATTCCGGGTGTTTAAACGGGTTATGTGGCCCTCGAGTCAAGGCGTTTGTAGCATTACCGACCTAAAGGAATGGGACTATAGATATACGTATATATATATAGTACATCTCCAGTTAACCTCCAGCCAGAATATAGGTTTATTTCCTTCGCAACATCGAATCATTACACATCCCAAAAACTATTGAAGCAAAATCCGCCTAATTCACTCCTTTCGTCGACAATCTGTTTAACGAATCCCCTTCGGACTCGCTTTACTATTTTTTTGTAACAATGACCCTTAGGCGGCGGAGAAAAATTTCATTTCCACAGACGAACGAATGAATGACGCCTTTTTTTATCCCCTTCTTTTTCTTTTCTCTTCTTTCCCCAGCCTCTCCTCTTCAGCATCTTCCTCATCCGCCTCTTCGCCGCCCTCTTCCGCGGGGCGCTGCCGGCAGGCGGTCGACCGTGGCGCCGCGGGGGCGGCGGCGGCGGGCGTCAAAGACACCGCGGCGTCTTGCGCGGCATCGGCAGCGCGTCTCGAGAGAGCGATTCGGCAGAACGACACGACGAGAGTGAAGAGGGCCCTAGACCTACACCACGACAAGTTCCAGGTGAGGACAAAATAAAGG
Source organism: Uropetala carovei (assembly GCA_036926305.1). Classification (NCBI taxonomy): domain Eukaryota; kingdom Metazoa; phylum Arthropoda; class Insecta; order Odonata; family Petaluridae; genus Uropetala; species Uropetala carovei. Next base: position 14,986,242 of record JAXCHB010000060.1, on the reverse strand, counting down.
GAGGGCGCCTCGCCACCGTAGCCGCATTAATGCTTTAAAGAAAAGGGGTGTGTTTTCCTTTTTCTCTGCGTTTTATCCGCATAGTGGGGAAGAGGGAGGGAGTATGACAACACTGGAAGGTTGGGAAGTGTACTTCCTTTGTGACTCTATTACCCGTACCTTTTTAATTTTTATTTCACCTGAGACGAAAAAGTTTCTCCCCCTATCCTGACAATGGAAATACCTCGCCGTAAAAAATGTACGAAGAGGCTCGGGTGTTTTTATTTTCTCTTCTTTTTACTTTATGGTTCGATGGTAACCTCAACGTCGCCTAAGTAAGGAAACTTTGAATGCTCCATTGTGTGTGGCGCATTCAAGAAATGCGCTCAAATCTTAATGAGATTAATTACGAGAATAAAGCTCCATCTTTGCGTTCAAGCAACTTTCGTCTTTTAAACGTGGTTCAATCTTTTAAAAATTAAGTAATACCTATTTTAATGGAATACGGAGCGATATTGTCACGGTAAAATTAACGACGAGTACCTACCATGTTTGCGTTCCTACAAGAATATTATTTTATGGCTTGGTATATTAAATTTGGTATAAAAAGGTAATTGTTCAAACACCGTGAAGAGCGTAAGTTAGGTTTTTATATACGTTAATTCCCAGAAAACGCATTTCGCAAGCATTTAAAATATATTTCTATGAGAAAACGAGAAAGGATAATATAGGATAAAATACGATTGAGAAAAGCTTTGGAGAAATTTGAAAGACGTGGCTTCAAAGCCTTCATTTATATGCCATATCCTTTTAAAATTCCTCCATATTTCAAAGAAAGAACCTCGCTTCTTTTTAGGCGAGTTTCGCTTCCAGCGTGAGCGCCTGTTGTCGTCGGTCTGTCCGTCCGCATGTTCGTTCTCGGCTTCTACCGAACGGATCTTCGTGAAATTTTATATTAAGCGCTTACGATCAAAGATAATAAGAAAATCGCAAAAATTAATCACGTAAGCCAGTCAGGGATACCACTTTACTGGTAATAAAAAATGAACTTTCCATCACATCTCTTAAAGTATTGCTCATATCAAAATATTTTCAAATAAAGCTTATAGAACTAGTAAATAAGAGTATTTCGTTACCTATACATTTTTACGATAGGAGTAGCCGTTATCAAGAAAATCATACAACGTCTTAATTCGGGTTGAACTCCGAGTTGAAATTTTCTCGAATGGTTACTTCTTCATTGTTGCCAACATAAAAATATCTCACAAACAAACGTTTCATTTCCTTGCGTGTGCATGCAATATTTTTGAATAGTAAGAGAGTGGATTATTTATGATGAAGAAAAGAACTTTAAAACGCTATTACCCTTACGTACAGGTATATCATTTCTTTCTGATACTCCACTGCACGAAACGCGCCCATTTGTGACACGCTGTACACTTTCCTAACTTGTTTTTATTACGAAAGAAATAAAACTTATCCCTATTGTTGCTGGGAAATATGACGCCTAGGATCGCTTAATTAAGCGCCTCGCGGCCTGCCTCTCGCACTGATGAGCGCGTCAAAGAAGAGGATCGGCACACATTTCCCTCACTCAATGCCACGTCGATAATCAAGCAGCAAAGCAGAGCCGCGCCATTCAGTTGCCGGCGCTTTCGCGAAATAAAATGAAATCAAGTGAAGGGCGTAATTACGAAAAACGGTTGTTTAGAGGATGGCTGTTGCCTGTCTCTCTCTCTCTCTTTCTCCATCGCTTATTGCCAAAGAGGCACATACACACACACACACGCGCGCGAAGCCGCAACCTCATTTTATTTTCGAACCGTCAGATTTATGGCATCTTCCTCGCCCTACACTTCTCCCCTTTACGCAACTCATCCCTTCGACCATATAACACTCATTTTCCAACACGCTGTCTGTAAATTCTTTTTTTTTGTGCCTCTCTCTCTCTCTCTCAAACTCCTCGTAAGCTTCTTCTCAACCTCCTCAAATTTTGATTAAAACCGTGAGGGAGAGATATAGAGAAAAAGATAGATTAATAGAGAGAGAGGAAAAAAAGGCCGGACGCCTCATTACCTCGATAACAGAAACTTGTAAATAAAATCTCCGGAGGCTGGAAATGCTTCTTAACACTCCCCGTCTCTCTTTACCTCCCCTATCCTCTTATTATTTCGTTTTTTCTTTCTTTTGTTTTCTGCCGCTTTCATTATATTTTCTTCTAATTGCGTGATTATTCTCTCGTCCACGTTTTAATCTGGGCTTTTTCTTCTTATTTTTCGTTGTCGTATCTTTAGTCTTTTCCATCTCCCTTTCTTATCTTTGCTGAACGTGTTAATCTGTCTTTTCTCATCTCTCTCTCTCTCTGTTCATGCTGTCTTTGCAATTAAAATTTTCTTTCTCCTCTTTACTCGCCCTTTATAATTCAATTTTCTCTCTCTCTCTTATTCTTCTCTTTTCCCCCTCTCATCCCACTGTCTTCGCTCTCTCTTTATTTCCTCTTTATTCGTATCTCCTCCTCCCGTCTCTCACTTCCCATTTCCTTCTCCCGCGGCTCTCTCTCTACTTTCCCTCCCTATTATCCTCCTCTGTCTCTTCTCATTTTCCTTTTCATTCCCCTCTCTTTTCCCTCGTTTCCCTTCCCTGGCCTTTTTTCCTTCTCCCTTCCCTATCTGTACTCCTCTTCTCTGTTTCACTCTCTGCCATCCCGTCCCTTTCTCTTATCTTCTCTTCCTTATCCTCCCCTCTCTCTCTCTCTCTCTCCTTCCCCTAACTAATCCTCCCTCCCGCCCTCTCTCTTCCCTCTCTTTCCCCTCTATTCGTCCTTTCCCTTCCTCCTCTCCACCTCCTACGGTCGTCTCTTTCTATCTTTTCTCCTTCTCTCTCTCTCATTATTTCCTTTCTTCCCTTCATGTGCCGTTCTCCCTCCCTTCTCTTTCCCTTTTTGTTTGTCGCTCTGTCTCTTTCCTACTTTCACTCTCTCAATTCTCTATCCTCCCTAACCCGTCGGCGTCGACCTTAAGCGGGTATGAGATAGAGTTGAATCTTTATGTCCCCCATAAAAAAACGTCCGCTGTCAGTAGTCTGGATACATTCGGGTTCCCTCCAGCGAGATTAGGGAACGTCTGGCGCTGAATACCTATCGCGGCAGTGTGATGGAAACCGTTATAAACCGATGCGCCAAAAACTGAAAAGGGAAAACTTCCGAGATAACATCCCCGGCGGAATTGATATTCGACGAGTAAATAATCGTCTCTACTTCTTTTTGCTTCATTCAATTAACGCTTCCTTACCTAATTATTCCTCTATCTCTCTCTCCTTCTCCCTCGATCCATCTCGTGCCTTGTTTTGTAAATTATATTATGTATTTCCTCGTCTCCGCTTACCTTGTTCTCTATCTTTCCATGTCTTCCTCTCTCTCTCTCACTCTCACTCTATATATGCCTATATATGTATAATATATGTAACGCTATCTCTCTTCTTTGTTTAATATGTTTAATTAGTTTTGTATTTTCAGATAAACATATACGTATATTATATACCTTATCTATTTCCAACAGCCGTCATTATTGTATTTCTAGTATCTAGGGTTTTCGCAGGTTTTCTCCACCCCCATTCTCTTCATGGGTGTTTTCCTGAGTGGTTTTTTTATTGTCTGGCTCTACCTGGGTTTTTACCACAAATATTATATATTTCTTAGAAGCTTCTCTAATGTGTAATGTGATATTTATTGTTCTGTTCTTGTTGTATTTATTTGACGCAACTTTTATTGCTCTAGTTCTGTTTGTATATACATTTATTCATGTTTTGTTTTGTAATCAATAACGTAGGGTTAAATGGAAGAGGGGACCTTATTGTCTCAATTTCGCCCTGTAAATAAAGTCATCTATCTATCTCTCGCTCTCTCTCTCTCTCTCTTGCTCGCTTTCTTCTCTTTCGCGACTGCTTTTTCTCTCTTCGTTCTCCTCTCGCTCTGTTTTCTTTCGCCCGTCTTTTTTTTAAGTTTGGCACGATTTCTGTCTCCATCAATCACGAAGTGAAAATGTCTCAATGTACTTCCTACGCGCGATGAATTTCCTCGATGAGCTTAATTTAATCACTCACGTTAAAAAACACACTTTGCCCCAACTGCTCGGAAGGGAGTGTGCGCGCGTGGAATAACAAGTGTGGGGAAAATTGCATAGTCAATTACATAAGGGGCTTTTTCACATAAACTATCTTAAAAATATATTATAGACGCTGTCTAAATTAACAAAAAAAATCAAGAAAAAATTGGTTTAAATAAACTCACTCAGAATCGAACTACTGTATGACTTGAGTTTCTAAATCCGATGTGCTATCCACTACATTTTATTTATTATCCTCTTGAGGCATACGTTTCAAAATGACAATGACAATAAATATTACATGATTTGCGTTTTTATTCATGTGTTAGTCTTCATGTACATATACCTACCAATCCTAAGGGTAAACACTGTGATAGGCGGTAGGCATCTTCAAGTGTTTTTGTTCTGACTTGACAAAGCTTTTGTAATTCCACTACACCAAATTTTTACTCATTATATTCAAAAATTATCTTTCTATTATAGCGTGAATTCCCGAGTTATTATAAAAGTTATCGTATATAAGCAGCATATAGATACATTTTTTTACTTTATCTAGCTAACATATAGACCAGGAGTCGACAAACTTTTTGACGAGAAGTGCCATTAAAAAAAAAATTAGAGAATCAAATATAAGATGAGCCGCAGAGCACGTATAATGAAAAATACGTATTAAATACCGTCAAGCCATATTAAATGACATATATTTATTTAAAAGCTGCACACACACACACCCTGGGGCGCTTTAAGATATGGTCCGCCGGTAGGCAGAGTACATTTTTTCGCCCCCTCAAACACATACTTTTTACCATAAACTTTAAAAATTAAGCACCTGTTTTTTTTAAATTTGGCGCCCCCGCTCCCCTTAAAATTCGGCGCCCGTAGGCAGTTGCCATACAATTATTCGTAAAAATAACTTGAGAAACAAAAGAATATTTTAGGTCTTTATTCAATGAAAATATAAATAATCATTCAAATGAAGAAGATAAAGAGATTTTTTCAAAAAATGAATCCAGGAATATAGATGAAAATGAGAAAGTTGAAAATGAAATTTTTACTCAACAGTCCATACTGGATCCTTCTTCTGAAAACGATTATATAATTATCAATTGAGACAGTCATTGTCGTCTGTTGGGAATCGGAAGACGCAGGTCGTTCCTCAAAGAGCCGCATGCGGCTCGCAAGCCGCGGGTTGCCGGCCTCTGATACAGACCAACCTATCATTAAAATTTGTTCTCTCCACGTTTCAAATTCCATGACTCTTGCCCGCACAGACGAACTAACGGAGAAACTGAATATATAAGCATTTTTTTATAGAAAAAAGCACGAAAAGGACGTCTTTTTTCGATGAATATTTTTCGAGTCAAGACGAAACCATTTAGTCGTGGCTTTTTTTTCGTACGGTATTAAAAATTTATGATTTTTTCCGTCGGCGTTTTTTACCCCTCCCAAAAGTCTCTTTGATCAGCTTGGCAACGTAACAGTTCCGAGGTACAGTACCCGTGAACTGCGTGGATTCACAGCTGAAAATTGCGCAGCGGAAGATGATTCCTCCTTCCCCTGTTTCTGTTTCCGCGCCAGGGGAGTTTAATTTTTTTTCTCCGTGCGGGAGCCGTAATATAATTAATTATCCAGTGCCTGGAAATCGGAGTCCTGGTCACCGGATTCTTGTTTGGAATGCTTTAATCAAGTGCACGGAATTCATTATCAGTTTATTTTTTTACGTTAGACTTTTGCCTAACAAGGCGGACGGGGGTAATAGCATCACATTTCTTCAGGAAAACTCATTATCTTAAATGGAGAAAAATTACGGTGGCTAATTACGTCAACTTTTAACATGATGAATTTTTTTAGCGATGAGCGACTTCGCGTATTTACTGCGCGTATGCCGTAGCGTTTCATTGCTTTTTTCGTGAATTAAAAGTTAACGAAAAGTGAATTGACTCGTTAAAATAATTATCGCCGGACCGCTAATCAAATCTGAAGTTCAGTTTTTTCGTTCCCCCCATCGAAAAGTTCCGTAATTTCGTTAGGATATAATAATTCGCCGGTCGGTTTTCAAATTTCCCCATTTTTTAAAAAGAAGAATAAAGCCTTCTTGATGATTTTTCGGCCGGTTAAATACAATCTTTGGGTAAGATATTTCTGCTAGAAAACGAAAGGTTTATTATACCTCTTATCCTTTACTCACTCTGTAACGAGTACAGTATTAATTGGATATGTCGAAGAAAAATTGCGTCACCACAGCTTTTACTCCAAAGTACTACGCCTATTCACAGGGGCGGCTTGAGAAATTTTGGCACCCAGGGCGAGATAGCACTCCAGAGCCCCCTAAGTAAATGCTTGTCGAGGTATTTTCAAAGTTCATATTAATTTATTCATCGCCATGTAAAAATTATTCATAATGAAACATAAAAGGGATAAAATTAAGATTACAGCCTATTCCGCGATATAAATTGATGTATAATATTTATTCACTTGCAAGTAATGCTTAGATATATGATCGGTATAGCACTAACAAGACTTGGCGCCCCGGGCAGCCGCCCTGCTGGCCCGTACCTATTATTTATTTTTATAGTCTCGCAGCTCCTTCTCGTCTTTTATTACACCATTATGAAATCAGAGTATTATTATTTATCTGCACCTTATAAAATTCTCGACAGTTTATATTGTCCTAATATTCCATTTTATTTGGTGTTAGGATAATTTTCCATTTCGCCTTTTGATTTTGGAGTATTTACTTAACAAGGGTGACAATGTTTTCATTACAATAGAACGTGCTTATTGCTTATTTGCGCAATATTTTAAAATAGCCTTCGCCTCCCATTTAAATTTCATGCTCTATACGAGTATATTTATAACAGTTAACCTTTTCCAAATCGATAATTGGTTACGAAAATTATATTTCGAGTTGCAAATAGGTTAGATATTCCCAAAATGGAGTTCGCGAATCAATTTAGGAAAATTACTTTCGTAATAATTTATGACATTCTTAGGCGATCATCTTACTGAATCAATGACAAATACGTACCTACTACCTTTTTTGTCAAACAAACACACTCAGCCACATGGGGGCCGTGATATTTTAGATTTTCCAGTATAGTTTCACAGTTTGAAAAACTTAAGGGAAAAAACTCCGTAATAGAACATAATTTGGGAGGAGGGGAAGGTAAACTACGCCATAATATATATGTAGCACTGATGCTAAAGGAATCTACATGGAATTCTGATGTATCCAAAAGCTAATAACCATGCTTCGACGGAAGGTAGACTTGAAATTCTGCTCAGACCTTACATTCCGCGCTAAACGCGGTGATTTTTGCTTTTAACGCGACGCAGGTAATAAACCCGTTGGAGTTTTAAAAATTTCCTTCCCTTGTAGCCGGATATCGATATGCTTTCGAATCACGTAGAGAATTACCGCATAAAGAAGCCTGCTTCATCCTCGGTTGAGGAAATAAAATAAGGGAGAACATACCGGGAACGTGTTGTGTTCTCTTAGAGAGATAGAGAGAGAGAGAGGGAGGGAGAGGGAGAGAGTGAGTGGAGCCACCGTCGCCACGGCAACAATCTCAGGCGGAATGAGATTAGGAAACTACGATAGGTTGTTTATCGTAATGGCGCTCGCACGCGTATTCCCGCCGTCGTGCGCTGGTTATTATTAAAAGGGGGAGCTGTGGAGGAAGAAGAAAAGGATTAAGTCCACGGAGGCAATGGCGGATACAAATGGGGGAATAATGAGTTAATTAATATTTCCACAATAGAGATGATCGGTTTATATTAATATATCATCTCAATTCATGTTTTTTATATTCTTGGAATTCTAGGAATGTTTGACCAATGTATATTGTATACTGTGTATTTATTATAATGAGACGGCATTATTTCACATAATTGTGTGTCAATAAATGTACATATTTGTTTTCTTAAGCTACGTAGCTAGATTCGCCTCTGCATGCAGGTGTTCTAGGCTAAGAATCAGAAGGGAGAAGAATAAGTGAGAGAGAGAGAGCTGGCATAAAGCACGCTTCAGTTAATAAGAGGATGTTGAATACGACGCATTCGTGCAACGAGAAACACCGTATATACCTGGGAATGGGACACATCCATGTATAGGGAAAGTTTTGGCCTAAAATTCCAGGAAAATTCAATGTAAACGTGTATAATATGTCTAGTGTCCTATGGCAAGGCTTTATGTTTGCCCCGCCAAAATGTTATGAATAAGTAATCCAAAAATTTCACAAGCAAATTCATTCATTTGTATGAAAAGTATTGTATTAAATTTTATTGTTGAAATGTGAGCCATAAAATCTCATTTATGTCTGATTTTCACTTAAAATGCACCTCAGAATACTTCCGGTTTAAATTCTCATCCGGCCAAGCGCAGGATTCGCAACCACCGATGCAGATCGCCATGCAGGAAAAGGTTGGGCACCATTGCCCTAGGACAGTGATGGAGAACCTGTGGCACGCGTGCCATAAGTGGCGCGCAAGACGATTTTGGTTGGCACGCCAACGAAAGGTGAAAACCAATCGAAGCATTTATCGTACCGATTTGGTGGCGCAAAAAACATTTGTGTTATTTAGTTAACTATTGTAAAGGTTAGATTTATGGTTATAAATTTCAGTCTATTATGTCGAGATCACGAATTTAATTTAGTTGGCAAGCAAAAAAAAGGGCATTTTTCAGTAATATTGGCACGCGGGCAATAGAAGGTCCCTAGGACATCTCACCCAGGAAAGCCAAAGATTAATCCAAACATTCGAGATGTTCTGAAATGAACTTTTATCTCCGTATAGTTTTGGAAAAAATGACTTTCCGTGCGATCTAAATATTCGTAATTTACGGAATGATCAATATTTACTCGGTGAAATCTCACCTTTCGCGTCAAATTCTTTCGTGACACTTATTTACGTAGGTCGTATTATTCTTAATGGCAATAACGCTTTCAATTAGATGTAAACGGGAGGAAAATTTTTTAATGAAAACAGATAAATTTTTACTTTGGATGAAACGAAAATTGGGCTCTCGTTGAATATGAACGAGATAGCTATATTTATACTAATTATCAGCTGTAAGTTTAAGTTCAAAAAAATTAATGGTATACTAATTAAATGAATAAAAATGCATTATATGCACTTGTACGCGCGATTACGAGCGTACGAGCGTGTGAATGTGAGTTTGCGATTGTTAGATATAATATTCAAACGAAATTTGATTTTGAAACGTAGCTTTAGGCCTGCACGCAGCAAAAGATGCTGGCCAAGTTTTCCAATTTTAAAATTCCTCCATTTCAGTAATGACAAGTGTGTTATGAGCTTTTTTTACCAGATTTATTGGACCCACGTAAATACGTTTGACATAGAAATTCGTTATGTCAAAAATTAATAAACGTGCCTGTAAAAAAATCTAGATAAATTAATGAAAGTTTTCCTTTAACCTATTCCTTATGAAGAGAAAGAGCGATTCACACAGCTAATGTTCTGCACACAACTGCCCACAGTATACTTAGTCCCTTGATCTATCTTATGGTCTTATTTTGTGTGGCAATGCATCCACCTCCCAAACGGTCGTGAATGCTATACTGTGTGCGGCATTTGTTTTTTTTTTAACCTTGGTATTTGGATCACTTTCACCGCGAGATCAGTCGCGCTTTTCAATTCGTTTGTCGTTTGACGTCCTCCCTCTCTCATTGCTCCCTTCCGCAAGCACTTTTAAACGGTTTGTTGTACGATTATTTAATAGAGCGGATGCCCAGAATTTATGGGTAAAGGTGGCAATAGATCGTACCTCTACCGAAATTGCCGTTGTAAAAAAAAAGTTTCCGACGCGCCAGCCACGTTTTCCGACGCTTTGAACCGAGATGTATGTGTGTATGTGAGTGTATGTGCTCGCCGCCGACAGTTTGTTTTGTTTCATGCCGTAAAAATTTTACTCTCTTCCTTTGAGAGAAAAAGATCGAGGTCAGTAAATATTTTTTACGTCCTATTCAATGATTTTCCATTTTTACAAAACGTCTACAATTTTTTAAAAAATCGCTTCAACCTGCCTTTGTGTAATCTTTCTCATATCCATGCTATTATAGTCTATTTATTAAAGTTACTGGTTCATTATTGTATAGACAGCTTGGAGGTAACTGGTAGTAAAACTCGATATATTATAATGTCACTGGGCGCTGTATAATAAATTTTTGATCAATATATATAATTTGTTTATGACTCAAATTTCTATAGCTGGACGGATTTTAATGAATGTATAAGCAGCCACTTTTGAGTTCTCGACAAGAATGAACTACCTTCCATTTATTGCTCAATGTCTTTTATTTCCACAAATATTGTATTTTTTGTGATATCCTATTTAAATACTAATTTTCTGCAGAATATGTTAAAACGTTTATCTCCTAAAGCCGCGCGCAGACGTCGGAATCAAAAAATGCCACATTCTGCGGAATCAAGAGAAACCTAAAACATCCATAATCAAAAAATCTCGAAATTTTTTTCAAAACCACGATACTTTATTAACATTTTTCTTGTATAAGAAACTAAAAATAGACCTGAAGATATTGACATCCAATAAAGAAGTTCTGAAAATATCACTCCATAAACATTTTTTTACGACCTGCTGATCCCCTCTTACCTACGCACAATAGATACATAAACGGTAGTGCAATGAATAACTGGTCATTTTCAAAAGTTTAGGAAGGAAGGGAGCTTCCACAGTAGTATATGCCCATGCACTAGAGACGTTTATCAGGCGACGATAAATTGTTTAGTTAAAGTTTTCTAAATAATTTCACAGAACCAAAATTTTTACTTTCTCATACAAAGTATCGAGAAAGTATTGTTTTCGCGAAAAAAATTCGACCTCGAGATTTTTACGGAAGTACATGTTTTAGGTGTCGCTGAATCCGAAAAGTGGTTTTCGCAATGCCGTCTGTCTGTCTGACTGTTACTGGCGCTGGAACCTAGACGGTCGAACGAAAATGAATGAAATCTCGTACTTAGGCATTTTATCATACTGAGCAGAGTATACATAGAAATGGTTGACATTGATCAATAATTAAGATAGTTTATTCTACGCATTTTTAACATCAATCCGATTTTCTCGAAAACGGCTACAACGATTTTGATCAAATTTCGCACAGTCACTTGAGTTTACGTCTTCAATAATACTGTATAGTCCACATTTCTCAAAAAATGAATATAAGGCTAGTTTATTCTAGGCAACGTTAACAATAATTCCATTTTCTCAGAAACGGCTCCAACGATTTTGATCAAATTTCGTACAGTTACTTAAGTTTACATCCTCAATAACACTGTATAATTCACATTTCTCAAAAAATGAATATAAGGCTAGTTTATTCTAGGCAACTTTAACAATAATTCCATTTTCTCAGAAACGGCTATAACGATTTTGATCAAATTTCGTAGTTACTTGAGTATACGTCTTCAATAATACTACGTATTTCATTTTTCCCAACGAATGAGTATAAGGCTAGTTTATTCTTGGGCAACTTTAACAAAAATTGGATTTTCTAAAAACAGGCTCATACGATTTTCATTTTCTAAAGACAACTAAACGACGCATTAGTACGTATATGAGAAAGTTTGTACAATGTATGTTGTACCGATTTTTTTATCACGAATTCATTCATTCCCGTCATTTTTTTCCCCTCTGACCTACGTTTATACAATTTTCTGGGTTTCATAGTAGTGTACACTTTCGTTTTAAAAAATAAAAAAGTCCTTTGTGAGTAGAGACAGGTCAGCGACGGTGATGCCACGGTCTCTCTTTACTGCGTCTAAAAAGTGAACTAAAAAATCACGCGCGCGCACACACACACAAACACAGCTTCTAGTAAATTTTTTTCTCGGGCCCTTCTATACGCCAATATCCTCCTATTAAATTTTTCGAAGGAGGAAGAAGTAAATTGGGTAGAGGGCGGTTGATCTTCCCCTTTACGTCCCCTCTCTTTCGTCCGCCACCTCCCGCTCCCTCTCTCTACACCTATCCCCTCTTTCCCTCGATAATCCCATACCAAATGATACCTCCCCCTCCCCCCGCTATAAAAGGCTGGCTGGAATCGATAAATCAATCTGGGGATCTTCCCTCTCTTTCTCTCTCTTCGCAGGTGGACTTACACGGGAGTCTGCTCGACAAGTCTTCGTGCGAGACGCAGAGTCAAGAGGCCGAGATCCTCATCCGGAAGTCAAAGACTCTCATAGAGAGGTAAGGGAAAAATTACGTCTATATATATATGTTTAAAAAATATGAGTTTTTTTTAGAGTGGATAGGTGTATGTACAGAGTGTGTGGATGTGTTTGGATGTACGAGTATGTGTGGATGTGTGTGGATGTGTGTGGATGTAAGTGGATATAATAATGTGTGCATGGGTATGTGGATTAGTGTGTGGATGTATTGATAATAATGTGTGAATGTGTTTGTGAGGATGATTTTGTGGGGATGAGTTTGTGTGAATGTGTTTGTGTGGAGGTGTTTGTATGGATGTGTATGTGTGGGCGTGCATGTGAGGATGTATTTGTTTGGATGTGTTTCTGTGAATATGTTTGTATGGATGTGTGGGTGTGTATGTGTGGATGTGTTTATGTGGCTTTTTGTTTGGATGTGTTTGTGTGGATGTTTGTGTGAATATGTTTATGTGTATGTGTAGATGTGTCTATGTGGATTTTTTGTTGATGTATAGGTTCTTCATTGATCCCTCGAAGACTTGCAATTCGAATAGGAAAAAACACGCGAGAATGCCGCCTTGAATGAAAATGCTACTTTTACTTCCTTTTATTTTTAAATAATCACCATGTCCGTCTTGATCGGATTTGTATATTCATTCGCCAAGTTGCAAGACCGTCAATCTAGCATATGAGGAAGCACTCTAAAGAGAGCTTTCAGTGCGATTTTCAAAATTATGGCTGTCGAAAAGGATTACTTCGAATCATGAAAGACCATTCATACCCACCTAAGGAAGTTTGTCAAGTTAATAATAATAAGTACCCCGGAAAAGAACGGATTTTTCTTCTGGTATAATAGATACATTAAATCAGTTTTATTGGTGTATTTTAAGGAGGTGGAAAAATAATTTGGCCTAGGGGCGGCAAGTTTCCAAATTCGCTACTGTGCCTAAAAATATTGAGATTTTCTGGTTCTAGCCTCACTGCATTCAAAAAGTTTGACGTTTGGCATTTATCAATCAGACTATCTGATTAAATGCGCCAGAATGCCGTTTTATTCAACGCTCATAATTAATAGACAAAGTTACCACTTCAACCACATCCAAATCAGGAAATGCCATTTTTTTATGGTATTGAATTCTATTTATGGATTATGGAATTAGTTCCGTGTACAAAAAATCCATGTTTAATTACCTAGATGCTATTTAGTAAGGTTTTCTCAGCATAACTTGAAACAGTGATGAGCAAAAAAAGATGGAACGTCCATGAATTATTTTAATATATTCACTAAGGAAATGAACCAGGGATATATCACAATCTCCAATGAAAATAACCGAGCATTTAACAAAAAACACTATTTCGTAAGTTAATTAATTTAAAATGTAAACAGGACTATTTCTCAAAACAATGATTACGCATTGGATAGGCTATGATTTAATGTGAATTTTGTGGGTGGTCATTAATAATAATAATGTCATTTAGCTTAAGTTTATTAACACTCTGAAAATTCCGTTAGAATAATCGCAAATAATTTCATTCGCTCTTATATCTCCTTCCTTCGACAGTAAGCTTCAGAATATCTTTTTAAAAAAAGAATGGAGTCTTTTGATTTTACGAACTCTGTATCTTTACATGCATAATCTAATCCCCCTGCGTGTAACTCTTCGCATCGCCTCAGGTAAATTGAATTACAAGCGATAATACGCAAATACAAATTAATTGTGACATTGGCTTTCAGGCAAAATTACCTACAGCGTGGAAACATGCAATTAAAAAAAATTAATAAATATATAATTTGCGTATGTTTTTTATATTTACTTATCTTAAAGTCTTTTAAAAACATGGAAGCTAATGCAAATTTAAAACGAATTGTGCCGATGCAATTACGGCTTTAAAATATCATCCTGCATTTTATTTAATTGGATATGTTCTAAATTATTTGTACCGCATTTCTCATGGTACGTTACTTTAACCTAAATTCTTCCCCATTCAAATATTTAATTTTTAAACCAAGTTTATTGAAAATTTCCTTTCGTATTTTTCAAAGCCCTATTGCAATAAAAGCCTATCTCATTGTGTAATATTGCATGCAATAATAAGAATAACTCAATAAGAGTCAGTTCGAGTTAAATGAATATTTTTCCAGAAACTAGGTTCATGCCCTTACAGAACAAAGGAGAAAATTCGATCTCAGTGGGATTTTTTTACGACCTGCTGATTCCCTCTTACCTACGCACAATGGGTATATGAGAGGTAGTGCTTTTCAAAATAGTTGAAATCACTATTATACAATCTCAGGACTCTAACCTGTTTGTGTTAAAGAGAATTAAAATTATTTTTCTAGCAATAACACTGGAATAAGTTCCGGTTTAAAGATCGAATTAAATCCTTAAAACTATAAATTTCCAACGATTTAACAATGAAAAATTCTGGCTTCCATGATTACGTATCTGTACAGCTATAGAGTTTGCTTAGAAATACTTCTTTACCACCATCTAGGGACCAATTTACAAACTATACGCAGGATACAAAGTCAATCCTTCCATCGACACACACACAACACAATCACTCCTAATATAAACGTTCAGAGTTTATATCATGACTTTTTAAAATATCGCCGAACGTTCTTGTAGAGACATTTCGGCAATGTCACCTTCAAGATCTTGTCGTAATGGCAACGAACGACGTTAGGTTCGTCCCCTTTTGGCTGGAATGGAAACTTTCGTCTCTTTCTCTCTCTTTTTCGCCTATACTAATTTCGAGATCCGAGCTTATTGCAGGTTATAGCCTGAGTTATTGAAATTATCCGCATTGAAAAAAACCTCGCCCTGAGAAGTGAAACGAAAATAAAATGATATTACGAACCCGAGACTTTCATGTGTGCGGCGAAATGCCCGTCCCTCCCTCCACCTCTCTCTTTCTCTCTCTCTCTCTCCACCCTCCCCCTTCTCTATCTCTCTTCCTCTCCTACCTTCACCGAAACTAAAGTCTCATGGGTAAACGCGGTCGATATGGCGGAAAAAAAAATAGAATCGTACAAGGGGTTGGGATGAAAGGTGTTTCGGGGAGGAGAGATAGCTGGCGAAAGGGATGGGCTTTGTTAGAGGGAGAAGGTGCATGCAGGAGAAGGGGGAGAGAAAGAGAGAGAGAGAGGTGGAGGCGAACGAAAGAAAAGTTCCCGGTATGGAGAGGTAGAAAACAAATATGTGGGAGGGAATGAATTGCAATAGGGAGAGAGAGAGAGGGAGGGGGGGGGGAAGAAGTAGAGAAATAAAATGGAACTGTAGGGTGTGGAGATAACGAGAATGAGAATTTTTTATGGGTGGGGAATTTGAGTGTGTTCGAGGGAGAGAGAGATATAGAAAGGAGGAAAATTAGAGAGATATTTTTGTGGGATGGAGAAATGGAGTGAAAGAAATGGACTAGCGGTAAGATAGGAGTAAAATAAGAGTCATTAGCAAAAACGTGTTGGAACACGATTTCAAAAAAATAAATAAAAGGAAAAATGTACCAGGCGAGACTCGTGCTCACTATTGAAAAACTCGAATAGAAATTTCGCATCGCCCATGTGTACACCACGTAATTATCCGACTAAGCTTTCACGGAACTCACAAGTCACCCGTCCTAAGGTACAGTCGATTGGAGTATTTCACCGTACGCAGGAGCGAGTAAGCTTGCCGTTCGATCGCGCCATCGGGGATCATTTATTTTTGTTTTTCTGTATCATATCGAAACCGTATCGGAGAATACATTCAGCGGATTAAATAACGAATCGGAGTTAATAAAAAACAAGGATTCGGACCCGCGGACCCTGTAAAGGGTAGGGGAAACTCAACGTTCCATCCCGTCCTGTGAAATCCTGCGATGAAAAACACACGGGTGGATTCAGAAAAGCGGAGTGTGGGCGAAGGAAAGAAATTAATCTGTAATACGAAGGTAAGAATGAAAGAAAGTGGCGCGGAACCGAGAAGGGCGTATAAAATACGCCGTAGTGTGTGTGTGTGGTTATGTGGAAAGTGGAGTGAGAAAGAGGGAGATAGAGGAGGGAAGAGGAGATGAAGGAGAGGGAGATTAGAGAGGAGAAGGGAGGAGAGAGGGGCAGGAGAGGGGGGAGGGGGAAGAGAGAGGAGGGAGGAGATAGGGGGAGGAAAGAGAGGAAGGAGAGAGGGGGAGGGGGAGGAGATAAGGGGAGGAGAGAGGAGGGAGGAGATAGGGGGAGGAGAGGGGGAAGAGGGAAGAGGGAAGAGAGAGGAGGGAGGAGATAGGGGGAGGAAAGACAGGAAGGAGAGAGGGGGAGGAGAGAGGGGCAGGAGGGAGGGGCAGGAGAGAGGAGAAGGAAAGAGAGAAGAGAGGAGGGAGAGGAGGAGAGGAATGGAAGAGAGAGAGAGAGAGTGGAGGAGTGAGGGATAGAAAGGAGGAGGAGAGATAGAAATGGAGGAGAGGGGGTGTTGAAGAGAGAGTGAGGAGAGAGGTAGTGAGAGAGAGATGAGAGATGGAGGAAGGAGAGATGTGAGAGGGAGAGCGAGGGAAGGAGGGACGAAGGAGAGAGGGAGTTAAGAGAGATGGGAGAGGAGAGGAGGAGATCAAAAGAAAAAATATTCGACGAAGAGAGAGGGAGAGAAAGAGAGAGGGAGAAGGATAAGAGAAAACACCTAAATGCAGTGAGAAGATGAAATGGACGAGAAATGGGTCCGGTATAGATCGAGGAATGCGTACAAGTGAGAAGAAGACGATAAATATGAAGGGGTCGGATAAGGGTACGGGGCGACATGAGAGAGGTGAGTGTGAGAGAGAGAGCGTGAGAGAGAGAGAGGATAGGAGAAAAGGGCGAGAGAGAGAGAGAGGATGAGAAGGTTTGGAGGGAGGAGGAGGTGCCCGGAGTGGGGATTACCATTAAAATGCTCAGGTGTTTGCCCTCGCAGCCTTTAGCGAAAGGAGAGATGAATGAGGTATAGAAAGTGCGGTTGGGAAGGATGATTGGTTCACATTGTGGAGGGAACCGTGGGGGCCATTGGATTGGACCGGAAGGGGGCAGACAGAGAGAGAGGGTGTGTGTGTGTGAAAGAGGAAAAGGAAGAGAGAATAGAAATAGTGTGTGTGTGTGAGTGAAAGAGGAAATAAATGAGAGACGTGGTTGGATTTTATGGATTATGGGAATTAAAATGACGGAATTGTTATTTAAATTTCAACGGGACCGTTTTGCGGGTCCACGGCGGAGGATGTGGGCTTTTTCCTTTCTTAGATTATAAGATCGGCTTTGGAAGAAAATCCTCGCGTTCTCAGATTAAAATATATCCACTCCTTTATCTATTAAATACCTGACTGGATTTTTTTTTAATTTAAAAAAATCCTCGTTCGAAAATAAATTGAATACACAAGTGGATTGCTTGGCGAATAATTTAGTGCAACGAATAAATAACTAGGATTAGCCATTCAGACGAATAATCCTTTTCACGTTTGTATATCCGATCCTGACTAGTGGATATAATTGCATTAACTGGATGAATCGTGACTGATTAAGACAAAGCGGTATAAGTGAATATCGCGTGTATGAATCAGCCTCTCATATTTCGCGAATGAATTAAACGGAGGAGAAAAATGAGTAAATTAATCAAGAGTGGCGGAAGTAAAAAAGAAACGGTACTTTAAAAAGGTCTCGGAACGCGCTATACATGAAAGAAGAAGGAAATAGCGAAACGTAACATCAGTGGAGGAAGAAAATCCGCCGAATTTAGATCTACAAAAAAATATATATATATGCGGATGATCAAGTACTTCTAGCAGGAAAGGAAAAGGAGATCCAGAAAAAGATAAATAGACTTGTGATAACAGGTAGAAAATACGGTATGAAAATTAACACAGAGAAATCCAAGGTAAAGAAGAAGAAAATTTGATTATAAGTATTGGAGGAAGACCATTAGAAAAAGTTTCAGATTATAAATACCTTGGAAGCATCATAACGAGAGATGCAAAATGTACTGATGAAATCAGGACTAGAATAAAAAAGCAAAAGCCGTTTTCAAAAGAAAAACTCCCACTAACGTGAAATATAAAGGAGGAAATCCGCAAGAAGTTGACAAAATGCAATGTATGGTGTATATCTTTGTATGGGGCAGAAACATGGACACTAAGGAAAATCGATATTAAATACTTGGAAAGCTTCGAAATGTGGAGGTGGAGAAGAATGCTGAAGATAAAATGGAAATGAATGAATGAAAAACGAGAAAGTACTACGAAGAATAGGAGAGGAGCGAACGATTATACAGACTATCAGAAAGAGGAAGGGTAACTGGTTTGGACTTTATCTGAGGAAAGACAGAGCATGATAAAAGAAGTGCTAGAAGGAAGACTGGATGGAAAAAGAGAAAGAGGTAGGAAAAGGTTTCAGCTGATAGACGACTTGAAAGGGAAAGAGAGCTATCAAGACATGAAGAAAACTGCGGAAAATAGGAATATGTATATGGAGAAACAAGTGCAACCATGAATAATCACGGACCTGTCAACGAACAGTCCACCTATGATGATATACATATATATATATATATAAGTCCTCTCACGCTAACTTATACAATTTAAGCTTTAATCATTGAAGTACTGAGATCAAAAAGGGGACAATTCATCCAAAGCTTGAGAAAAATTTTTAAAAATTTCTGTATGTGCTTAATTTTATTCAATTTTAATAAAAATTTCTCTGATGTTCACGTTCTTGTCCAGAATAATATACCATTTCTGCACCAGGAGATGCGGCGTAACTTTTACTATATGGAAATAGTGAAAAGTCATATAGCCCAAAAAAGCTGACAAGTCCCGTTTTTGATCTCAGTGCTTCAATTACTACATTGTAAGGACCATCCGCGCCCTACCGGACGACACCCCCACCCCTTCCCCCCCCGCACTACTTCGAAAGTGGGAACTTGTCCACATTCTTCTCCTTGACTCTTTCTTCCCCCCCTCCCCCCGGTCTCAACCTCCGCTAACCTTATTGGCTATTCCCCTTCCCCGCCTCCTCCTATCCCCGTACTCCTCACATTACCCCCCCCCCTCCCCGCCCCGGTGCATCACTTCAAACAGTACGTTTTTCTCCGTCGCTGATGAAGGACCTCTGCCCTAAAGCTCAAATTTTTGTTGTTCTTCGTGTGTTGCTGTTTTTAGTGTCTTCAGCACCCCCAGCGGCTCTCCAATTTAGGTAAGTGTCCGCTGGACTCCCTCCAACACCTTGTTGCCACCTTTATACACACACACACACACACACACATATATATATATATATACTTTTGAAAGAGGAAAGGTAAATACAGATATTGAGGGCTACTAGGTGTTGAAGGAAACCCAGTGAGCACTTACCAGAAAGTCAGCCACTTATATCTAGCAAAAACAATAAAGAAGGTAAATCGCTCCGTCGGCTCGCCTAACTAAAATGTTATATCTGTTCGCTTTTGTGAATGAATAAGGCAATAAATTCCTTGGAACTAGCTCTCTCTCTCTCTCTCCTCCTCCTCCTCCTCTCCCTCCCCCTTTTAGACGGCGGCAATGTCGCAGAATTCTCGAAATTCTCCAAAACGATCCGTAAAATGCTCTTATTATTGAATTTCTCATTTTCATCTCTCTGAGGAGGAGGCATTTCAGGGAACGCACCTCGGGTGGTGCAAGAACGCCGGAGAGAAAGCGAGAGAGAGAGAGAGAATGAGTGGGACGAGGTCGGATGATTCGCTATCGCGTATGGAGGAAGGGCGAGGCTAAAATACAAGGATGGAGGAGGAGAGGAAGAGAAGGATGGAGGAAGTGGAAGAAAATACCAACGATATGAGCAAGCGGTGAAGAGAGACGAGGAGTCGAAAGAATGTAGGAAGTTTGGTAAAGAATAGAGTTGCGAAATAAGGTGGAGATTCCACCGAAGCGGCGAAAAAGCGTTTGTAAAGAAGGGTGGGAAGGAAAGGGAGGAGAGGAGAGGGAATGAGACCGATAGAGGGGGAGGGAGAGGGGGGGGGGGGGGGGGGGGACGGGAGGAAGAGGAGGAGGAAGCTAGAGAGAGACAGACAGACAGAAGGACGACTTTATTAAGGGCGAAATTGAGACTATATATATATAGTCCCTTCTTACATTTAACTCTGCGTCAACAATAACAGATGAGAATAAAATAGTATTAATAATTTCGCAGAAAAGAACCGGAAAATAAAATAAATAGAAATACGTAACAAGCAAAGTATCAAATTGCAAATTCGGAAAATTTATATTATAAAAAGACAGAGTAGTTGCGGTAAAAACCTAGGAAAGACCAGGAGGAGGGAGAGTGTAGAAAAAGGGTGATAGAGGAGATTGGAAAGAGGAGTGGGGGAAGATGAGGGAGAAAAGTGGAGGGATAGAAGAGGAGGGAGAGAGGAGAGAAAGAGGAGGGAGAGAGAGAGGTGGAGGGAGAGAGGTAGAGGGAGGGTATAGGAGGAGAGTGAGAGAGGAGATGGGAATCAGATAAGGAAGTACTATATTAAGATTCAGATTACGGTAAGTGGTGTGACAAAAGTTTGCAAAACACCAACAGAGAGGGAAGGAGCGAGAGAGAGGGAGAGAGGAAATCGGAGAGTAGGAGGAAGAAAGAGATAGAGAGGCCATGCATGGAGATTGGTTAGGTAGGCAGGCGACAGGATTCGGAAGTGAGGTAGACAGAGAGAGAGAGAAAGAGAGATGGAGGTGGCGAGATGGGATTATCAAAGTATGCTAATGCTTTAGGGTTGGCAGCAGTGGGTTCGATGGGGATGAGTAATATGTCGCGCGAAAGAGGGAAGAGGAGGAGGAGAAATGGAACTGAGGGTTGTAAGGGAGGAAGAAAGAGCCCATAACGAACCCTATACGTGCTTCTCTTTGGCCACCTCCGATGGATTGGGAAGAAGAGGTTACGGAGAAAGAGAAAGAAGAGGAGGGGCGGAGAGTGTGTTTTGAGGCGTTGTTCTGATGTTAGAACCTTTGGTAGAAGCGAAGAGAGAGAGGGAGAAATTTTTTTAATCCGAGTGAAGGGGTTTTTGGCCCTCGTGCGCTGGAAACCGTAGTGGGCTTATCCCTCCTTCCTTCCCTTGCAGAGGTTCGCATTAATACGGAGGTCTGGCGTGCGGTTGGAATTAAGGGTGTGTTTGTGGGAGAGTGTGTGCGTCCCGTAGATAATGTGGGAAAATATATAAGATGAAAGAGAAAGAGCGACTTAGAGACAGACAGACAAACGAATTTATTCGGGCGAAATTGAGACCTGAGGATCCCCTCTTACATTTAACCAGTCGTTACAATGTATGTACAGTCAAACGCATGAAGGACAGTTCAGAAAATCAAAAATGGGAAAAATGCGGGAGAAATGTAGTAAAAACTAACAAAAGAAAACACCCATACAGGAATATAGTGCATAATGAAATTTTACACAGATAACGATTCTTCCTTCCGGTTGAATTTAGGCACAAACTACCAACTCAACGAGAAAGTTGCATGCTATAAATTAAATTGAATTGGGACCTTGTGACTTCAAACGACGACCAGCGCTAGTAAGCTTCCCATTATAAATCACAGCAACCGAGAGAAACCCGGTGTCGGCAGTAGCCAACTCTTATCGAGAAGCACCAAGGAAACCAACTGTTTTACGTTCCATTCGAAGGATGGTCCTATAAATTTAAAAAGCAAGCCATCGCCATCATCATCACATAAAACTTTATATTCATGTATGGTTTGAATATTTATCAACGGTGATTTTCGCATAATATGTAAAGTTATCAAAATAAAATTTACATACAGGAGACATTTTCCGCGGTTTTGTTGTTATTGTAAAAGTTGGAGTTCCTTCCAGTCAGGAAAATGTGTATTGAGATCAGATACATACATGTATTTTATGTATAGTGCACAGATTTTTTATCCTACACTTCGCAAAAGGATTAGAAATTCAGAATGCGTATTTAAGAGTCAAAATATAATAATTCACGAACTCACTCTGACTTTTCTCTCTCGCCTTCCTCTCTAAACTTTTTTTTCTTTTTCTACCTTCACAAAAAAATCGACACCTGCTCGTCTTACGAGGTGAGTTGCTTTATTCCGTGTCTTCAGCCGTGGTGTTCCTTATTTATTACGTGACTCGGAGCGTCGCGTACTACGCGCGTGTCTGTGTGTTTGTGAATTGACCTTGAGAAAACCTGGAAAACCTTTACGGTGTTGGCGGCGGCGCTTGGGAGATTTCCGTCGCATACGACATATTTTGCGGTTGCTTAAGCCGATTTCGCTCAATTTTTCCGGAAACAGTATAAATTAATTCCAGGAAACTAATCCAAAATATAAAACTCCACGTTTAATCCATGTATCTAATAGGTTTCTTACGCGCGACGAAGATTTTGAAAACGAAGTCAAAAATTACCTCTTGAAATCCTATTTTGAGTGGACGCTTCGTCCTTTTAAAAAACTCTAAAGAAGTTTTAACGCATCTTTACGTGCGTGTTGTCCTTGAATTGCTAAATACGACCTAATATTTTTATAGAAGATATAAACTTTTTCGCTGGTCACTATTTACATTGTGATAATATTTCAGTACAGTAACGAATACAAGACATTGTTATTTGAAAATAAACATTTCATAAATCCCTGAAAAGTATGAGAAAAATCCTTTTTATTTTGGTATTTGCATCGTTTACTAGGTTAACATTGCATTTCATTCGTAACCGCAATAAATTAAAGTGAATATTGACTTAAATTTGGCCTTGATGAATAAAGATTGTAAAAATCCCCACAAATCTGCCCGTTGTAGCGTTACTTGTAATTTGGATGTAACGGTGAAAACCCAAGCCGTACAGGAAATCTGCCAAGAAAAAATACTGAGTTGAAATAAAGAAAAGGATCATTCAAAATAATTATTGATTAAGCCCGTACACTTTCCAGTGTAAGAAGATCGACCAAGTCAGTATTTTTTAAAAGTTAAATCACACAATTAGAAGAGCATCTTCTTTCTTATAGCTCGTCATAAATTAACAGAACTGCCATTAAGAAACAAAAATTATTTCACATTTATTAATTAAGCGATAAATCTAAAAGAACCTTTTCTTAATTTTTATTCAAAACAATACGCTATAGGAAAAGCCAAGTGTGAGTTGGGTGGCGTAAAATCAAGGAGCAAATAGTGTAAGTTTGGCTGTATACTTCGCAGGGGTAGAATGTTGTACGTTGGGATGCATAAACTCAAAGGGCACACCACGTATGTTTGGTGGTATACTGTACAGGCGTGTGTAGGTTGGATGGAAGAAACTCAAGGGGCACAATGTGCCGTTTTGGTGGTATACATTGCAGGGGAATACGATTGGAATTTGGGCTGCATGTTTGATGGTATACACTGCGGGAGAACCTAAGCGTAAGTTGAGTTGCATAATATCAAGATTTAATGCACCTCTCTGGGTATGAACTAGGTTTGCTAGGCGTCCCGATTTTAGCGGGATTGTCCCGACTTAATAACATGTTTACCGCGTCCCGACTTATCTTTTGAATACCCACTGTTAAAACAAAACCGTTAAACACTCAAAATATTAATCGGAATATTTGCTGGGATACATTGTTTAACTATTGAAATATAAGTTTTCAATCACTTCGTAAATTGTAATAACGCTTGTATTACCCTGAGCGTCGTTTGGATGGAGAGGCGTCGCTTGGACATTTGTTTGAAAATATTTTAAGATTAAAAGTGTTTTTCCCCGAATCTTGGTCAAATGAAAAACCGATCGCAGAGAAATGCTTTGAATTTTTAAAATGAAATGTAGATCCTAATGAATTGTTAAAAGACCTCAGCTTTGTTTTATCATTACCACATTCGAATCCTGCGACTAAAAGAATATTTAGTTTTATGACTGTTGCGTGGATAAAAGAGAAACAAACAATTGCTACCCAAATTAGAAGCCGACCTTATGATTATGGAGAACTTTCAAATGAATTGTAGGGAATTTCCATTATATCTAGATAAAGAAGCTGGTAATAAAACTCTAGAGGAAAGCCAATCAGGCCTAAAATATTTATAATTAATTTAATTTCAAAATCATTTCTTTAATGTTTAATGCTTTTTTAACTTTAATGTTTGTAAAAATATTTATGAATAAATCAATCCTTTTTAAATTAGTTTTTGATATAATTATGTCCTGAATTGTATTTCATATAATTGTCCCGACCAGGGCCGGATTAAGAGACCCATGGACCCCACGCACAGCGCGTTTAAGGCCCCACCGAAATCGTAATTCTTTTTAAAAAGTAACATTATGCAAGATTTGTGATCTGAGCGGCAACACTTGGAAATGGTTTCGGCAAGACAGGGTAGGGTCAGCCCCCTTGTCCTCGCGTGTTTTGCATACCGCCTAATCCGGCCCTGTAAACAAGTAAGATAGAATAAATCCCATTCTAAGGGACGCATACTTCGGCAATGGCCATTCCACGATGAAAACACCGGTTATTGTCCGATCACCAAAGTTAAGCATTATAGGGTCCGGATAATAATTGGATTGGTGACCGCTTGGGAGCACAGGATTTCGTTGTCATTTTTGCAAAATTTTCCCTCGTGTTTTTCGGATTCTGTAGGAACGATAGCTATTTTTTCGACTTACATCATTGCCATTTCCTTTCATCGAACGCATTTTACCGAACTGGGTCCGAAAAGCGTATATTCGATTTAAAAAATCGACCTATATTTAATACTGGCAATTTTGTATTCTTTTAAATAAAAATTATGGTTATCAAACATTTCTGTTGACGTTTAAACGTTAAAAAGAAATGGTATTAAACTCCGCTGAAAACCGTTATTCGGCCCACCATGAACCGAAATTTTTAATGTGTAAATAAAAATGATGCACACTCATTTAACATAATATGTCGAAGAAGCTGATGCTTTGCAGTGTTTCAACAATTTGAGGAAAATAGAGGAATGAACAGGAAAAATTATGGCTTGGGAGTCAGGAGCGTAATTTAATAATTCTATCCCCGATTAAGAGACCCATGGGTCCCAAGCACAACACATTTAAGACTCCACCCAAATCGTAAATTTGCAACAAGTAACAGTTATTGTAAGGTTTGTGAGCTGTGCGGCAGCACTTTGAAAGGGCGAGACGAGAGACGCAGTGGGTCCTCTTGTTCTCTGGGCCCCACGCACTTGCGTGTTTTGCGTACCGCTTAATCCGGCCCTGGTCCCTACTTAATATTTCAAAATTGCTTGATTTCATGGAAATGTCCCGATTTCTGATTTCAAAAATCTGGCAACCCTAGTATGAACGTTTACCCACAGATGACTCGGTTTTGTTTAGTTGTTCATCTCGACTCGATCACATGCTTGTCTTACCAGCGGCCATAACACGTGCTCTATGCTCTCATTCACCTAAATCGAGTGCGTTGACTCGAACACCAGCGCGGAGCTTGTTCATTGTTTCTATTTTCTTATATAAACCTTTGGTTTTCCGCTGATTTTCACATCACATTTTTTTAATTTCACTTACTTTAGCATGGTAAATGGCAATGAGGAGTCTGTCGTGAAATGTTGTCTAAAAACGTTACAAAATCTCAGCAAATAGCAAATAATGCCGAGAATGCAAATGGACTGAGGATGATCCACGCCTAAGTGGGCATGAGAGCATTTTATATATTAACAGCTCGGACAATATAAATTTTGGGTCACCAACTTAAAACCGCGTCACATAAAAAAAGTCATATAAAGATCAACTTTACTTAAGTGACTCCAATAATGTTAAGATCCAGGGGTTGGCAACATTTTTCTGTTTAATGACACACTGTATCATTATTCATAATCTGTGATATTCCGCGCCTGCCAGCCTTAAATTCGTTCTGTTCGTAACTCTAACAAAAAACAGTTCTTATATTATAAGGATCCTGAATATAATGCGGTATCATTAAAATACAAAGTAAAAATGAAATAAAATTTAAATTAAAAAATTGACACTAATCAGAATTACTCTCTGAAATATCGTGCCATTGAAATCTCTTCGCGTGCCATCTTTTGACATGTGTGCCATAGGTTGCCTACCCCAGCTCTAGTTTAAACACACACACACTAATTTTTGCCAACAAAGGTTGATCTCGCGTTTATTCAAGTATTAAATAAAACATATTTTTTAATTCCGCAATCGTATAATTATCGTAAGAGCATTTTTTTCATACATGAAATTTCATTATATTTATTAATCGGCACGAAATAAATTACGGCGTTCTTTAATGTTTACAAACATTTTCCCGGCATAAACACGAAACGCAATGAGCTTTGGTAGTTCAGTTCTTCAAATGGTAAAAAGGGTAGAGAACCTGGATCGTGAACATGATAGCGTGAATCTCTTCGACAAAATATTACACTAACTAAAAATATTTAACGCATCAATGTGGTCGCTTCTCCCTAACTTTTCTTCACGCACGACTTCCATCCTCCCTCCCCTTCCCTTTAACCCTTCCTTCCGACCAATCCTCCCTCTATCTCTCACTCCCACGCACTCCAATCAACCCGTTCAAATCCTCTTAAACGTCCAGCCACGAAAACCGAACTCGGAAACGATGACTTTTAGAGAGGGTCGCTATATCAAAGCGAATTTTCAATTATAAGATTTTGAATTTTGCCTCCGAGCCGCTTACCCTCACACGATGGGAGTTTCGAAAGGCGTCTCCTTTCCCCTCCCTTTTTTCTCCGTCCACTTTGTGCCGCAAACTCCCTCCTTTCTTCACCTCTCTCTCTGTGTGTGTGTGGGGTGCTGGGATAGTTTGAAGAAGTTGGTTGAGTAGATCGTTATGAGGAAAACCGCATGCAATGGCTTTTTGGGAGCGAAAAGGATGAGAGGGGAAGGGAAGGAAGGAGATGGGTTAAAAGGGGGAAAAAATAGGGGTGCGATGAGATTGAAGGAGAGGGAGAGAGAAAGGTATGTTTTCAATTTTGCGCGGAGGCCTTTGTGGGGGTGTCTGCGGGGATTGTGTAGGAGGAGGGTTGGCCGGAGATAAGTATGAGAGAAGTTGAAGAAGAAGGCGTTGTGTTTGTGATGGTGAGGGGTACGACGGAATATGAAGGAGATTTTCTTTTTAGGAGTTCGGCGGGTGCCGGAGGAGAAACGCGGGGGAGGGGGGAGGTGAGGTGGGCGGTGCTGACGACGTGTGTGTCTGTGTTTGTGTGTGTGAGGTCTTACAGAGGGAGATAAAGAGAGGAAGGTGCATCTCGCGTTTCTCGAATATTAGGTGGCGACCTACTTCGGTTTCCTATTCTATCTCTCTATTTTCTCCCTCTCTCTCTACTTATCTCTCTTTATCCATTTATCTATCTCTCTCACTCCTCGGGAAGTTTTCTTCTCGAGAGTCGTAAAAAGGGAATGAGATTTTTGCGTCGTTTATGGAGGATACTGACCGGTGATTCGACGGAGCAAAAGAACGCGCATATTTATTTCTCCGTTGCTTTTAGCTTTTTTGTCCTTGTAAGGTGAACTGTATTTCTTTAAAAGATCAAGCCGAGAGAAAAAAATCTGGAAAATCGCTTGCATATTTGTTTCGATGAGTTTATTATTTTTTGTCATTGAATATTGTATTTGTTTATTTTTTGAGCAATTTATTGGTAACATTTCGTTCGTTAAATGCATGAGCTGAATTTATTGGTACATTATCACTAGTTGTTTAATTTTTGTAATTCGGCTGATGTATTTAATTGTTTATTTTTACGATTCGGTTTCAATGTTTAATATCCTTAATTAATTACCCTCGTTAACTTCTTTAGTTTTCTCCATGACTCGACCTCTCCATCAGTAGCAGTAATTTTGTCCGTCAAAAGAGCATAAAGCACACTTCCGAAAATAATCATCGGTGCATATGATCACTCTCTCTCTCTAAACTTCTAAACGCACAAACACATGAATACGGTTGGATAAAATGCAAAAATAAAATGTAACTCTTCGGATCGCCTCAGTATAATTGTGGAATATCTATAATGTAATAATTTATCTGAAATCAAATAAAATATTCATAAATTAATACTTCGAATCTTTTTAAATTATCGTTGATCCTTCAAAGAAATCAGGATAGGAGATTTAATTGGTTATTAAAATTAATACTTATCATTCGTAAGGTTTTATTCGATGGGAGGCAAAAGATGAAGGCTCTTATTTATCTTCGAAGAAAAATTCGACGAATGAAAATGTTTTCGCGGTGCACAGACTCCTCATTCTTCGGAGAAGGCATAGAGAAGGGGTGGCCAACCCATCGCCCACAGAAGTGGCCCGCAACGACATTTGGTATGGCCCGCGGTCAGTCGAACACACAATCGAAAAAAAGTCTTGGTCCAAAACATGAACATCACGTTTGTTTTGATCCTCTTCTTTCTATCAGTTAAAATTGTGTTACGGTTTTCCCACCATTCCGTTATTTTGAATTCCCCACTCTTTCCTTATCCCATAGTCTGCTGTCGCAGAGAAAATGGCCCTGCTATGGGACAAAAGAAACTTCCTTCTACCCACGACTGCATCCATTAATCCTTAAGGGTCTCAGGTCACTTTCAAGATATGACGACCAACATACTATATTTATTGAAAGGCGCTGATAAGGCCCTTCTTTGTCTTATGTACGATAACATCTGCCGAGTTCCTCCAAGAAACGAAAAGAAGGAATTTCTCGGAGAAATGAGGGCTGTGAGGCAAAAATATGGTAAACCACACTTATACTGTTTCGAGAAAATTGACATTTTATTGGTTCAAAATTATATTTTCATCAGAAATAAAAGCAAGTTACAAAATATGAACTACAACAAATGAAAAACAAATTTCCAAAATCATAATTGAAGTTTTTTTCTTTTCTGTACGCAACCTAGTAGCTCCAAATAGAACGCTGCGAAAACCTCCAAACGAAGATTCTTCCATTTCTTCAAAAACGGCATTTCGTTTTGTACTTATAATCACGGACTGAACATTGCCAACATTGCGAATATGATCACCAATTTTTCATTTATCTTCTAAAATGGTTGCAATTGTTGAACGATTGAGATCATAAACACGAGTAATCAAAGCAAGCGACTCACCTTTTTCTTATCTATTTATAATGTCCATTTAAGTTTCCATCGAAACACTCGACGTTTTTACCACTCTTACCACGTTCACAAACACTACGTTTACGATTGTTTTCCATATTTCAACGGTAATAAAAAACAATACGTACATAAACATGCGCCCGTACGGTTTCGTATACAAACGGCAGATGACCATTCTTGACAAGTTTACTTGTTCTTACTGCGACCGATGATCGTAAGTGCGTTAGGGTGTGTTGGTAAATGAAGTGCGAGGCTCAATTCATTGGTATGTGGAATGTTCGTAAATACGAATTGTTCGTAAGTAGATGTTCACCTGTATATATGTATGTATGTATATCAATTTTTTGTAAATTTAAAAAATTATCTTGTTTTCATTTTTTTGCTTCGATAATACTCGAGACTTGGATTTCAGACGCTGTTTTAGACTAAAAAGTACACTTCGACTTATATCGAATCGCCTTATACTCGAAGATATGCGGTAGTTTTATCTACATTTTTCTTTTTTAATTAATATTTCAAATGTTTACATTTAAATAAATCTGTTTAAGTATATTATTGTTTTTATCATTCCTGTTTACTTTTAGCTCAATTTAAATTAAGCTAAGCTATTAATTTTAACAGGATGTTAAAGATAATAGGATAGTGGCCCGCCAGCAAAATCGTTTTAATGGCCCATCATAAGAAAAGGTTGGCCACCCCTGCAGTGGCGTAGCTAGGGTCTTCGGCGCCCGGGAGAAAGTGATCTTCTTGGCGCCCGTAAGAGGGAGGGGGGGGGGGGGGGGGTTACATCCCCAGTCCGGGCCATATGACCTTTTTTCTTGCTGCCAAGTTCCAGGGAAGAGGGGTTTACGAGGTCATCTGTACTCAATTTAGCGTGTTGGCTGCTTTAGGCAATTCCTTGTTTTGTTACCCCATTAGGGTAGCTCTGGAAAACCTAAGCATGCAACAAACATATTTGAATGGGAAATTGGTTCGAATAAGGCTAGATGGCAGGATTTAACTCAACTCAATTGCAAACCCCCCCTGGCCCATAGGCAAAACATCATTTACACGTGAGATCCAGTCTAAGGAAATATACAGGGAAAACCAAAGTGTAACCCTAAGAATGAGCGATAAGCCCAAAGACATCAGGTGAGAAATGAAGAAAAGGCAACATGAAGCGGGACTTCATAAATATTTTGTAAATCTTTTCTGGTGAAATTTTAACACTAGTAAATTTATATGGACGACTTTCGATTATATGAAACAAGAGAAACTCGAGATAACTTCTGAGTCTTTCATTCTTACGGCACGTCGAGTCATTTTTAACTTCAAATTTGTCCCTCCGAACCATTAACAAGTGCGAATGTGGTCCGCCGTGCAGGAAAGGTTGTATATCCCTGATCTAAACCATAGGTAACGCTCCACTGATATTAATATCCGTTTGATCTCCGACTTTCCCTTTCTATCTATCTCCCTCTCTCTCTCTTCCTCAACAGGCTCGATGGGGGCGAAGTCGAGAGCACGGTGCTTGGCTGGACCCAAGAGATAGACTGGAAGGAAGAGGAGCCTATACCCGCCATCTTCTCCAACGCCCTCCACGTCGCCGTCGACTGCGGCTCCACAGACGTCGTGAGGCTCCTCCTCAAGTACGGCCTCGAACCCGACCAGGGAGGCCGCCCTCCTCCCGCCCCCGCCGTCCCCACCTCCACCACAGCGGCCGCCACCTTCACCTTCGACACCCCCCTCGAGGCCCAACCGGAGTCATCTCCCACCAGACAGAGACACAGAGGGAGTGTGGCACGGAGACAGAGATCTCTCTCCCTCGAGGGGGCGGAGGGTTCGGAGACTTCGCCTTTGGTCCCGACGACCGCCTCTTCCTCCGCCCCCGCTTCGCACGCACCCACCGCCGCCTCGGCGGCTAGACAATGGTTGAGAGATCGCAGGAGCGGCTCCTTAAAGTCCAGCCCGCTCTTACCTTTCCGACGTGCCTCTTTCCGGCCCCCGGAGCCACCCCCGGTGAAATCCCCGCCCCCGGAACCCACACCTGAGGAGGAATACCCACCCGTTGTGAAACAGAACACGGACAGGGGAATATTCGCCGAACTGAGGCGGAGCAGCGAGATCTTCAAGAGCATACTGCTGAACCTCTCCGTGGGGCGGGACGTGGACGCGGGTGGGGGCGGAGGAGGCGGGGCGGCAGGAGCGGGGGCGGCGACTTCGCTTGTGCCGAAGGGGAAGGGTGGCGACGACGTGGGGATGGTGGATTTGGCGGGGCTGCTGGCGGCCCACGAGAGACGTAGGCTGGCCTCGGCGGAGAACACGAGTGGGGAGGAGGAGGGGTTCTTCGGTGCCTCCGGGGGCAGCGAGGGGTCGGAGGAGGGTCACGAGAGCAGCACGACGGGGATAACGTCTCCCAGCAGATCGGATGGAGAGGTGCTGCTTAGGGTGGGGACGAGGGTGGCTCCGGACGCCGCCGCGGGCATAGCTGGCGTCTACACCAGGGGACGCCTCTTCGCACTCCCTCCGCTGTTCCTGGCGTGCGCCAAAGGAGACGCAAGAATGGTCAGGTTGCTCCTGAGGTGAGAGTAAATGTGAAAATATTTAATTATTTTGACGTGATTAAAGCGTCCTTATAAGCTTTATATTTTTCCAGGTGCCTATCTTTTATAATTATAACATCTGGAACTGAATTTCTCATGAATTTTCTTATTGCTATAATGTGGTGCGCTATAATTACGGTACATCCTTAGGTATATGGAGATTAGCACAAGAATATCCACATTCAAATACACATACACGTAATTAGTATTTATATATTAATGCATGTAGGTGTTATTACATAAGGCTGTATGTTGTAATAATGCTTTGTTTTCAGTCTTTTACGAACATTCTTTCAACATATTTAAAACATGTTATTAAAATCATAATTACGGATCTATTTTATCATCTTGGATCTTAAGAACAAGGAAAACTATATGGAGATCTGTTTCCTACTAACGGGCTCATAAATTTCGTTGTATATCATAGGTTTTTGTGAATGATTTTTTAATATCTTGGAACGACATACCCTATTAATGCGTATAATATTTCCAAAACAACTTGACACTACAATACCAGCTTCATTATAAAAGATTATCATATATACATATCATAAATTTTAATTGCCTTCACTGGTTAAAGATGATACTGCACTAGCAACAGATTTGATTTCCGTTTGAAGCTTCTTTCATATTGAATTTTATATTATTACTTTTAAATCATAGCAAACTAAATGAATTTACTTGTTGAAAACGCGCATATAAATGCAATTGGCCCATGACCAATTCAAGTAACTGTTATAATTCCGAAAATTTTACCAGAAATAAATCTCATAATCTAGTCTTTTAATAACGTTGGTGTGTCTCAACATCACTTCAAGTATAGCGGATATTATCGTGACTTCGAAAGAAACATTCGCGAATCGCATTCCATTTTTTAAATCCACTTGCTCCTTTAATTTTTCGTTCTGTTGTGCACTTATTTATCGCCTCATTCTCTCTCTCTCTCTCTCTCATTCCCGCAATGCACTTCTCTCTCTCTCTTTCTCACGACGTCAAGCCTTTTTTTTATATCTACTCCTTTTTCCCCCTGCGGTTCACTCCTTTCCCTTTCCTGGGACACCTCGGGGAGAAGAAGAAAAAAATACATAAGGGAAGAGGGGACAATGAGGTCATCCGTGTGCCTTGAGGGACAATATCTCTCTCTCTCTCCGTCCGTGGCCCTTGAGGCCTCAACGAAAACAAGCCCTTCTCCATCGACGTGGGCGGGCGCTATACGACCCTGGGAAGGTTCGTAGTAGAGGGAGGCGTTAGAGGGGAAAGCTGGATGGAGGAAACGGATGGCGGAATTTGTACGGAGAGGGGGAGAGGGATAAGAGGTGGGAATAAGAGAGAGAGGAGTGAAAGTGGGAAGCGCCTCATTTAAAATTATGCCCCGGGCAGCTGCTGAAGGTGCGATAGAGAGAGATTGCTCTTTTATTTTTCTCTTTCATACACTTCCTACCGTCTTTTCGTAATCCCTTCCTCCTCCCCCTACCCTCTCTCTCTCTCCCTCCTCCTCCCTCCCTCCCTCCCTCTCCCTCCCTCCCTCTCCCTCCCTCCCTCTCCCTCCCTTTCTCTCCCTCTCTCTCTCGCTTTTCTGCGTCTGTTTTTTCATCATTCTTTCGACAACCCTAGAAAAATACCCACACACTTTCATCTCATTCTTTCTCTTCCCGTTCTCTTTCTTTGTCCGATTCCGTTCTCTCTCTCTCTCTTTCTTTCTCTCTCTCTTTCTATCTCATATCATCCCCTCCTTTTTTCATTTTTGCCAGTGATAACATCTTTCTTTCGCTCCGGTTTCCTCGGCAGTTTCTTATTTCTCACTGTCTGAACCGATTCTTCTCTCCTACCGTGTACACCCGTGGGCAGAACTATTAAAATAATAAGAAAAATGGAGCAGACTTAATTTTTTTTTCGATGGAAGGGAGGTGAAGAGAGAGAGAGAGAGAAATAGAGAAAAGTCCTCAGGTGGCTCCAGTCCACTTCTATTTCATATTTTCTCCTATTCATTGGGACCTTCTCTGTGTATTTTTTTCGCCTCCTAAAATGTTTTCCTTATGGCTCGCGGACGATCTCTTTTCTACCTGAATTATTTTTGTTCAATTTAATAAGGACGAAGGGAGTCTAGTTCCTTGAAAACTTTTTAACCGACCGTATCGTCAGCGTATATTATCTTAGAGCAGCTGTTCCCAAAGTTTACATGCCCTCCCCTAACCCTCCCAGCCTCTTTCTAGGAGCTACGGACCTCCATATTAAACAACACCAGAAAAAGATATTATAATTGATTATTCCGTTTATTAACAGAAAAAAATAGTGTAATTAAGGTAATGAAACTGTACATACGTTCAATGAGAATTGTTTTTTATTCTGATAATAAAGTTTACAGAGTGGTAGCGCAATTTTCTCACGCTTTTGGGCTACTCAGTGCACCGAGGAACATGATCATATGCTGTACAGATCTGCCTTCGGTCTCACTGTACATTTTTTCGAGGGCCCCTGAAAATCTCTCCTTAAACCCATGAAAATCCGTGGATCCCACTTTGGGAACCGTTGTCATAGAGAAATTATATCTTTTCATTTTTTGCAGTAATTCGAAAAAGAATTAAGAGGACAGCTCACTAGCTGCGGCAAATTTGTTCTTGCTGAATAAATTTCTTTCATATGTTAAGGAACCTGCTTTTATATTTTCGCTTATATGATGTCTACAAAATTCCGATTCAACAAAAAATATTTTTTTATCGTGAATCGCTAGTAGGTGTGGCCACCATTCAATTACTCTCCTTTTGACCTTATACACGCATCTCAATATCTCTCGCCATTCCTGGAAACATTTCTGGGAATCATTTTCTGAAATTCCTTTCGGTACTACCATCACATGGCACCGAACGTCTTCAGTTAATTAAAAATGAGACCCTTTGAACCTTTCAGTTTTGGGAACATAAAGAAATCCCCCAAGACAAGATCAGGTGAGTACGACGGATGTTTTAACTCTCATATTTGTTTTAGGTCAAAAGAACCGTGTGGGAAGGCGCATTATCATGATGCAAAATACACTTTTCCGGTAAAATGTTCGGTCTTAAATGTTTCAAAACTTTAAGGTAGAATTCTCGTTTCGTTATTTGTAGCATAGAAACAAAATTATTGGAAAAATCTTTCAAATGATCTCATTTTGTATCGATTGAAGATATTCAAAGCAATAATAAAGCCGTACTGAAAGGTCTTTCGGTAATTTATTTCAAGGAATGCTTCCAAGATTGGCAAATACGTTGGAATATGTACATAAAATCAGAAGGAGAGTACTTTGAAGTTGACACCCACTAAGGAATAACGGTAAAAATATATTTTTTACAGAATTTATTAATTTGTCAGAACTTATAGGATCAAAAGGAAGAGGAGACAGAGAGATTGGGAAGATGGCGACCTCTGCACCAGAGGTCTATTTAACGAAAATAATTTGTCATGTTTGAGCATAGTGATTTTATTAATTGTTTTCTTCTTGAATGTAAAAAGACTGGACAACTGTTGCGAGCGGCATTAAATCATCGAATATATTTTGCGGTCCAACAAAAACCCTCACATCCAACTTACCCCTTTAATTTTTATTATTTTTACGATATCGATACCCACAGATGCGTATAAACCGACTCGAGCCAAAGAGAAGAAGATACAGTAGAGCCTCGCTAATCCGAACCTCGGTAATCCGAAATTTCGGTTAATCCGAACAGGATGTAGAAAAAATTCATCGAGTGCTTGTTCATCTTGAACACCATCCATGATATTTGGCAACAGCTTTTTCCATGACTTTTTGATAATATCATATTTGACATTGTCCCAAGATTCAGCCACGCAATAAATCACGTCTTTTATTGCGATCTTTTTCAGTTTCTACATTATCGTGAAATTTTCTTCTTCACCCTCCATAAGAGATCGCAAAAGCTTTTTTCTGTAGTGGAATTTCAGATTTTGCAACATTCCCTTGTCCATTGGTTGCGCCAACGTAGTGACATTTGGAGGCGAGAAAATAACCTTTATATCACTACAGATAAGTTCTGATTCCGGTGAAAAGGATGGAGCATTTTCAATGAGCAATAATGCTTTTGGAGGTCAATGCGTTGGAGTAATTCCAACTTATCTTTCAACGAACGCGAACTGTGCTTACGCTTTTTGGACATTTCTGCAAGATGAGCAAAACGGCGACAGTAATTTAAAACACTGGGAAAAGTCCTGCACTATATTACACAAATGTACGCTAAGACGGTAGCACAGTCGCGACACTCAACGTTAGAAAACGAGGCACGAGTAAACGTGACGTCACATTACCCCTCCAACCCTTCCGCCGCCTTATTAGAGCATTATGTGAGCACTTCCCATTGATTCAAGACATTGCCAGGCAACGAGTCTACGTAAGCAGTCCCTTCCCCCCGCCGCGTATTTTGTAAAACCCGATTAATCCGAAAATTTGCTAATCCGTACATATCCGAGTCCCAATTAGTTCGGATTAGCGAGGCTCTACCGTATTTCATAAATCCTACTTTCAAAGATGGTTCCAACATTAATTTTATCCTCCATTCCTCGCCGCTGAACGTTTCCTCGTTTAATTTTCCTTTTGAAACTTTTTTTCTCCTTTCATTAAATTTCCTTATGGTTCATTTTGCCTAGATGTTTCCTAATGGTCGTGACAGATAACAGTTTCTTCCCTTCCCTCCCGAATATTCTTTCCGTAACAAGCGTCTTCTTTATGACGGCTAATTTCTCTTTTAAGGAAAACGTCCACTCCCACGCTGAGCTCGGGCCTTTTCCGCGAGTTTTTTTATTTTCTTGAGCGAATTCTCTTTCGATTAAAACTTTAATATACGTATATTTTTGCCTCGCTTCTTTTGTGCGCATTTCACGCGCGTCTTCCTCGAATCCTTTCCCTTTGGAAACAACGAATCTTTCTTTCTCTCACAAACTGACAAATGAATATAGGATAAATGTTTCTTAAAACAAAAACAAAACTTAACTTAACTTCGCGAATTCTCTAAACACGGTATAAAAAATTATTCCCGCAGTTGAAGAAAATGGGGGAACTTTTTGATAAAACCCGTATATGGAGGTGTTTTCTTTTTCCCCGCTTTTGCGATGCTTCTGGCAAAGCTGCATCGTTCAATTACTGCTCGGAGAGCGGAAGAAAATCCGCTTAACATGCACTGCACTACACGAGTACGGTCTGGTTCGATTCCATCAAAAGTTTCCGAGAGATTTTTTTTTGTTTTCCTTTCGAAAATCTTCGTGCCAGGGAAGTAAAAAAAATAACGAGAATCTTTTAAGTTGAGCTCTGGAGCCTCTCTTTTGAAAGCTTTTTCTTAGAATCTAATACGGTTACAATGCCTACGTGATTGATTTCTCTATAACATTACAATGCGTGAGGTGATTACGAATTTTTTACCTTCTCGTAGACGCTGTAATAACTTTCAAACTAAACTTCGTCAACTCTGTACACAACGCTTCTTTGGTCGTGTTATTGAATTTTGATAGTTTTATTAACTCAGGATCGAAATGCAGCTGTGATTCTTCCTCGCTTCGTTAGGTAGCAGCATCGCCTATTCACGGTTGTTCTTAACGAAAGAGTACTAAAAATTCACCAGCTCTGTTTGAAAGCTTTGCTCTATTCTGATTCTCTTACACCTTCGCAAATATAATCTTCGGAATTTTTAATGGCTTGTCTCGTTACATATCAAGACTGTGTTTCACAAAGAGGAACTACTAAGGATGAATTGGCAAAGTGAACAGATGCTTTGAAGCCGAATTGTGCGTCTTGTTTTTCAAATGTTTCTATAGCTGAAAGGATGAGAGAAAAATTATGGCGTGGTCATAAAAATATTATCGCATCCTGGAAAGGTAGGATCAGTCTGCGCTGATAGTTCGGTTGTTATACCCGGATTCGATTCCAGGCCAAGACAATTTTCCACAAGCTCCAGCAGCTTAGAATAAACCCCTGACCACACACAAACTGCGGTGGCTTGCAGGGTATGTACATATTCAGGTTTATTTATTTATACATAAGCCGCCATATATACATACACTGATTCTGTATCAGGTGAATTGATTTAACAATATTTTCACATTTAACCAAAAGATCTACATAAACAATATTCTCTAACGACAAGGAAAGAATTTTTTCGAGTTACGAAATTCAACGTGGCAAGCAGCGGAAACGGCAAATACCCTATTGATAATATCGGAAATTTCAAGCATAACTTCACATGGCGATGACGGCTGAGAATACAACGGAAAATGCCACATGTTTTCCGTCAAAACTGTAATCGCCGATCGGCTGGAGTTGGGATATCTATTTCTCAGCTAAATAAACCCATTGCTCCTGCGGCGAATTCAAAATATTCCTTAGCGAATTCCCTGTTGTTTTTGTAATTGCGTAGAATAGCAAAACACTTTTCAGCGCCAATGTGAACAATTTTATAACTATTTAAAATGTTTGCTGCGCAAACGCAACAGTAGTTGAAACGCAAATCATTGGCGAACAGCTTTATTCGGAAAATATCAAATAAATGTCACTCAAAGCTTCAGAATTCCGAATAAATTAACCTTATTAGAAATTCCTCCTGGAGGGTGTTTTCAGTGCCAAAAAACTGGGTCATATCAGAAAAAATCAATAAGTATGGTATCCCTAAGGCATTAAGTCAAACTCGATAATTCTTTTTCTTTTTTAACATACCAGGCGTAAGCCCGCAAGCCATGTGAGGCCAGCGAAGCAGCGAGGAAAAGCGATCAATGAAATCCGATATGGAAAATTGCGCTAAAATTACGGGGAAGAATGTTTCTGGAACTGAAACATTAAAAAAAATAGCTTCGCCTCCATTTTTGCTCGCACACTGCCTATAAATCTCTTTTCAAATTCCCATACGAACAGTTATTCAGCCCAATGAAGTACTAGAAATTACCAATGTACCTTGCTGATGCGTCCGCAACTACAGATCAGAAGTCTGTTTCCCAAGTTTTTCAAAATTTGGAATTTTTAGTAAGTTTTATTTTACAAGCGCGCATTTTTTTTTGTCAGTCCGTCAGTGCATTCGATTAAATTAAAATAGCGAGTAAACGATATGAGATAAAAGATTGAAATTTTCAGGGTGTATGTGATCTATGATGCCATTTATTACGCCGTCAGAGAATATTTTTGGGTGGTATAGATCACCTTGAAAACGATCAAATTAATATTTTGAGCAGATGGTTATCGATAGAAAGTTTAAAAGGCTCACTATTTATGTTAACTTTATTGCCATATATAAAACTACAAAAGAAAGTTCATTTAAAAATCAATGGGTGGTAAGAGGAGCCTTGAAAATTATCAAATCAAGATTTTGAGCAAATGGTTATAGATAAAAAGTTCAAATTTTTTCAGTATTTGTGCGACCTCTAATGCCAAATATAACGCCACAGAAGAATGTTTATTGGAAATCGGTGGGGGCAGGAGGGCGCATTCAAAATTTTCAAATTAATATCCTGAAGAAATTGTTACATATAGATATAACATTAAATTTTCTTAATCGATTACGGAATAAATTAATTTGTCGTATAATTACATCACTGAACTTATAAATAATTCTAAGTTTGAAATTCTATTTATTTTTTTTAACCCAATGAAAGGCGCCATTTCATATTGCGTCGGCAAATGAAGCTCCAATTTTTCCCTTTCCTTTCAACTCGTATCTTTCTTACATCCTCCTCCATAAAACCTTTCCCGTTCTCTTCTCCTCAGATACGGAGCGTCCGCAAACTCCCGAGACCCTTCCCCTCCCGGACTGGGTAACACCCCTTTACACCTGTGCGCCTCAAGATCTCCCGTCGCTTGGGACTGCGCCTTGGAGCTCCTGGAGGCGGGGGCTAGGGTGGCGGCACCCAACGCCAGGGGCGTCGCACCCGCCCACGTGGCCCCCGGACTACCCCGCCTCCAGGCTCAGATGCTAACCGACTGCTGGGCCGGCCTTACCTGTGCCCCCGATCAAGGGGGCACCCAAGAGGCTGCGCCTGTCCCCTCCAAGCCCCAGAGGGCGAGGACGGAGTCTGCGGACGAGACTTCCTCGGCTCAGCAAGGTGGGGCGGGGTTGGCACCCCAGGGATCTTCGGAGGCGGCGCCGTCTGGATCGGTGCAGGGCAGGGGAAGCATGGACATGAACGGAAAGGTGAGGGGAGGGGGGGAGGGGGGAGGGGCAGGCGGAGGGGAGGGAGGGGAGGGGAGAAGTAGGGAAAGGGAGGAATGGAGATAAAGGATGCGATGGGTCTCTCGTTTTATCGATCGTTCAAGGTCAAAAAGTCACTTTGTGCAGTCGGTTGGTAGTTTTTTTTATATACATTTGAATGATGTAAAGCTGTCAATTATTGATATTTAATACGTTGTAAGTGCAAAATAAGAAGACATTATTTATATTAAATATTTAAATCACCAATTGAAACCGTCTCAGTTACACAAAATCTAATAAACATTTTTTGTTCTACAAATCATCAAATGGATGATATTAAAAAAATAAAAATAATTATTCTCTGAATTTCGAACAAGTAATATCAATAAGTTTAACCAAGGGCCATGATTTATCCAATGATGATTACATTTGGAAAATAAAGAATACTTCAATTGCCATTGTAACTATGATAGTAATTAAAATTCCGTTTTAATTACCATCATACGCTGCCGGAGAGTAACATTTTTAACCGTCCACACAATACTTTAATAGCTTAAATTGGATTTACCGCAGGAGTTGGCGAAATTCTGTTCCATCCGATGTAACGGAAAATACAGCGCTCTCCTTGCGAACTTCAAGGGTCCATGGTTCCCTTCCATCGGCCATTATTCCATACTAGTGCGGCACGTTCAAGTTCACAGGAAAGTGAGGAGAAGGGGGTAACAGGTGAACCATACATAAAGGAAAACCGCTCTTCTCCCTACGAACGGCGGGGATACTTACTCGGAGTGCCTTTCACCGAACACTTCAAGCATGTAAGACGAGACCATATCGTGTGAAATGCGTGGTAAACCAATAAGAGACGTACCCTTACATAAAGGAGATTAATCTCCAGAACTTGTCAG
The DNA here is from genome assembly GCA_036926305.1 of Uropetala carovei. Classification (NCBI taxonomy): domain Eukaryota; kingdom Metazoa; phylum Arthropoda; class Insecta; order Odonata; family Petaluridae; genus Uropetala; species Uropetala carovei. The sequence continues at coordinate 14,945,292 of JAXCHB010000060.1, read as the reverse complement.
GCGCAAAAAACTTCATTACTCGAAATTTAATGGAGAGAAATAATTTTCAAATATTTTTTTAAAATATCGTTAAAGAACTTCGCCGTTTAAATTCGACTGGAAAGGATACATTTATGGACTTAATGAAAATAGAAATATATACTATTCCGGAAACATTAGACACTTAAGGAAGAATTTGTAATGCTTGCAAATATGTAAAATGTTGGCTTGGATAAGAATGCGGAAAATTAAATAAAAAATTATCGAGCATTAAGAAGAGTAGGAGAGAATGCAGGTGATTAGAAAGATGAAAGTGAGCTGGATGAGACATTTTCCAGGAAGAGACTCAAAGATTAATCATGTAATTGAAGCGACAAGAGATTTAGAATCTGTTTTCGGTGAATTAACACAAAAGACGACTGCTTTCTAGCCGAAGTGCACATCTTGTTTTTTTTAATAAACTTGTGGCTATAGGAGATACCTGAGACAAGTATTTTTCAAGCACTTGTTCTTGAATTTAATTGAAGGATAACTCGAAGGCAAAAGAGGAAGGAAAAGGAAAATGTTTCAGCTGATAAATGATTTGAATGTGAGAAAGATTTAGCAAGTATTTATCAAGGTTGAGGTTAATAGGAAAATATGGAGAGCCCGGTCTCACATACGTTCATAGACCTGTCTACAGAACACTTATGATTTGCCTGATTATAGGATGATGACTCTATATAAGGCGATGAATACGCGACAGCTAATTGCGGTCGAATATGTCTATTCTAGAGCGAACGAAAAAAATCATTAGCGTAAATGAATTTTTACACATTTTGTTAAATGAACGTTTCGTAGGTTCCTGCAAGCACGTAATTCTCTACAGTACAATGTAATAATAAGTGTTTTATTCCGCAAATATCATTTTTTTCTTAGTATACATAAGAGGAAACAATTTTTCCAATAATTTTAAATTTTATATGTAATTCTTTAGAAATAATTTACCTGTACAAACTTATTACCAGCATTTCTTTAAACATTTCCCTTATTCTCTAAAGCAGTGTTTCTCAAAGTGTGGTACGCGTACCAACAGTGTTACGCGAAACGATTCCAAGGGGTACGCGGAAGAAAATAAATTACTAAAAATCAGAACATTATTTGCACAACAAAATATAAAATAATGTCATCTCCATTAATGCTCCAATAATACTAAACATAAAATAAATAAAACCCCCAGTGAAAATCTCGTAAAACAAAGAGAAATAATAACTTTTGGAGGGTCTTTCCCGAATTCACATGAATAACTATGTGCAATTCAGATTAGAGCACATTGTTTGAATTGCACCCAACCCAATATATTTGGCCGAAAACGTAAAGCAGCAATTATTGTTTCGAGTACGACAGAGTCGCTTCTATGCACTGCAAACCGATGAATCCACCGATAGTGTGAATTCATCTAATCCCTTGCTGTTTGCCAGATATGAGCTGAATGGTGAAGTCCATGATGATTTTTTGTTCTGCCAACCATTGCCGACACGTACAACCGGGGAAGACATTTTTAAAGTTATTGATGACTTCATCAAAGACAGTCACTTGGATTGGAGTCGATGTGTTGGGATAAGCTCGGATGGCGCCAGAGCCATGATCGGTTCAAAGAAAGGAGTTGCACGTAGTTAAGCCGTTGCACCGGAAGCAAAGTCGAGTCATTGTTGTATACACAGGAAAGCAGTCGCAACCCAGGACATGCATGCAGATCTAAAGCAAGTACTTGATGAACCTGTTAAAATTATCAATTTTGGGAAAAGCAGGCCCCTGAATGCCCAACTTTTTTCTCAGCTTTGCGAAGAGATGGGCAGTGACTACACACAGCTCCTATTTCACACTGAAGTACGTTGGCTTTCGCGTGGAAAAGTCCTCAGTCGCCTGTTTGAGCTGCGAGAAGAACTTCAAGTTTTCTTTTTATGGAACCTTCAGCCTGCGAGACCGTATGCATGACTGGAAAGACTATGTAAATTAGCGTACCTTGCAGATATCTTTGCTCATTTGAACAGCCTCAATCTATCCTGAAAGGCAAGCTCATATCCATATTTCACGTTCAAGACAAAGCGAGAGCGATGATCGCAAACCTGACTTTGTGGAGTGAACGTCTTAACCGTGGCAAATTCGATTCCTTCTCCGTCCCTTAATGAACTAATGATCAACTCAGCTAAAGAACTCGATGCTGAAATTATGAAGGAGCACTTGGAAAGTTTGCAATAAGGTCTTCGTGAGCACTTCCCTGAACCGGATGGCAGCTTTGAGTGGATAAGGAACCCTTTCCTTGTCATTGTCCAAACATTGCCAAATAACCTTTCAAATTTAGAAGAAGAACAGCTTCTGGAGATAGCCTCAGATGGCTTCCTGAAAACTGCTTTTGAGCAAAAGGCAATGACATCGTTTTGGTTGAGCGTTAGTTCAGAGTATCCAGCCCAATCAGACAAAGCAGTTAAGTACCTTCTGCCCTTCTCCACTACGTACATGTGTGAGTTGGGATTATCGGCGCTGGTTGGCATTATCACTTATGTATTTTAATAACTTATAACTTGTTGATAAATCCATTTCAATAGGCCTAATGTCGGCTGTATTTGGATTTTATTGCAATAAATAAATGAATAACGAAATCGTTTCATTGACGTGGAGCAGCATCTTCGTCTTAAGCTCACCAACATCGAGTCGAATATCCCTATCCTAGTGTCGGGTCGCAAACAATTCCATTCTTCGCATTGAACAACTTATATATTTCCAGATATGTAAATTAGAATTTAATGATTTAACTAACATTATTAATTAAGCTCATAAGCTTCTGTGCACTTTTATATTAGTTTTTGTTCAATATATGAATTTATGAAATAGGCATTGAATTGTATAATTTTTTAAAGAAATATTAGATATCGGTAGCAAAAATTTCAATAACGAGGTGGTACGCCTAAAAGGCTGAAGTCCCGAAAGTGGTACGCGAATGTTGTAAGCTTGGGAAACACTATTCTAAAGAGTTTACTGCAAAGTGACTTTAGACAAACAATTTCCAGGAAATCGCATTCTAAAGAGATCCGTTTTTCGTGGACCAATCAAATAGCAATCGCGGCGAGATAAACTTCCTTTGCCTAGTCCTTTATTTATCCGAGCGTTTTTCTCCGTCTCTGTGAGTCTGTACGCTATCTCGCGAGCCACTTTGCATTGTTCGTCGCCTGAGGAAAATCCCCTTCGTATCGTCTCACCGTCGAATGTGTTTTGCGCCTCGGAACGGGAAACTAACCTCATTCCAACTTCAAAATGCGAAATCGCAACTATCGAACTTCTGATTAATCGCATTGCAATGGGGTTAACTTCTCCCGAAGAAGGAAAAGTTCTCCTTTTACCCCAAAGAATGGGATAGATTTTTTCTTTTTACTTTCTCCATGCGTGGTAATGGGAAAGTATTGTGATCACGAAAAAATAGACTTCAGGATTTCAACGGAAATACACGTTTTGAGGTCTCTAGAACACGTTTAGACTATATTCGGAATGATGTCTGTGTGGATGTATGTGATTGTGGGCGCTCTAACCCAAAAAGTACTTGCCATATCGTTACCAAATTTCATATATAACACTTTAGCATGAGCACAAAGAACTGATTAGTTTTTGGACAATAACGGTTTTTATTTATTTATTTATAGTTTACAATGCAAATAGATATTTAGTCCGGTGGCAAGGTAAAAAAGCATGAGTGGAGTGTAAAGAAATTACAACTGGATATACTAGAACAAACATAATTGAGAAGCATTAACATTCAAAGTATCTTTCATCTCAATCTATACTTCAGTGCCTTAATACTAGAAGGGAAAGGGCTTAAGAATTATTCAGGGAGAGAATTCCATTCTTCTATCGTCCGATTCACAAATGAATATTTACAAAGATCCGTTTTTTGCTGCCTTGCTTTTATTTTATGTTTATGGTCGTTCTTGCCAACAAAGTTTGGTTTTTCAATCCTCTTACTAAAATCTTCCCAGGCTGGTTTGAGAGTACGTATGCTTTATAAAAACCCACTATTCTGTTTAGTCTTCTTCTATCCTCAAGAGTTTCCCACTTCAAACATTTAACCATACTCGTAACACTATCACGTTTCTTGTGCCTCGCCAAAACAAATCGCGCAGCCTTCCTTTGAACCTTCTCTATCTTCAAGATTTGCCCCTTTTCATACGGTCCCCACACATTTGTTGCATATTCCAACCCGGGTCTTACTATTGTTTTATAGGCTAACTCTCTAGCTTCCTTAGTACTATTCCTTAAGTTTCGCATTACGTAATGTAGATTTCGATATCCTCTAGTAAGAACATCATTTATCTGATGCCCCCATCCTAAATTATCTGCTAGAATAATTCCCAAATATTTCATTTTTTTTGTACGAGGTATTTTTTCACCCATAATACTATAGCTAACTCCACCACGAATTTTCTTTCTCGAAAAACATAAATATGTAATTTCATTTTTTTACGTTTACCGTCATATTAGTATTGTTAATCCACCCAATAATTTAAGCGTAAGTCGAGGTTTATTCAAAACCCGATTCGGTTTTTGCGATATTTCTCCGTTAAAACATCATTATTTTATACACAATTCTATACAAATATTATAGAGAATGTAATTTCCTACAACTTTCATTTGAAACAATTTTCCATAGCAGTTATTGTTTAGGAATTATTGTAAATATTCATTTTTTCGATTTCCGTCAAATATCGCCTTTAAAACGTAGTTATTGGTAATCTTCGTGAGGACCAAAGTTGTAGAGAATAATATTTCTTCCGAGTTTTGTTTGAAACAAATTTTCGTAGGACCATCCATTTCGGAGATATTTTGCTTATTCGTAAATTTCCAGTATACAGCGCCACCACCATGTAACGGTGAATTCTGTAAACATATTCAAAATATACCTAATTTACGGCAATAAGGACGACTGTATTCTTTTACGATAGGAAATAATAATTTTGCCTTATAATGCTATTCATAATAATTTAAATATCTATACCCCAAATATGGAGAAAGTCATGTTTTGGTCACATCAGATTTTTTAATTTTTTCTCGAGCTCGATCCCTTTTTTTAATCGTTTTTTTAACGTTTTTAAATATGGAATTCCTGTTCGGGGAGGGAGAATCGTTTCGTATCACTGTTGCGTAAAAGTTCGTCTTTCGATCATCGGGCGATAAACTGTCTATTTCTTTTTAAATAGACACGTTGAAATGTTTTATAGAATTTCAATGGGAGTGATTCTATTCAGTTAATGTAGTGTGTTTTCTCTGCGCTTCGCTTCGAATAATCCATTCCATCAATATTAAATGATGCCTCATTTTATGATTTTAATTGTGAAATCGCATCAACGGTAATTTTTTTGTTCGTGTACATTTTTAAGTAAAATTGGCACATCGAGTGCAAAGTATTCCAGTCGCAGTCACCACAACGACTGGTAGCCTGAAAAAATGCTCAGCATATATAATAAGGCAGTATTTGCGTACCAGTAACTTTGGATGAAAGTACACTTTAACCACATTAAATGACCTCTTCTAAACAAAACCCCTCTCACTGAGATATTCCCCGCTTCGTAAAGCCAACCACTATATAATAACGTGAACCTTGGAGGAGAAGAAAAATTCTGAACTTGACCCGGTAATTGAAGACGAGATTTCCGCTTTCCGGGCAGGTGCTTTAGACAACCAAGCTAACAAACCAGTTTTAAATTCTCCATTCTCGAATTAGGGTTCAGATTTGGGTTTAGAATTTTTCCCCATCTTCAAAGTACACATTTGTGTTTAGTCTCATGCACTCACGCGTACAACATTCCACATTTTCAGTAAATGTTAATGATGGTATTTGGGATGTATGAAGCTGAATAATGTTTTGAAAATATTCCGGTTCATTTCCAGTCAGAAAGCGAAAAAATGTCTCGACAGGCAAGCTCGAGCTGGGAGTCATAAAAGACACCTGCGTCCAATTTCACTCTGCCGTAAAGAATGTAGTATAAAAAGCACCTGCCTCCGATTTCATCCTTTCTCAGTGGCATGATAGATAATAATATGAATCCTTGTGTATCAAAAGGCTAGTACGAGTTCCCATTCACATTTATACACCGTTCTCCTTTTCAGGGCGGATTTGAATGAGTGGATCATCCACTCGCAAAAATCTATGATCGAGGTCATTATTGGAATAAATTTTTTCACCGTAAAGTTGAGTTTATTTATCTGTTTACCTTTGTGCTATTTTTTTATCCTTCGACATAAAATACGCTCAAACCTTTAGATTTCTTTTTTAACTTTTCAAGGTCGAAGCCAGTTCGTCGGTGGGCGTGACCGTCGGCAGCGCCCCATCCCTCACGAAGCAAGATTCCGGAAGGAGGAAGGCGAGGCGGAAGGCGTGGAGGGAGAGGCGGGGAATGGCAGAGAGTGGAGGTGCGTCTTGAAACTCTCAAAGGGGATGATGAGATTGGATTTAGACTGAGGCAGGAGATATGGAGATCGAATCAAATTGCTTTACGCTGATGCGATACTCCTGTTGGCAAATTACGTGCATTTTAATAATGAGCATTATTTATTTAAAACAAGCACTATAAGTCTTAACTTCTCTAAACAGTTTCAATGGTTGAAGTTGTTTACAATTCAATCGTCGAGTCGCTCTAATGTTATACAAGCATGAAAATTATACCAGAATTAGTTAATTTGATCAACCATATTCTATGTAAATAAGCTGGAGTAGGTAATGTTTTACGCGAACAGTATCTTCCTTAAACAATTATTTTTTACATTTAATACCACTTTAATATTATACAAGCAATTTAAAATGATTTCTTTGCCTCAAAGCTTCAAAGTAACGTGCATTCATTGAAGTTTGTGGACGATCGCGATAATTTTAACGGTTTTTTGTAAGAATATGTTATGCCGTTCAAAAATGTATTACCTTGAACAGCAATTGAAGAAGAAAGTCGTACGTCGTGTCCGTCTATTAAAGTCCCATTTCTAATGTGGCGGAAATTATGTAGTAACAATTCTTCGCGAAGAGTTTCGACGTGCCTTAATGTCATACTCGAATCGCACGTTAGCTTCTGGCGCGCTGTTTGCATTGCACTTGTTCTCCAAGAATCCGAATCGCATTACGTTTCCCGTTTTGCGAACGTCTGAACAAAGTTACGGTCTACTCCGGGAAGAATTGGGTCGAGCAAACTCTGTCAACAGCAGTCACTTTGACTCCACTTTGAGAATATTACTCTGACGACCGTAACGAGCGGAATGCATCGCTGATAGATTACGGTATTCTGTGCGGTGGGAGTATCAAAACAAAATTCCAATTTGTAATTCCGATGTGAGAGTTTCGCTTTATGACGATGAAAATAAAGAGAGAGAACCGTTTACGAATTTTATCGAATTTAGGGTGGAGAAAAAAAAAGTTTTAAGTTTCGGGGCCTCCATTTTTTCCCGCCCCTGGAGTATAGTATCTCAGATGACCTCCTCGTGGCCTCCTCTCCTCAAACTTTTTCTTTTTTCCTCCTCCAATCCTTTTTGCGACCGGTCCCTTTTTCCTTCCCGACTTCGACCCCATCTTCGCTCCATCACAACCCCGCGATGCCGCCCCCTTTCCGCCCCGCCCCCGCCATCGCAGAGAAGGGGCCGGCCGTGGTGGGGGAGGGAGGAGCTCAGTCGAGGGTCGCAGACGCGGAGAGGAGTCTTCTGGTGCTTAGGAGGCTGGCGACGAACCCGGAGTGCGTGGGTGCGGTGCTCAGGGGACTACTGTACCACAGCCCGCGGCTCTTAAGGGCCTTAGACGACCCGGTGCTGCATCTAAGACTGGCAGCCCTGCTGCACACCCTGCTCAAGGCAAGGCATTTGAAATCCTTTTTTTATAATCCTCAAGAGGGGGCCTATTTTTAAAAACTTTGAATTGGCTGGAATAAATCTGTAGTACACAATGGCAATACCGGGGATTATTTACGCATAAGAAAATTGTTGTTGTCAATAGGAGATGTTCATAAGACAATCTGCCCTATTCTCGTAATAAATTCAGCAGTTCATGGCCAAAAATAAATATTTCACCTTTAACTGCTGTTGCGCAGTCTATGAGGGTTCTAGATGAATTCGTCGAAAATAAAAGAATTGATATTATATAATAATATTAAGAGCAATAAACAGTATTATAAGAACTACTATTAAAATAAAAAGACTAAAATTTATGAAATAATTTGTAAAATGGTAATAACTGCAAAGCTATTTTAAAATAATTTATATATTTACCGTCGATAGAACACATACTAGGGAGCTGAAGAGTTGGTCATAAATCTCAAGTTATTTCCCCCATTTAAACAAGATTGTATGAATCAGTCTGAACGCCAATTGTTTTCATTAAAATATCTCATTTGAAATAATGGTAAACTGTTTTTCGACGAATTTCTCTGTTACCGTCTATGAGACCTAAGTCAGTCTCAGATAACCCCGCTAGGTTAAATTTTACAAAAAAATACAAAGTGAATATTAAGTTTTTCTGTTAATTACCTTTTAACCCTCACGACCTTGTTAGACACGGAAAATCCAATTTTATACACGGTTAGCGAGAGCCTGAGAGACCGAACCTCAGTTACAATGTCATCATAATTTTACCCCAATGGTTGCCTGCCGCTTACGTTGGTTTTTTGGGGGGGGGAATCATTCACACTTTCAGAATCTCAAAGAATTGAAGACATTCGGGTGGATATGGTATGAACTAGCAACGCAGTTACATACTTAAGATTACCTGTGACAATTCCCTTGGATTTTCCGGTTTTAGTGCGAGTCTGACAAGTGAGTGTGCTGTGTTGCCAAGTGTTTACGCACCTCCTGGAGAGCGGGCACTCAAGCAGTTTCCCTTAGCATTCCGGTGTAGTAGATACGGCAACAGGAGGCATTGTCTCACCCCCTAGCAGCGGAGTTCACCTCCTCCCACCTCTTTCTTATTGTTTGCCCTGATTAAGTCCGCAATTTACAGGTTCCCTTTTCCCACCAACTTTCCTCAAGGGGATTAAGGTATCGTTTTGGTCCGCAATTTACCAACGCCCTCCTGTGAGTAGCGCCTATGCCAAATGCCACCTTCATCACAACCTTATTACGGCTCTTGAGTCGAAGCACTGCTCTTGTAGCTTAGCAAGAAAGGAAAGCTTGTCATTTAGCTAAATACCCAAAAAAAATATAACTTTCGGTTACTAAATATGATGGGATCTAAATTTCAATACGCATGAAGGGATTTAGAATTTTTATTATACAATCATTACTTTATATTTTGTCTCTTTTTTCGCTCAGACATCTGTCCGGGAGTACGTGGAGTGGGAGAGGGCGAGAAGGGAGGAGGAAGAACGGAAAGCGGTGGAGGGAGGGATGGGAGAGATGGGAGTGAGGGCAAGGGAAATGGGTAGGGAAGGGAGGAGGGTTGACGGGGAGAGGGGAGAAGGGGCCCTCCGCCTTAGCGCCGCCCTCTGCCTCCTCCTCCGCGCCTGCCTCGGCTTAATCCACGGCGTCCACGACCTCCAGTACACGGCCATGGTGACCATCAACCGCGTGGTGGACGCGGCCATCCTCCACCGAATCTCCCACCTGAGAGCACGAGCTGCCACGGCCTTACGGCACCCCTGCGCCTCGCCACCCGCCTCGCCCCAGCACGACACGCCGGCGCCTACCACTCCACGCCGCCACGCCACGCTACCGAGAAACGCGGACCGGTAAAAACGCGCTGCCTATAAACGCTCCCATTTTGCCACTGCCACTTAAAAATAAAAGCCATGAATCAACTCCCATCAAATCTCACGCCGCCTAAGCCTCACTCACTTTTGAGGTTTGGGAAAAAAACAACTTGTTGATCGTAGCGGAATATACATTTTTCGATGCAAGAAACACCGTTAATTGCGAGACCTTCAAATTCGTACTCTTTGATAAAAAATATCCGAGCTTAATAAATTTATCGTGTTATTATCTAGCTAATAAAAGAAAACGATTTGGTGTCGGTAATACATTCCAACATCTGTGCTGGTTTAGGTCGCAAATTATCTCCCTAAGACAGTGATGGCGAACCTATGGCACGCGTGCCATAAGTGGCACGCAAGACGATTTTGGTTGGCACGTCAACGAAATGCGAAAACCAATCAAAGCATTTATCGTACTGATTTAGTGCCGCAGAAACATTTGTGTTATTTAGTTAGCTATTGTAAACATTAGTTTTATGGTTACAAATTTAAAACTCCTGTCTTGATCGCGGATTTCATTTAGTTGGCACGCAAAAAAATCAAGTTTTTTGTGACACGCGAGGAGGAAAAGATTCGACAATTTCAGTAATATTGGCAGGCGGGCAATAGAAGGTTCGCCATCACTGCCCTAAGACAATCGGATAAACGTTAATCAATAATGACAGATTCTATGAAAAAGCTAATTTTTATAGCCCGGTATTAATAACCTGCTGTAGAAACGTTTTAGTTAATCAGGTAATAAAAAGTTCCGTATCTCGAGATATTCATACAAAAACTTGTCCTAAATCTGATCCAGGCTATGCCCCTTACCAGTATCTACACAACGCCATTCTATCTTATGCTATTATCGGCACATCTATCAATACAAAATACTTTTTTACGTTTGGGAAACCTAAAATTCGTTAGTACACTGCATATGATAACCGGAATGACCTAATAACTCTATCTTTACGATAGAAATTTGGCAAATTATTGTATTTATTGCGTTTAAATTAATTTCCATGTACGTAAATTTGCAATATCTAAAAAGGATTTAACGGAACTTTGTTACAAAAACTATCATAAGACATTTATAGCACGCCTTCCTTCAAAGTCCCGTCTAATTTACAAGTGCACATTTTTTTGTTCGCTCTAGTTATTCCGGTAAAGCGGCGCATTCGAAATTTCCAATTAATTATCGTCGTTATTCCCTAATCTGGCGTTATGCCGCCATGCCCTCCGCCGGAATTTTCCTCCGACTTAAAATTTCGCATTATCCAAGCATATATATTACGCAAAGCTTCGCGATTACTTCTTTTCTGAATAATTAAGGCCCCGTGAATCGATAGAAAGAGGTTTTAGTCGCTTTTTTTCTTCTCTCTCCGCCCGAAGCCATTTCTTTAAGGCAACGGTGCTTGCGAAGCGCTCCATTACCTCCACCGCTTTCTTCCTCATTTCTCCTCATTACCCCACTCTCTCACACCTGTCTCCACCATTTAAAGCACCTCGCCACTCGCGCGCACTCTTTGCCATACAGTAATAAACTTTAATGGATCCTATTATTACACACATTACAATTTTAAGAGATGCAACGCTCGCTAGGATCTTCAAAATGAGAAATAAAATCTTTTTTAATTTTATTTTTTTGGTTGATCTTCCGAAATTTTGGAAAATGTACTTTGAAAAACAAAGACTGTCGAATACTCTTTTGTTCGCTGGAAATCATCAGAACCGGGCTTGAAAATCCTCGTGATCTTCGCGTCATCAAATAATACCATCTGCTCACAAAATGGTACGTTATTTGTAAACTTTTTTTAAACAAAACACTGTAGCTGATGAGCTTCCGGAACGATTTTCTTAATCGCGCCCAAAATTTTTGTTTTTTTTTACTTTCTCCATACGTAGTAATGGGAAAGTATTGTATTCACGAAAAAAATCGACTTCGAGATTTTAGCGGAAATACACGTTTTGAAGTCCCTAAAATACGTTTAAACTATTTTCGGAATGATGTCGGTGTGTGTGTGTTATTGTGGGCGCTCTAACTCAAAAAGTACATGCCATATCGTTACCAAACTTCATATATAACACTTTAACACGAGCACAAAGAACTGATTAGTTTTTGGATAATAACGGTTAACCGAAAGTCGAGGTTTATTCGAAACCCGATTCGGTTTTTCCGATATTTCGTCATTAAAATATCATTATTGTATTTACAATTCTATACAAAAGTTATAGAGAATGTAATTTCCTACAGCTTTCATTTGAAACAATTTTCTATTGTAGTTATTGTTTAGGAGTTATTTATAAATAACCGGTTTTTCGGTTTTCTCCTTAAAAACATCGTTACTGGTAATCTTCGTGAGGACCAAAGTTGTAGAGAATAATATTTCTTACAAGTTTTGTTTTAAACAAATGTTCGTAGAACCATCCATTTCGGATATATTTAGCTTTTTCGTAATTTCCAGTATACAGCGCCACCACCATGGAACGGTTAATTCTGTAAACGTAGCTATTTCAAATATACCTAATTTAATGCAATAAAGACGACTGTATTCTTTTACAATATGAAATAATAATTTTGCCTTATACTGCTATTCAGAATAATTTAAATATCTATACCGCAAGTATGGAGAAAGTCATGTGTTGGCCACATCAGATTTTTTACTTCTTCCTTGCATATGGCGTCGTAATTCGGAACGCGCTCGTGACAGCATTGAGTCGAAGCTTTGAAACACGAACCACACTTGACGAAGCTGTTTACGCAGGTGCTTTGGGCTTTCCGTTTTGACACGACACCAAAGCTTTACGCGACATTTACGCGCGGTTTTCTCCCCTTTCGGATGATATATACACGCCATCACTCCGGCTTCAATAGTTGTCACCATATATACTGTATATGTATATTCCACTAAGACTATCGGGGCACGTCTTTATCGAATTTTGTTTGCTTCTCATCCTCTTCCTTCACTTTTTCCTCTTAAGATTTAGCGTAGTAAAAAAACTACAAAAATAAATAAATCGCGCGATTTCTTTAGTTTGTTTCTGGAAGTGAAACCGCTTCGAAAAATTTACGGAAGTGATGAGATGAATAATTTTCCACGCTTTCAATAGCATGAAAACGGGCAGTAACACGCGAAAAATTAACGCCCTGCGATGCTCGAACCAGATTTTCAATTGGCGCACGAAATTATTCCATATTAAAACCTTGAACAGAATCTGCCATCTTGGATACTGGCGGGAAAACTCGCGCTATCCACCCTCGTGTTAGCTACAAGGGACTCATATGCCTCCTAGCGGAATATCGACAAACCGGTGCATTCATCCAATGCGATTCAGTCTCAGTCTGTATCATAGCTGCTGTTTCATTGTAAAAAAGACACAAATAGTGGATCATTTCGTGCGCTATTCTGTAAAAGAAAAAACGTAAGACACCACGCGCGACGCCTCTAGCCTGAATCCGTCCTTTGAAATTCCGTCATCTTTCGGCCCACCAGGAGTCCGGTGCGCACGAGTTCCATGGTGGCCGGAGGGGGATTATCCGGTGGGATGGGGAGGCGGCTCGGTTCCGTTTGGAGGGGTGTGGCGGGGGACCAACTGGAACAGGTGAGGAGGACCTTAACGGCCACGGCGTCCACCACAGAGGAAGACAACGGGAGCGGGAACAACTCCTTCATCCCTCCGCCGCCTGACACGGACGAGAGCGTAGTGGGTGAGTGAGAATGAGACGGTTTTCCCCATCAACCGCATCCCTTAACAACCCCATTAATTTTTTTTTAATATGAATTATGAGACCTATGGTTAAATAATGACGATGAATGGAGAAACCTCCTAATAACCATAAAATACACACAAATAATAAACCCGGAGAGTGTGAGTTTGCTCGTGTTTTGGTCCCTAGCGTGGAGTAAATTCCCCTAAACCCAGTGTGAGTGTGAGTACTTTCCTTTTTAAAATATTTTATGTTTATTAGGAGGTTTTTCAATTTATCACCCATTAATTTAGTATGAATTTGCTCTCGATCGAAACGTTTCCCTATCTGGAGTCCCACGAACAGTGTGGTCTGGTTAAATGATTCGGCGTATTTTGAAATGTTAGTAAGAGCATAATGGCATTTTTTGCCTGATAAATTGATGAAGGTGGATCGCCGACACAGTAATGTGCAGGGACGTTATGAATCCCATATAACCTAGTTTCGAGTTAAGGAGGTTTTGATTTCTAAATTACTGCCGTGTCTGCAAAAATTGTTAGGAGCCATTGCTCCATCGCCGTAGGTACATTTTCTAATCGGCTGTTTGTTAAATGCGTCCAAAATAATTAAGTCAACGAAATGGAACCCTGGCCAAAAATGGTTTCCTTATTCTTTTCCACCTCTTATGTATTGTCGGTACTGTAAAAATATCGAGCAATCAGCAACGCGTATTCATGATAAAAAAAATAGGTATTCGATGCCCTGATCTTCGAATTTGGATAATAATCAATAGGAAAGAAAGAGCTTATACTATTTTTTTCTTACCAAAACTTAGAAAATAAAATGACGCTTGAGATAAAAATTCGGATATTCATATTTTCTCTTTTACATATCTTCTACATACGTAGATACATCTTCGAATTTATTCGCAGTTATAATTTATAAATCGTTACTCCATCCGTATTGAATAACGAAACTAAAAAAAATCGCACGGATCAACCTTTCGATGAAAATTTCCCTCTCAGAACAAGGAAACCGACATTTTAATTGCCTTATCTGGCTTATTCTTGTCGCAAGACTGAAAAGGTTGCTTTTTCTGAAGTCGGTATCATCCTATAGAAAATTATCACGTTTAAACATTTTTCATGGTTCTGTTTATTTTGCTCAATCTGGGTCGAAAAGAATTTTACTTAAACTTTAATTCTAGAAAAATTGTGGATTTTTGAATCCGTGTTCCTACAATGAAAACTCAGTTGCGTAGGTACTCCTAGTTCGTCCGTAACTTAATTTTTTTAAAAGTCCTTGTGTGATGCTACCGTACCTTTAAAAACGCTCCTCCCTTTTTATCTCTCTCTGTCTCGCTCTTTCTACGCAGATGTCCTCTCCAGTGAACACGCCCTCTCCGTGCTAAACATCCTCCACAATGCTCTTACGCTTTATAAACGAGTCGTTGGTAGCAGACAGCAGTGTTCGCCGTCCATGAGGTGAGCTAACATATCCCTTTATTTCTCTCTCTCCCTCTCTCTTTATATCTCTCTCTATGTTAAATCCCTCTTCCTTTACCCGTCATACCCCGCGTCACTCCACTCACGGTCTCTCTTTCTCTCTCTCTCGCCGTTAACTTATTTCTCAGATGGCGACACTGCAGCTACCACTGCCTCCAGCTCCTGGCAGCCCGAGCCCTGCTCGTCATGACCGAGCAGTCGACCACGGTGCAGAACACGCTGGCGCAAGAACCGCAGCTACGCCTCTTGGCATCCGCCCTCGATTCCACCCACGACCCGGTGAGCAGGGTTTCTGCCGTTGTCTTGACTACTCCTTCTCCCACCTCTCCTCCTAAACTCCCCCCCCCTCTCCTCCTAACCTCCCCCCCCCTCTCTCTCTCACCTTTACCTTGCCACACCTCCAAGCTTGTTAGGCATCTCATCTCCTCCCTCAAACGCACTCAAAACAATCCACTTCCTTTAAAAGCGAGATGATTACGCCGCGGCGTAATCATCTCGCGCCGCGGAGATGGTGCCTCGCGGGCCTACAATGGGAGTCTTTTAAGATGCAGAATCCAATTATACAGACATCCGCACGAGTACTAGAATCGGTTAGCAACCGTGCTGTCTCTTTGGACACATGTATACAGTGGCTTAGCCAGAATTTTGCGTTGAAATTTTTTCCATACGCATAAATATGTGCAAACTCTTTAAAATTTATAAAGCTGAAGCGGGTTCTGTTTCTTGCAGCTATAGAAATCAGGTCAGTAGTAATATTTTAAAATTTAAAGTCTTTAAAATCAGAATGACCTTGGGGTTTTTAAATGGGGGGGTTTGAACCTCCCCCCCCCCCCAAAAAAAAACTTCCCTTTCCCTCGCCACGCTGCTGCATACATGCTCAGGGTCGCTGCGTGGGGTGAGTTTGAGAGGCGACCGCCCTAGGTGGCACTTTTTGAGGGGCTGCATTATAATGTTTCGCTGCCGATCTGCTCGTATCTTGGCTGGGAGTCGTGTGTATCGAAGCACTTTATCTTTAATCTTTTTTTTTTCGATATAAAAAGCGCACCGGAAATGTAGTCTTTTCAATTTTAATAAACTTCTTAATCAGAGAATCTATTTGACCGACATAAAGCGCTGGCTTTATTTGACGACAACGCCATTTAGATGAGTTATTTTGATATTTCACTAATCTTCAAATCGTCGCTTTAAAGCTAATTTGAGTTTTCAGGGCTGCTCTGAACTAATTCATCCATCTTGAAATTTAAACGATTTAAACTTTAGGGAAACTATCAATTTTAAATGATAAGTGGAGTTGATCGTGTGTTTTGATCCGTTTCACAACAGTTTTGTGTAACGTCGACTTCATATCTATATCTATAGTTCACCCTGCAAGCCACCGCAATGGTGTGTGGCAGGGGGTGCAATAGCACTTTTTTGTATACAAACTCCCGTAAACTTAATGGAATTTCCCAAGGATCTACATATGTGTTGTCTTCGCATCTACCGCAGCAACTCCTGGTGCTGGTGCTACAGATAGTGGCCGCTTTGGCGCTGGATCCCGCCAACCACGCGGCCCTCGCAGATCAAGGCATACCGGACGCCCTCAGCCAGCTCCTCCTACCATCCGACGAGTGGTACTACACCAACCACAGCACCAGATACGCCAGATACGTCAAGCACCACGCGGCGCGCTCTTTGGTGTACATGGGCCTGCAGCACAGGGTCAATCTTAGGATATCCGTCTACGACATACTGGCAGGTTTGTCATGCGCCGATTTCTATCGCATCAGTGTTTTTTATCCTTTTTTGTTTCCGCCTTTTAACAGCGCTGGAATGAATCTAAACCGTGCGCTTTCCCTATATATCCTAAATGTATTTTTTTCAAGTATAATTTCTCACCTCGTTTTTTCTTATAGTTTGCAACTTTACCTCCCAGATGGCGACAAGTTCAGAGAAAATTTGTAATGGTGAGGAAACAAGTCATGAAAAATCCATTGAAACCTTTCAACTTGACGCTAATATGATTGAATTGTTGAAAATGCCATCATGAAAATCGGTAAAAAAAAGTTATATATCCTTTTGATCTGTGGAACATCCATAGTTGATCCATTGTTTATTTTTCGTGTGATGTAACAATAGAGCCATCCGCTAAAGATTATAACTCTTCATCATATAAACAATGAATATCTTTCACGTAGGTAACCTTGGCATAGAAGTTACAAGTTTTCTCTCCTATTACTAATTTTGACTTTAATCTAGCAAATAATTTTATATGTGCTCGTTAGCTTAACGAAATTTCAATATAATTCTATTTTTTTCTGGTCACAAATTGTACCTGAAAAAAAATCAAAATTCAATTTCCTTTTTTAATTTACGCGTTTTTACGCGTACAAATTCCAACGAGTCGCACCTTAATGCAGTCAATCCTGAATATCAGCGGCTTAAATCTGTGGCTGTTTGAACGCATGAGCGGATCCGCTTTGCACGGAAGCTCGTAGTTTTTTTGTGTGCCGGTAACCTCAAAAAGATACGTGCATTCCCGTTCAATTAGAACTCTCTTTTAGAGCGGCATTGACGAGCATGGTGATGTAGAGGTTTGCAGTGCGGTCCATTTCCACTTACAAAGTCCACTTCTCCAAATCCTACCTCCTGCCATTCCTCTCCTCCCCCCCCCACCTCCCCGCCTCTTCCCACTCCCTATCTATAACTCCTGCTCTCTCTCTCTCTCTCCCTCTCTTTCCATCTCTTTTTTTCTCTTTCTCTGTCTCTCTCTCTTCCTTCCTAAACGCCAGAGGACGTCCCTCCACCCACTCCTCTTACAGAGTCTGTCGAAGATGCCTACATCTCCCGCACCTCGGCCGCACCCGCCCTTCTCACCTGCCGCTCCACTAAGAAGATCATCGGTCTCTCCGTTGAGGGTGCAGTGGTCCACGTCCTAGGAGCATTCGAGGTGAGGATCTTATCTTTTTAATCCCTTTTAGCGAAAGTGTGAGAGTGAAATTTTTGACGTTCTTAAAAGTCGGACAAAATTCAGCCGGATTTTAATTCAGGATGATTTGATTTTCTTTGGTAAAATCCGCCGATAATATTTGCGGAGTTTAATAAGTATCATTTTAAGTTTTCTGGGAAATGAAAATTATTAACCTACATTTTTATATATGATGGATATCGTGTATTTTTCTGGACAAAATTATTACAGCGTTTAATATTGTTATAATTTATTGACGTTGATATTTAAACGAATAAATGACGCATCGGATTAATTCATTGGTTGGAAGTTGTAGGGCAAGTGAAACTCGACCGCTATCTGCGAATGTTAATAAGTTTTTGGAGTCACTGAAATTAATGTATTTGAACTGTGTGTCAACAAAAATCGTGTAACTCTAACCGATCCGAACTTGAGTGAAAGATGCTCGCGGCCATGATTTCGAAAGGTTTCGGTAAGGGTCTTGTTGTATCATTCGCAGAAATGTTAAAAATCTGTTTTATTACAAAACTATTTGTCGTTCTTGTTTTTTTTAATCCTTAAGAAGATTTTTTATTAAAGTCCTTTAAAACCATCAATTATAAATAAAAATGTTGATGTAAATTCTAGGGAGACAGGCATATGCTGGGTGTTCTGGAAAAGCAGGAGAAATTTTTTCTTGGGGAAAGTTGATACTAGCTTGGCTATCTTGACCTCAGTGGTAGAATATCCGCGCGGATATTAGGAGACCCATGTTAGATTCTTGGCCAAGGAATAATTTTTCTCCTGCTTTTTCAGAACGTCTTTATCTCAACGGCGAAATTAATCTTCCTGAAATAAATTCACGGTAAAACTGTCTAAGCGCTATGGCCATCCTAAACCTATCCTCAGTTTTCACAGCGTATTAATTCCCCCCCCCCCCCATATTTAACGACGCCGTCCGGAATCACGAAGTACTCCTCCATCCATTTTTCTCATCGGTTATCGACTTTGAATCCTCATCGCCGAAGTTTCCGGGAAGTATTCACGTTAGCGCCGTCAGAGGTCGTTTTTGCGCGATCCCGTTAAAAGGATCCGAAGGAAGGCTTTTCCGCGAGGCTATAGCTGTTTAATGAAGGAGGCGCCTCTCTTCTCGTCGGGATGGATTCCGCCGGAGTCGGCTCTCCACCTCCCTTTAAAGACTGCCTGCGAGATTAAGGGAGGTGTATATGATGCGTTTATGATGTGTCAGAAGGTTCACGCGCGGTTTCCGCCACGGGAGTAAAACAAATCCTTCCGCTTCGGTAATGATCCCTCATTCCAGACGAAACATCCCTCTCTTCCCTCTTTCTATACATCTCTCTCACTATATCTCTCACTATATTTCCGTCTCTCCCCCCACCCCCCCCTCCCCCTCTCTCTTTGACGAATAATTCATTCATCCATCCCCTTTCGTTACATTTTTCTTCCTCTCTCTTCCTAAATCCCTACCGTTCTACAGTTTCGAGTCGTATTTCTCGTTCTTTATCTCGTCTCCTATTTTTTTTCCTCGCTCTTCGTTCTAGTCCTCCAACCCCCCCCCCCCCCCCCTCCCCAACCCACCCTCTTTTCCACACACCCCCACCCCCTCCTTCCTCATTCACCCACAACTTCTAAAGCCCGACTCGCTCAACTCGAATGCCAAAATTGCTAGCTTAAATTCCCTAGCTCCATATATCCTTTCCCTTCCCGATCCCACATCCACGCATTAGTACGCTTCACCGTGTTGCCTCATCCTTATTCCTCCCTCTTTCCTTCCTGTCCCTTCTCTTCC
Source organism: Uropetala carovei (assembly GCA_036926305.1). Classification (NCBI taxonomy): domain Eukaryota; kingdom Metazoa; phylum Arthropoda; class Insecta; order Odonata; family Petaluridae; genus Uropetala; species Uropetala carovei. Next base: position 14,925,656 of record JAXCHB010000060.1, on the reverse strand, counting down.
TCTCCCCCCCCTCCCTCCCTCCCCCAACCCCATCGCTTCCTCCTTCCCACCCTCCTTTCTCGCCCATTCGCCAACGTTAAAACCCCTTGTGTCGACGAGTTATTCCATGGAGGTGAACTAACCGTTTTTGCGAGACGACGGAAGAACCCTGTTTTTAATCCGCGTCGCGCGAGAACGCGGAGACGCAGTGCGTAATTATTTTGTCGAGTGTACTGCTCCTTTTAACGCTGCGGCGTTTCTCTAATTTCGCGTGGTCGTTTTGTTTGTTTTTCTGAAGGACGTCGTATTTTTTTTCTAAAATGTAAAAGATCGTTTACCCTAAGGTGTGTAGGAGCTGGAAATATTTTTCGCCACGATGCATTGGTACGTGAACCCAATTCCAAATTTTCTGGAGTCGAATGGTATAGGTGTAAGTTACCTACTCTGATAAACATGCAGATTTCGGAATTTTTATTTTTTTAATTTAACCTTCTACAACTATCGTTATTTTTTCAATAGGTCATATTTGACCCGTCGATGATAGTTACTATCATCGACGGGTCAAATATGACCTATTGAAAAAAGTAGAAAATTAAAATTTTTGGGTTTCAATTTATGGTCATTCATCATAACAGACACTCGACAATTTGAGGAAGTTTTATTTATAAATAAAATGAGTACAAATGTATACTGAAAAAAAGAAAAACTGAAATAACTCAAAATTGACTAAGGGTTTAGAATATTTTTTTTCAAGCCCTGAAAATTCTTGTTTTTTTCTTCATCCTTCCAGGTTCCTACTACAGTCGAATTAGGAATTAACAGAAATTTAAAAAAATATTTGTTGTAAAGGTAAGAAAACTTTTTCCAACCATATTCCCACACCCACATTTAAGTTTATTTCACTCTCAAAACTCGGTTGTGGCACTTGCTCTTCCTCTTCGTTATCAGTTGCACTGTGCAAGTACACACTCAGATCAGCATAGTGCCGCCCATCTGCAACAAAACTCTCACCCGACATTTTCATTTGCCCAAAAACGAGAAGAAAAAAAGTTCGACACAACTACTATAGTGGGGTCAAAAGTGACCCGAAACGGCAATAACTCGAAATCAACCACCGTATAAATTTAAAGCTTCAACGTCAAATGAAAGTGAACACTGAAGTAGGAGATTAGACGGACTAACAAAGCCGCAGTGGCGTGCCATAATCGATTAAACAAAGAAAATGTTTTCTCTCGGGTCACTTTTGACCCCACGATAATAGTAGAAGGTTAAGCACCCAAAATTACTTATTACTCTTAGAAGTCAGAGCGACAAATATCCTCAAATTTCCCCTTCTAACTTTGTTATACAACGCATGCAAATTTACCTGTGATTTGTAAGTGGCTAAGGGCTTGAGATGGAAGAAGAAGAGACGTACTGCTCTCAATCTCGCCATAAAATGAAAATCTGTAAAAAAAAAATTATAATATTTAAATTGGGCAGAGAAAATGATCGAAATGTGCCTGAGTAAGAATCTGTGCAAAGAATTAAGTTTGCTCCCGGCAACTTTGCATTTGCGTTCTAACTTTGGGACGTCTGCGTGAACTTTATCGATAGAAGGAAGAAATGTTAAGGAATCGCACTCAAGTAAAAACAGTCAAAAAATTAAGTGCTACTGTTATGTATCTCCAATAGCCATAAAAGGTTTATAAAAAAAACAGTTCTTTATTAAAATCTACTGAATATGCCGAAATCGCTCTCTGGTTTTTTTTATAATCTCATTATATATGGCTATTGGAGGCATCTAAGACAATTACTTCACATTGTATTTCAATTTTTGTTACTTGAAATCAGAGCCGACCTTAGGGGCGGGTGAAGCGGGAGGTCGCCAGGGGCGCTGAAGGTCAAGGGGCGCCGAAGGAACCCCGTACGAAGTATGGGCACATAGGTATAACCTTAACGGTATCGCTTTCGTCCTAGAACCGGCTCTGCTTGAAGTTCTTATTATTGAATTCTTTTTTTAGGCTCGGTAAAATTATCTGGTGAATATAAGATAGGGAGGGATCTTCATGGAGGCGAAACTTAACCGCATCGTCGGAGATGAATTCGGTCTTTAGATGAACAAGGCGGTCACGGTTAAAGGGAGATAAAATCGATAAGTTAATTACCAAAATTGGGTTTCGAAAGCAATTCCAAAATACACATCGCTCCGAACGGAGGAGTTTTTTAAATATATATTTCTACTCCCGCGAGAGATTAAGCGGGATGCTCTTTTTTCCAATGGGAGAGAAGAATTCTCCTCTCGACGTACTTTCTTATCGCTTTTTATTCCGTATTCGAGCTCGAAAAAAAAGTAGAGGCCCCCTTTAGATTATCGCACCGTTGACTATGTAATATCATTCTATAAGCACTCTTCTTATATATATATATATATATAGGATTGCAACTAGTAGTTGAGAGGGATAGGAGGGAGCCAGTGGACACTTACTTCGGGTTGTGGACGTCCATGGCGATAGAGGAAGGCTGTTTCTTGGAGCTTTCGGGCATCTGCCCTTCTTCGGCACAAGAGTATTACTAAAACTAAATGTCTCACTGGGGGTAGAGGGGATGGGATATACATATATATATATATTAGCAGTTGTGTCTCCCTTGTGCTGATGAAAGGATCATCCCGAAAGCTCCAATAAATTCTACAGATGTCTCTCTCCTTCCGGTAAGTGCTCACTGGGTTTCCTTCAACACCTAGTTGCCCTAAATATCCTCATTTATCTTTCCTCTTCCGTAAGTTTATATATAGTATATCTACCTACTTTTCGTGAGACGCTAAAAAAATAATCGTATTTTTTTATTTCGAATAGCTTTTGTATGGAAAAAAAACTTTTCAGGGGGTATTTTTAGTCTCGGTCTAGGTTTCCCCCATCAAAAATTAATTATGACGCCGTTTCTGCGAGGGTAAATGCAAGTTTAAAAAATAATCGTATTAAAAAAATTTCGTGTCGTCATAGTCAACAATTATTATTTTCAACCTGGTCGTTACGTGTGTGTTTCTTTTTACAATACCGAATTAAATACTTTGTTTTCTGTGACGCTGTGTATTTTTATTTCTAGAATACGCCGCCTTTCGAGCAAAAGCTGGACAAAAGTTTTCTCGAACAAACATCCGTTTCATTTGCGTCGCTATTTGTTGCATTATGTTCCGTTACGAAAATATATAAACTCAAAAAGGATACTAAGGCGTAAATACGACACACAAAAGAAAAACGCTTTCGACACCGTAACTAAAGGAGGGGATTTTCGTTTACGAAAAGAAAAAACCCTCCCGTCTTGAACGAATCGCCTCCGGAATTCCTTTCATGTATTTAAAAACTAATTAATTATTGCATTCCTCTCTCTTGCAGCGCTCTCTGGGCTCGGGAAATGCAACTACAGCCGAGCTGTCGACTCTGCAATGGGTGCTGAGCAGTCAACAGTCAAAAGGTGGGCGGCGCGAATTCCTCCTCTTTGGCGTTTCCATGACAATCGCCTCCTCCCTTACCCGCTATCGATTGAGCCAAGGGAGGGCTGTTTTTTTGTGGGGGTAGGGAGATATATACGCTCGCATGGTGTTAATAACTGTCTCTGGATTAATGGGACGAGTTTTTTTTTTGAAGCGCATATTTCTTCAATGAGTTAAGCTCTTGGGCTGACTGATCTCTCTGTTATAAACGGCCGGCATTTTACGATTACATGGGGGAATTTTGGTGTTTTCACGAGAATTTCCGTTCTTTTTAATTCTTTACGTCTCTTAAACTGGCCTAAAAGTAAGAGCTACGCAATATAATATATATTTTATCTTTTTTGCGCATTGCGCTCGACTCCGAATCAGATAAGGCCCCTTCTACACTAATTATGACAAAAATTAATGACGACAATATTTCTAATGTCTACGAAAATATATATAAAAGGTTTTTTTTCGTTTATACCAGTGGTGAGCAACCTCTTCTACGTGGCGGGCCGCATTGGTGGTTGAAAATTCCTCTGCGGGTCACAATGCAATTTGTCAATGCTTCGGCGGGCCAGATTAGACTTTAAATCGGACGTTAAATAGTAAGTCTGAGGTATCACTACAGTGAAAATGAAGTCTAAATTAGGTTTCAAGGGCTAACACTTCAATATCAAGTATTTTGTTGTCGTAACTTGAATGTACAGTAATCCCTCGCCAACCGTGGGTTTACCTACCACGATTTCGAGTATCCGCGGTTAGCGAATTGTATACCGTTTTACCAACCGCGGAATGAGGTTTTGAGTATCCGCGGTTTCAGTCGCACAATCAACAATTTTCTTTAATCTGAATAATGTTTCTTTACGGAAGAACATATAGAATTACTATTTATGTTAAATTCAGGAATTTTATCTTCTTATTCCTAAGATATATATTGAATAATTTTTTATGAGTAATTTTTTATGTAATCGCGGAGAATGGCGAACGGTTCTGATAGTGTAATTTCCAAAGTTTTATCTTTACACCAAAAAGTTGAGTTGATCAATCGCCTTGCACGTGGGGAAAAAGCTGCTTCGGTGTGAATGAGTTCAGTACCGCCCTTTGAATTCCTAATCCTTTATTTCCTATAAGCCCTAGGTTTTACCAATCGCGGTTTTGCAAACCACGGTGTTTTCCAGGAACGTAACACCTGCGGTTGGCGCGGGACTACTGTATATTATATAAGTTTGTGTTAAATCACTTTTTAATCGTAGCTTCGCGGGTCGCATAAAATGCTCACGAGGGCCACATGCGGGTCGCGGGTTGCTCACCACTGGTTTATACGGTACTGATAGAAAACTTATCTATTAGATTCACCTTAATTCATGTTCTCTAAATAATTTTCCCTACTTCAAGCGATATTTTCTTATTCCATTCCTCAAATTTCTAACGAATTACCTAATTAAATATATTTTTATCCATCGTTGACCTTCACGAGGGCCATTTCCCTTTGCTCCGGTATATTATTTAATATACGCCGATCAATACGACCGTTCGAATTTACCTTTTACGCTGATAAGAGATTAATACTAGCGATAAGAGAGTTTCGATAAAGTCGACGAAAGGCTGACAGACAATCAATAACAGAGTTGCTGTTTATTTAATTCTTTCTCTCTATGATAAACGAAGCGATAGACTTGAAAAAATCCATTTACGGAACATGTTGTTTTTTGCCAACGACAGATGGCGATTACGTAGAGGAAAACATTTATTCCCGTTCGTTTTAATCCCGTGAATTGAACCCGATGGGCGTACAAATCATAAAATGGATGCAACTGGTAAATTATCACAATCAGTTCAAGTATTTCAGCGTAAATGTTTATCGGAAAACGAAAGAGAAAAATGTCAAAGAAAAGATGAAGGAAAAACATTTTTTCGTCAACCGGTTATATAAATTGTTAAATTAACACATTCTGATATACGTATAATAGCATTTCCTTATTGTCGACATATTCGAAGCAAGAGTCTTTCCTAAATTCTGGGATTAGTAAATGTATTTATCATCGTATAGATCCTAAGACAAAAGTCTAGAAGTTACCGATATTTTAAACATTTATTCCAAAGCAATGGAGTATAATCTTTAATATGTTGCTGCTGTGGCGCTTTAACGACATTCCTCGGATATAACTGCCTTAATTAGCTTAATCATTTCAAACCTATTGGAATAAAATAACTTTCTCCGGTTATAACACCATCGCTTTTACTATGAATACACCGTGAGTCTTCAATACTCTCCCAACATTCTGCAGAAAACTTGGAAAAATATCCACTGCAGTGGCTATAATGATGTTAGTATTGAATTTTGTTGTTTGTTTCGTTCAAGGAAGATGAAAGTTGAAAATTAAAGAAAGCCGCGTGTGAACATTGCATTTGGTCATTGGAATAGTGTACTTCTTTATGCCGCTGGAGATTTTATAACGTTGGCCGCCACTCCACAGCCTAATTAAAAAGAGGCAGAACTCCACCTCAGAATATTATTGGAACAATATCGATAAAACATATAAACCTAAACAGCCATAAAACGTTCGATAAAACCAGATTTAGCATTTTCTATACAAAGCAGCCCTCATGGCAAACCGCCGATTGTTCTTGAAACCTCTTAGGCTCAGCCGCCGTAGCTTTTCCACTGCGGACGACTACTTCGTATAACAAAAATTTGAATATTTTCTCAACCTTGTTATTCATACAAGAACTATCATATCAATCTTTCACGTGTAATACCAGTCATTGAACGAATAATAAAAGGCATTCGTCTGTTTACCTATAAATTATACCGATCTAAGTTATATCGAAGGGATCCCTATGTGAATCGATACCACCACCTGACTGACCGCTGATCGCATGCTCGCCCCCGCAGGGCAGGGGTCGGACGGGCCCCAACTATCCCGGAGGCAGTCGACGGAGCAGTGGGGCGGAGCGGGGCGAGCAGGGGCGGCGTCGTCAACCGCGGCGGCCGCGGACGGAGGGACCGGCTCAGGGGCGGGAGGGGTGAGGCGGGAGGCGGCGTCGGGGGGGACGGAGTCGGGGGGTGGAGAGGGCGGGGGCGGCGGGGGAGAGGAGGGGGAGCGGTTAGCTCGCACCTTCCTCTCCTGCTTCCCCGCCGTCCTCAGCCCTGTCGTCCTCCTCCGCCTCCTGCTCCACCGGCTGCTTACCACCGCGGCGGCAAGGCTCTCCAGGTGGAAGTCCTGCGCCTCGAGGTCGTCCTTGGCCTCCGCGAGGGACCCTCCCCTCCAGCAGCCTAGGAGCCCTCGCTCCAGGGCCTCCTCCGCGGACACGGCGGCTGCGGTGTCGGAAGTGCTCGTCCCGTCTTCGGCGTCTTCTTCCACATCCACGGCCGCCGCGCTCTTTGCGGCGGCCACGGAAACCACAAACTCTCTTAGGAAGAGGAGAAAGGTTCGTACAGAAGTCTTTTCGCCTTAATCATGGTTATAAGTTGGAGTCAGGTATTCAACATTAATGGTTTTCACCCTCTCTCCATCAATATTTTCATTTATTATTCTGATGCTTCGTTGTGGTAAACAATGGCGCGCACGTAGGGATTTTACCCTACACTATTCATTAAGCGAAAATAAAAATAAACCAACTATGGTAGATAGTTTAAATGGAGTGAATAATATACATATGTTTTTAACAGTTAATGTTAGTGTTCATTTGGTATTATTAAATATCTGCCTATGGATCTTTCAATCTTTCGTTGTAAAGTTGCTTTTACACCATACTAAAAAGGCACTTTTTTACCCGTCGTATAAATTGAAAGCGATTCTAAGCTCAAAATGTTGTCTTTAACTATATTTTTAACTGATTAATTTACACGAGTCTTCAAAAATGTTACGGTCGAAAATCTAAATCTACCAGTAATCGTGATAGCCGTTCTTAGCCGATCTTTATCAATATTGGCCTAATCGAAAGGAAAATTTTTATTTAACTATTGGCCGGCCAATATCGTTAAATGTCAAGGCACTGCTAGCTAAACTTGATTTCCACAATTTTAGATCTCTAGAAAAACAAGTGTGTCGTTATGTTAAATATTTCTACTGCAGAGATTCTAGAGCAAGATATGACCTCAGTTTACAGAATATTTAAGGGTTAGGTTTTCTACCTGGAAAAGGTTCATTCTAAACCCTCACTGTAAATTCTCGACAAGTATCTAAAATCACCTCAAGAAACCACGTCCTGATAAAGATCTTCGCCAGAAATCGTTCGACCAACCAAGGAATTTCAAGTCGCGTAACATCGGTGACTCGAATCGTTAAGGGATTCGATCTTTGGCTACCACAGTGTAGGTAATATAAGTATTGCCCAGGCAAAGCTCGAAGCAATTTATTCTTTTCCAATTATTTCGAACATAGGCCAATACTACGAAGGGCTGGGCATTACTCATACTTGGCTAGGTTTAGAACTTTGACCGCAAGATACATTCGACCAAATAAGAAAATATTCACGACTCTGCTCCGTTTGGCAAGAGGCCTCTTGATGTCCAAATTGGTCGCATAAAGTTAATTTTCCATCCGATCCTATCCGCGAAATAGGCTAAACAGACGCAGGCTGCTCCTCTCCAACACCCTTTAACGAAGTCTCTTCCCTCGACAGGTCAATCTAACCGTAGACTGTTCCGGAACCGCTGACGCTCCGCCCCCAATTCCACCACCTTCGCAACCAGCCCAACAACCCACGCCTCCGGGATCGCCCCAGACGACGGCCCGAGGCCGCCGCACCCTCGTCGACCAGAGAAACTCCGCCCCCGCTCGGCCCAGGCCCCCGACCCAGCGCCCCCTTCCGCCTCCGCCCCCGACACCCGTCCTTGCACCTCCGACTCCCAACCTCCCTTCGGCGGCCGACGCCCTCGGACTCGTCTCGTCCTCCGCCCTCCTCCCTGCCGTCCCATCAGCCGCCGCTCCCGCCCCGCCTCTCCTGGCATTCTCTCTCCGTTCCCCCTCGAGGGAGAGTTTGTCCTCCGACCTCTACCGGCCTCCGAGCTCCCCTCCTAACATGCACCCTTTGGCCCTCCCCGGAGGGCCCACTTCGCCTTCCTCTCTCCTCCGTCGCTGCTCCTTCCGCTTCTCCTCGAGCCTGAGGAAGAGGAGGTCCAAGTCGCACGCCAACATAGCGCCCCCGGCGGCTTTGCGGGAGGCGGTGGCTGCAGCCGCCGCGGCCGCCGGCGGCACACCGGAGCAGGAGATCCAGGCCTTCCAGAGGCAGCTGCAGAACCTCCCGGACTTCGATTCGCCGGACCGGCCGGATGCCTTATCCGGGGCCGGGGAGTTCTGCCACGCCGGAAGGGTCCACGTTCGTCCCCGCTCGCGCTCCGTCCCCAGGGTGTCCTTCGAGGGCTCCCGCTATCTCACCCTCCCGGATCTGCCGTGGGGCAGGGGGGGTGGCGGGAGCCTCCCCCGGGGGCGGTCTACAGGGGTGCTAAGCCTGGACCTGGCGCCTGCGGCCCCCGCCCCCACCACTCTTCAGCCGGTACCGGGAGGCGGGTTGGTTCCGGCGGGAGAGACGCTGGGGGCTGCGACTGGTACGATCGGTTGTTTCAGTCGCAGGAGCAGCCTTTCTCCGTCCGAGAGGGGTGGGGGAGGGGGCGGAGGGATTGCGAGGAGGAGGGACAGCCCCGCCATCGCTGTCCTCGAAACTCCCCCTTGGCACAGGGCGATCCTCAACATGGTGGAGGTGGGTAGGAGATCATGTCTTCCGAAAACAATACGTCGTGTTCGCTTTAAGGCCGGAATCCAATTGATGAAGGTTTATTCCGACAGCATTTAAGCGGTCGGAGAGAAAACAGATGCGCGTTTTGGCCATGTTGGTCGATCGCCATTTTGTCGAAGCATAAATGTTCATCTGTTTCTAACCCATTGTTGGGTTTTGGACTTACCTTCATCATCATAAAATGTTACCTATTTTTTATGATTAAAGAAAGAAATATATTTAATTTCTTGGAGATGCTCTTTAAAAAAATGCTCAGTAATCAGAGATGTAATTTTTGCTTTCTTCTTATACATTTCCAAACTGGGGGAGTCTTAAAAAATCCTCTTTAATGTAGATTGTCTTAAGTAATTTATACCGTTAACTGATTTAATTTTTTATTTTATGAATCTGGATAATTTTCGTTTAAATTTGTCTTATTATTACAGAAGTATGCTTTACTTATGCAGAAAATGTAATATTTTGTGAAAAGTACCAAAATTTTGATTTTAAACTTTTATATAATATGAATACGCTACTTAGTTATTATTAACTATTGTAATTCCCGCTGAAATATCAACGGAAGAATTATAGATAGATTATTATTATTTTCATTTAAAATAATTAATATCACACTTTTACATATGAAATATTTTGCCACACACAACATTTCTAGTGAATATTCTGTTGTTGACAGGCTATCTTTAGTTAAACTTAAAATAGTTGCCTCTCTTCCCCTCCCTCTCGCTCCCCCCTCTACCTCTCTCTGTCCTCCTCTCTCGTATTAAAAGCGTTCAAAGCACGTTTATACCTAAAAGGATTGAATTAACAATATGATATACAGGTCTAACAGTGGAATTGGTAGGCAAGGTAACATCCCCTTAAAATGGCAAGATTTCCTCAAACTGTGTGAATTAAACGTTTACATTGAGAAATTTCGAACTGTAGGCGGAAAAAAATGAACAGAATAAGAAACCTTATAATGTTTTCTTCAAAATGGTTTATATCCGAAATTGTAGGTTAATTCTTTCTAATTTTAATTTAAAAAATAATGAAAGCCTGCACGTCGAAATGTCTTTTTTTACGTGTTACCTTATGGGAAATAGAAAATGTCTCCAGGAATCGAACCCGGGTCTTTGATGTCAAGTTTAATACGTTAGAACGTAATTTTATTATATCATAATCCTATCCTGAAAATCACATCAAATTCGGTTCATTAATTTGCGAGATATTAAGCTTCAGCCTTTGCTGACAGACACGCAGACATTGCCTTTTATTATAGTAGATTCTTTGCAATGCCTATTATTTTGCGTGATTTATCCTTAGCGGAAGGAAACGTTTTATAAATTTTTAACTATTCTTAAGAACCATACGTGAACAACAGTCTTATGCTTTTCAAAACTGATACATTAACTACTTTTTGTTTTTTATCGTATTTTTAACGCTGATGAATGCTTGTTAAAATGGATTACACGACCTTCAGTATTATAAAAAATTAAAATGTTAAGGATTTAACTTCAGAACAAAGAAAAAAATTGGCAAGTTTTGGCGGTTCATCGGCGTTCGGATTAAGCGGTGCTCTTCCTCATGATTTTTCAGTCTCTCAAAAGTTACATGCATTGCCGTCTATGACAACCGTTTTTAAAGTTGACGGGTAACAAACACGTTCTCCCCCGTTGAATATCAAAAAAAAAAAGATTACGCGTCCTCACATTTTCTCTCCCTCTACATTTTTCCAGGAGTGGCTCCGGGTGTCCAGGGTGGAACTGCACAGGAACGCTCCCCTCCTCCGGGAACTCCGGGATTTCCTCGGGAAAGCGGCCGCCTGCGGACCTCCTTACGCGCAGTGGGTGTCCGAGATGCGTTCCCAGTTTCCTATTCTCGTGAGTATACACTTCCGATCACGACTGTACCGCCTCTCTCGGTTCTGCCATGCATCCGAAAGAACAAGAAAAAATCGGGCAAATAAATTCCAAAAATATAAGGGGAAAAAATAACCCTCGCCCACCGCGACCGAAGACGTTCTCTCCTTTTAGATTTCTCAACTCGGAAAAATACGTCTCGCCGAGTTATCTTTTTACCACCGTGATTTAAGGTACGTTTCGGCGAGTTAAAAAAAAATAATAAAAAGGAGATTCCCGACGGTTGCGCGTTTACGACTTTTTTTTTAAAATAAGTAAATAAAAATTTAAAAAATCAAGAGCTGGATATTAATAGATTAATTAGAGGAACGAGAATAGCACGGAGAAGATATTTCGAAGAGACCGCGAGGGTAAAAATAATTAAAAGCGGAGGAGGAGTTTATTTCGTTTTTCTTTTTTTTTCTTCTTCTTCTTCTCCTCAGCATTCCGCTCGCGAGCCCGTCGTGACGCATCTTGAAGACGAATACTTTGTTTTGGAGGGAGGTTTTTTTCCTTCTTCTCTCGAAGGTTGCGCTTTGCGAACACGTTTTCTCTCAAGATCTGCGACGCCACTTTTATTTATTTTTTATTTGCTGGCACGCGAGCGTGTCCCTCGGAATGACGAAGGACAAGGGAGAAAAAAATTTTAATGGGGAAAGTGGAAGAGAAAGAGAAAAGGCATGTGCGTGTTTTTATAAAGGAAGGGAAGACGTAAAGAGGAATGGCAGAGGATGAGGACAGTAAATTAGTCGGACGAAATGGATTTTTTTTAATACATATTTTTCTCAGGCGTTAAAATATGCGCCCTCGGCTGTCAAAACAAACAACCAGAGAGGAAATATACGTGTAAGTCGAAGGAATGGCGGTATTTTATTATTTTTAAAAAAATTGAAGGGAGAAATAATGAGGATTATTTAACGGACGGCATTCTTTGATTGGCGCTTTTTTTTTATTTTTCGTTTAAAGTGGGTCGAATTTTTCCTCGGTTGCCCTCCTGGTGATAGATTCGTGAAAGCATCTAGGGCAGGTCCAAGAAGATTATCGATGAAGTTAAGAAGGAAAGAAAAGTATTAGTCTGAAAGTTTTGATTAATTTATTCGAGTTTTGGTGACTGCGTTGTGTTTTGAGATAATTTATTTTTGGGTGATAACGGCTTGCACAGCAGGGGCGATTTATGAAATTATTATGATCGAGATATTGAAGTATCAATATGTGCCAAATATGCTCAAAACGATTTGTTGTAATGGGACTATGATCAATTTTTAAGTATTGGGTAAATTTAATATGATGTGAACTTTAGGGTGAACGAAAAAATCAAAAATATATGTATGTATTTCTATTACTCGATTTTGTGTTTTTCAAGTTAATCAATGTTTCATTCTCTCCTGTTATTTTTATCCACAACATCTCAATAGTTGGCAATTTAGCGACTTTGTCGCTATATTTAGCGACTTTTTACTTTCTTTAGCGACTTTGTTTAGTGTTTAGCGACATGTCACTAACTTTGCGATTTGCTACTAATCTAGCGACATATTTAAATATTAATTTATGTAAGCATAAATACATGCAATATACAGCATAAACCAAACAAATTAATTTTATGATTGCTTTATTAAAATATAAGTTTTAATAAACCTTAAAATATTTCTACAGTCTAATATTGAAAGTCATTATAATTTACGTAGAAGAATACATCATAAAACACGGTAAAATTTGAGAAAAAATGATTTCCATTAAAACATAAAGAAGGTATTCTTCTCGATGTAGAAATTAGACCGATTTTTATTGTGATTATTGAAGGTCATAAATGAAACTTACCTTGTTGTTTCGAATTGTGACTCAGAGTGTGTTACAAAATATGGAGAGTGTTGTCATAAGTGGATGAGCGCTTCTTGTGCGTGTATATCAGAACATTTGAAGGTGGTAGGTACATTTTTACTCAATCATTTGCGTTTTTAAGTTATTCCAAAAATCCAAAAGTTTTACTCCCCTTATTAAAAATTCTAGGAACGAATGCTTACTATGCGCGGGTATATTTTTTAAAAAATCACTAAATATGAGGCGGAAAACCTCCCTGCATGTTATACGCGGGTATTTACGACATTTTACTTTTCTACTTATAAAATAAGCTTGACCTATAAATGTTAATATCTATTCCATTTTTTATTAATAAAAGGTTTGCAACAATTCTCCCTTATTTAATACTAATAATTAAATATTGTGTATTGATATTCATTTATAAAAGAAATAAAAAGTTTATTAATTAGATGAATAAGAATTATTTTATTTTTAACGACTTTTCAGCGACATTTTCTTTGAGTTTAGCGACTTCTTAGCTACTTTTTAGGGTGGATTTAGCCTCATTTTCAAATTTATTTTGGAAACTATGCGGATGTATTACGTTCAAAAGAATTCGAAGAAAAGTTTTGTCTTAATTCGTGTTCAAAACGAGATACAAAGTCGCGATACATTGCCGATTTGGAATCGTCGTCGTCTCTTGAATTTCAATGAAAATTGTTTGCGCTCGGCCCGAATATAAGCCGACCTTTTTCTTTCCATAATATGACATGAAAAAATAGCACCCCGGCTTAAATTCACGCCCGAAAAAAATTGCGCCTTTCCTCCTAATTGTTGCATCAATGTATTGACGTGCTCCTATTTGGCACGCCATTAGTACGCGTGATTGCTTTCCGTAAAAGACTTTTCTGTTTTAACGCTTTGAAAGAAAACATTGTATTTCTTTGTTATATAAAGTGGAATTATAGTAGATAGGCATTTGTTTTCGTTAATAATACATAGATCGCGGAAGATAGCTGTCAACATTTTTATGAGACATTTTATTGAAATTGGTGATCAAGTTGAGGTTTCTTACTTTGTCATTAAAATTTGTTTTTAATTATTTTAATTTCCTAGAATTACAAAAATAATTTAAACTTATTTCCCAAAAAGTTGTGGTTATTTATATGTGTAGGCTATTATTCTGATCAATACGGTATATAAGTGGAAATTCTATAAATCGGACGTCTATAACTCGAATTTTCCATAAATCGAAGTGAATTCATTTTACCGGAAAAAAACCCTATCTTTTCCATGTTATTTTTCTTCTATAGCTCGAATTTCTACAACTCGAATTTTCTATAGCTCGAAGGAGAAAATACTTCCCAATCAAATTTTTTTTTCTATAAGTCGAAGTTTCTGGTAAATATATCATCCTGTATTGACGATATTTCGTCTCACCATAAGACTGTTGAGTGTTCTTTAAACAGAAAGCAGAAAGATCCTTCACCACAACAGTAGCGCTCATAAACGAACCCTTTTCCTCCTTTCATCCCTTCTTTTGTCCATTTCTACTGTCCTTGTTGGACAATTCACCCATCCTCCTGAAATTCTGTACGTTCTTAAGCAGCCAGTTATTGGTCAGATTTATTGCCAATGCGATTCACGTACTGTGATTGCAAAACATGATTCACAAATCAGTACTTCTCTAGTGTCACTGTGATTACGTTGCTTTAGAAGACGTTAATTTTATCCTTCCAATTTTACGTAGAAATGGCTAGCAAAAGAAATTGTAAAAACATTATCGCTAATTGATAAAAAGAAGTTAATTGAGGAAGTGGAAATGGGCATAAAAAAGGAAAGGGGCATTCTTGCTGATTTTGGAATCCCTGCAAATACACTGTCGACAATTATTTAAAAACAAACATTTGGTGCTAAGCTCCGCAGAAGAAAAAACCTTGGTTTCGGACAGAGAGCGATTAAAAACTTGTAAGTTTCCTGATGCTGAAAAAGCTATAGTGACATGGATGAAATGTGCACGAGATAAAAATATACCATTGTCGGGTCCGACTTTTAAAATGAATGCAGTTACCAACTCATTGTACCTTATCACGTATTGAACTTAATTATTCATAAAGATATGGTTCTTGATTTTATATCTGTTACAGATACCTGAATAAAAGGTTTCTTTGCTATAGGTCATAAGCCTGACGTAAATTCGATTGAAATAGAAACAAGAAAAACGTATTTCCATAAATCCAATTTTCTATAACTCGAATATTTTTTGGTTTCCCTTGAAGTTCAACTTACAGAAGTCCCACTGTATTTCTTTTGCGGTGAGAATCATCCCATCCTTATGTTTTAAGCGGACAACTCCCGTAGCCGGAGCATTTTCTATCGGCCTAGCACCTTCCGTTGCCCTCACTTCAAACAACAAGCAAACTATGCAAATTCCACGCACCCTTGCCCGTGCCTCACCTCCGACAGCAAGCGCCACAAGCGCAAACACCACGTGATCTATTTTCTCCGCGATGATTCGATGCTCCGTGCATTCTATCGCCTGCTCAAAAGGAACCGCCGTAATTTCCAATAATCTAATTATCTGTGTCGTCCTTTCTCCTCTCCCGTAACCCCGACGCGCCACGGCGACGACATCCCGGAACCTGGTTGATGGCGTTGCCCCGGCTTCTTCCACCTGACGACGCGCAACTCTTTTGAAGGTTCGAGATCCGGACGCCGAAGCGGCCGACGACGGGGAACAGACCAACAGAGAGTACACGAGGGTGAGTACAAACATGATTACAACCACGATGGAAGGGAGTCGAGGTGATTTTTTTGGCAGCTAACCGCCCTTTGAGACGGATTTGTTCGTTTTTTCTGGCTAATCAGTTACACCTTGGAGACGGAAGTGAACTTTCTACGGTAAAACGTGTGAAAGGCGGAACCTGTATTTGGCGGAAACCTGCCAAAGCCGGAAATCCAAAATAAAATCGTACTAGTAGATACCGTTTTTTCGTCTGAACGACTTGTCTGTAAGGCATGACCTGCGAGACGCGGACGGAAAGGTTTTTTCTTGTAATTTTTGTATTATTAAGTACATTTTGAACCTGCGAAAGACGGAAAGAAAAATCATTCTCATTAAAATATTTCTCGAGGGCCTTTATATATTCATCAGTGTAAAAGAGTATCGGATTTGACAGTTAAAATTGATGTTTTAGATGGAATTACACTTCTCAGTTAATGCGTACAAGAAGCATGTATCAAAAATTGTTTTGGAAACTGTGGCTTTGTTTTCAATGATTCTGATGAATGTGAAGAAGCAGGTTGCGATATTGATTATTGTGAAATTTAAAATTAGATCGATGAGATATATGAAGTTGAGGATGCCAACGTAAGTACAAAGAATTTCGCAAGTATTGATGAGAGCGTTTTACAAAGATTTATGAAATTTACTTGAAAATTGGTAGAATCGCAAAGCAATGAAATTGTTTCCAATTCAAAGTATGAGCAGAGTGAAGAAGATTGTGACGAACTGGAAATGAAACAAAGTCGGAACGGACAATATCATAAAAGTTTACAACAATACTATAAAAGGCGTAGGATTCTAGTTTTCTTGTCTACACACTTTTGAAGCCACCCTTTAGACGCGATTTAAGACAATTTCCGAGTAGGTACGATATTGAAATTTGTCAGTATGCATGAATCACGCATTAAAAGGCAATTACGAAAAGGATCCCGAAAAAAGACCCGGGTTCGACTCCAGGGGATAATTTCTGTTTCCCGAAAAAGATAACACGTAAAATGTGATATTTCCGCTTGCAGGCTTTCATGATTTTGCGAATAAAAATTGTAGATATGAAATTTAAAAAATAATATTCAATAAACTTTCAAGCTTCTCTATTCAGTAAAAATGCTGGAAACATTTCAAACTTGAAATTAGTTTTGTATAAATACTGTCGTATATCCTTCAGAACATGAAGTCGTGGGAGAATTCTAAAATGCAACATCACCTCTATAAGTTTAAAAACCGTCCTTCTTATATCTCAGAAGAAATAAAATACGTACGTAATTACACATATTTGATGTACATTTAGGTGGTTTTATTTATATCGACGAAAATAAATCTATATCTCAGAAATGTTCTGTCCCCTACCTGGAAAAGGATGACGAAAAAATATGGAATGATTTATATAGAATTAGCGCTGTGTTTTAGATTTTCGCAAAATAAAATCAGACGGACATCCCAAAAAAATTTTACATATAAAATATGCACATTACATTTTTACACTTCAAGCTACTGAAAATGCATGCCACTCCCCATTTTAACGCACTCATGCAATGCTTTATTAGCCTATTGCAACGCAACCGGGAAATTGGTAGGTCCTGTCTGAATAGATATGTATGTATACCGCAGTATTCCAACCACAAAACAATGCGTTTCTACATTGACTTGTAATAATTCGTACTCGCCTTATGCGATTGGCAGCAAAAAATGTGAAATGGAACTTATTTTCCTAAAGTTCAAGTGTAATTTGCTGCTGTTTCCATTTACGTTGGAAATTTAAGGAAACCTATCAGAGTTTTTGGGTGGAAAAAATACATGTAAAGGGAGCTTACAAATGATCCGACTTTAAAATTTTATTAAGAAACATTACTAACAAAAAGAGACGGTAATAAGCAAGTTATGCTTGCAAAGATAAACTTGAGATGTTTTCTTCGAGCTATTAACAGTTGCCGCTTTCTTCACAATGAGATGACAACATTCCTGAATGAGCAAATGCCCGATCGGGCATGAAAGGCACATTCCCCTCCAACTCCCCTCAACGTTTTCCTTTCTGGCTACGTCATCAAACATTATGTTTATTTTCCATCAATGCCAACAACCTTGGATGATTTGAATGAAAGGATACGTGAGGAGGCTGTTGGAGAATTTTAAGGATATGCTACGAAATGTAATTCAGGAAACAGAATACCGTTTTGTTGTCAGTATAGTACACAAAGGGAGATAACTTTAATAATTCCTTCAAAATATTTCAAGTTTTTTAAAATTATTATAGCTCGCTCTTTACTGTATTTTAGTTAGTTTTTTAAGAATACGTTTTTAAAATAGAGGAAGTCATTTGTAATCACACTGTTTATGTGAGAAATATTTCACCTTTAATATATTTTTCTTTCACTAGAGATCACCGATATTCCATTTTAAATTGAATTTTAAAATATAAATAAATGTTCATAGGCATTAAATTTATAAAAATTACGTTTCATGGGCATAATGAACACCACACTTGCCCTTTATACGGAGTTTGCTTTTCTTTTTCTTTTCTTTTCAAAAAGTTTTCAACTAATGAAGGCGCCTCCTGTTCATTGTTTCGTCCCTGATGCGAAGGCCATCTTAGAGTACAAAGTTTATTTAAATAAACTCCCCGAGAAATAATATTGAAGTGCATTGACATCAAAGCGCTGCCGCGTCTCGTAACGGTTTTCTTAAAGGGCAGCCGTAATTGGGTCGTATCTCACGAGATGCCACAATTTCTACGCCCTCGTTTACGGAATCATAAAGTTATGTACAGTATAACCTTGTTAATACAAACTTCGAGGGACTTGTCACGTCTTTAGTAACGAGGTCGGTAATGATCGTCGTTGAATACGCATTTTGTCCCTAGGGACCGGAATACATTTCGAAGCATTTTATGTCAACATATTTTGTGTGAACGTCGTTTGATGGTGTACAATTTACACTTTATATACATATATATTTATCCGACTATAGGACGACCTTCCTTGACATAAGTTAATTTTGAGGGAAAATATTTTACAAGATTTTCCGAATGAAATAAATTGAATAAATTGAGTTATCTTTTATTTAAATCTCAAAAAGTTGTCAGCACAACGTTCAGTGAAGTGATAAATGTCATTTAAGCTATGCTAGTATTTTTTTATTTGTTTGCTTGTTCGCGAATAAATTACGATCCCCAGCGGTTGACTGAAAGAAAACAGAAAATTCTTCTTATAATACAATAAATACGGCGTGTGCAAACACACACACGCATACATAATATAGACACACGCATGCATACATAAAAGATATTTACCCGTTAGTATTGAAAAACCCGACCCTTGAAAATACTCCAGCCTCCATCAATAAATGGCTCACTCTTTTTTTTTTTTAAGATAGATATTCGCTCGAAGGCGATAGCCTGTTTTTCCTTTGCGGCGTCGGATGTATTTTTTCTCTTTAGATACGGTAATGGAAGCAACGTCTTGCGACGGTGATCCTTCGAATTCGCCTCAGAAAGAGCGATATACTATATCCCTCTCATTTTTCCTCGTTGGATACGAGATCAAGTCTCCCTTCACGTCCCCGTCACGAAGGTAACCGCGCACAGTGCTAAGGGCGTCGAAATCGCTTCTTCCAGGATCATTTCCAAAGTTTGAATATTTTATGCATCTTTGCCGAGGGAGAAAAGGGAGGAGGATATCTCGACGTCATTTAAGGTCTCTCCTCCCCTCCATTTTACCCCTTTCTTCATTCTTCCTGTTACGGATCCCAGGCCGTTCCTCCAAACTCTTCCCCTCTCTCTCTCCCGCTCTAACACCCCTCCCTATCTGTCCCACCTCTCACCGCCGCCACCACGCAATTCCCCAAAACATTTCGCTTCCCATTCTCCTCCCCCCCCTCCCCTCTCACTTCTCCCGACAAGCCCCTCCGCTCATCTCTTCGCCTCTCCCTCGCCGGCGTCTCGACCCACGGCGGATTACCGCCTTTCTTCTTTTTCCCATCTTCGCCTCTCTATACATATAACCGAATCTTCTTCTCCTTGTTCACTCACCGACCCTTTACCTCTCTCTCTCTATCTCTGTTCCATTTTATACTTCTCCTTCTCTCTCCGTCACCTTCGTTTTTTTTTTACTTTCTCATATACGAAGTATATCGAGAAGGTATTGTAATCGCGAAAAAATTCGATTTCGAGATTTTGATGGAAGTACATATACGTTAATAGGTGTACCGAGTCCGAAAGAGTGGTTTTCGCAATTCCGTCTGTCCGTTTGCTGGATCCACTGATGATACGTCCACAGCCACTACGGGGAAGCGTCTGTGGGTCTGTCTGTTCGCGGTTCTAGAGCCTAGACGGTAGAGCGAAAATGAATGAAATCTCGCACTTAGGCATTTTATCATACAGAGTGGAAGCTGTGATGAAATGGTTTACATCGCTCAATAATTAAGGACTGTTTATTCTATGCAACCTTAAAAACAATTTGATTTTCTCATAACAGCTCAAAACGATTTTGATCAAATTTCGTACAGTTACTTGAGTTCACGTCTGCAATAATACTACGTATATCATATTTCTCAAAAAAGAATATAAGGCTAGTTTATTCTTGGGCAACTATAATAACAATTGGATTATCGAAAAAACGGCTCATACGATTTTCATCAAATTTCGTGTAGTAATTTAGGTTGATGTTTATAATGATTCTACATGGTTCATATTTTTCAAAACATAACTAAACGACGCATTAGTATGAGAAAGTTTGTACAATGTATGTTGTACCGACTTTTTTTTCTACCCATCTCCGTCTCGTTTCCAATACATCTGATCCTCGTTTCCTCTCCGTCTCTATTTCTCTTTTTCACGTATTTATTTAATTCTTCCACCAACCCAACCCTCCGTCACTCTCTGGGGTTCGGTGGAAAAAGGGACTGTGTAGTCTCAATCCGGGCTCTAATAAAGGCGTTTATCTATCTTTTATCGCGCCATCTCTTACCCTCCTCCTCCTCCTCCTCCCTCTGTTTCGCCCTTAATAAAGTCGTTTCTCTGTCTGTCTAACCCCTTCCGTCTCTCTATCTCTCTCCGACTCTCTTTCCATCTCACCCTCCCATTTTTTTTCAGCCTTTTTAGAGGGAAGGTTTCTGGCTCCCCAATGCTAGGGGTCGAGGGTCCGAAGCTGGCCCAGGGCACGGTCGGCCGTTTATGTCATTTATTTAATTGTAAAATGCCGTCAGCGGCAGTTTATAGGTCGGTTAAAATAAATCACTGTCTCCATCTTTTCCTGTCCCTCAGAATTTCCCCCTTTCATTCTCCTTCTCAATTTCGATCTACATCTCTTTCCGTTTACTATTTTCTCCATAAATACCATTCTATTTTTCGTCCGGTGGCATATTCTCATTCTTCCACTTCTTTAGAACATATAGATGTCTCTCATTATTCGACGTTTTTTCTAATCTTTTATCATTTTTCCTCTCTCGCCTTCTTCTGACTGTTACATTTCGCCGATCTATTTTCCACTACAGAATCACTGAGTTCATATTATGGATTGAATATAAATACGAAATAAGCTCTCGAAGTATCCTAAATTGAAAAAATAATAAGTCCTTGTTTCAGACAGCCATAAGAACGTTATAAAAAAATACAGACGCGCATTTCCGTTACAAATCAGCCGTCTTCAGTGGTAATTCACCGAAAGTAGATACTTAAAATCTATTGGAGATAACTGAGACTGGTTTTTAATTTTAAAATGTTATATATTCAAGTGTATATTCTTGAATCCATTTTCCTTTGCTTATTTTTTTTTCGTTCCATTTCTCTCTCCCTTGGTACCGTCTTATTCTGTCCATTTCCACTTTTTTCCTCCTCTCGCTTTTGTTTCTTTTCTTTTCGTAATTCCTCAAGAACCCACTCTCTCTCTCTCCTCCTGTTTTCCTTCTATACGCGCTGCGGAATTTATAACGTTCTCTCGCCTTTATTCTTCCAGAGGCGTAATGTGAGTGAGAAAGAAACGACTCGACTTTCACCGATCTTTAGCATATCCTCCGAATATTTCCTTAAAAAAGATATTTTTCCCGCCCATATCGTGGTTTCGAGAAAGTCGATGTCGAGAAAATACAACCGAGCGCAACGATACATACCTTGATCCGTGCGTACAGTTTTATCGTTTTTTTTTTCGAAATAATAAAACATTCATATTTCGAAATGGCCATGGAACCCATCTCGTAATTTTAGTTCGCAAACCAGTTGAAGTTAGAATTGTGTCAATGTGTGCCCTCATTGACGGTTAAGTCCATTATCTACTGAATTCCAAATAAACGGAAGTATATTACTTTTTTTTTCAAATATCGGCTTTAAGTTGTTCGGACGAAATTCATATTTTTTTAACGGAGAGCAATTTAAGAAAATTATTCATATTATGGTAACAATGATTATTGTATGAGTGGAAATTTGCCTTATTGGTGAAAATATCTGTGTGAAAAACGTTGCGTATTTCAAAATCGTTTTTTTTTTCGATGACCGAAAAATTTGATGGGTTGTCAAGGGACAGAGCAATGTATAATCCTCTTGATCCAATTTTATCCCGGTTTAAGCAGTCTCCAAAAAGGACGACGTGATGATCGAATAGATATTCAGTTGTTTCCCCATGTGTAGACAGTCAGTTGTGATGTCATTCATTCACATGCTCAGAATTTCTTTACGTTTCTCCTCCTGTCATATTCCTAGTCTCTCGCTTCCAAATTATAATTCACTGCCCATTCGGAGAACTCTTCGCACGCTATTTGCTCTTCATCCCTCTTTCTGTTCTCTCTTCCTCTCTCCCTTCCTCTCTCTCTTCCTCCATTCCTTCCTCTGTAATCTTAAATCTTAAGCACTTTAGCCTCATCTTTTCCCTTCCATAATCTCCTCGAGACCTTTTACATTTTCTCTTCCTCATTTCATTCTTCTTTACACTCCTCTGCACACATCTCCATTCCTAATTCATCTTCATCTCTCTGTCTATCTCTCTCATTTTCCCCTTTCCTTTCCCTCATTCTCTCTCTCTCCTCTCTCTTTCACTTCCTCTATAAGCGTATTTTTTAAGCTTATTTTTTGTTTGTTAATTTATGTCGTAAACTATTGCTGTATGCATTCCTGTATCAGTATTATTGTTCTTTTATGTATCTAAGGTTTTCGCAGGTTTTTTTTCAACCCCCTTCCCTTCGTGGGTGTTTCCCTGCGTGGGTTTTTATTAGGTTCTTCCTAGGTTTTTCCCACAATTATCTAGTCTTTTCTTTTTTCTTTTTTTTTTAGAAGTTTCCAGAATATGTATATTCACACTCGGTCATTGTTTTATTGTGATTATTTTCATCATGTTTTGACTATTTGAGCATATTGTCATGTAATACATATATACATATATATATATATATATATATATATATATATATTTTGGGCAACTAGGTGTTGAAGTTGTGTCTCTCTTGTGCTGACGAAGGGATCATCCCGAAAGCTCTAACCTCTACAAATGTGTCTCTCCAACACCCCAGCGGCTCTACTTCCGGTAAGTGTTCACTGGGTTTCCTTCAACACCTAGTTGCCCAAAATATCCTTACTTACCTTTCCTCTTCCTTAGTATTTATATATATATATATATATATATATATATATATATATATATATATTGTTACGTAGGGTTAAATGGAAGAGGGGTCCTTTTGATCTCAATTTCGCCCTGATAATAAAGATGTTTATCTATCTATTTATCTATCCCCTCTTAATTCTTTCCTTACCCCAACTCTGGTTTTCCCTATCCTTATCCGTTATGTCTCTTTAATTCTTCCTATATCTCTCTTTAACTCCTCTCTCTCTCTCTCTCTCCCCCCACTCTCTCTTTCTCAGTCTTTTTCTCGCTCATTCTCAATATCCCTCCCTCTCTCTCGCTTCCTCTCTCGTTCTCTTTCCTACTTTCATCTCTCTCCATCTCTCAAATGTCTTATCTCACTCTTCTTTTCTCTCCATCTCTTTCTCCCGCTCTTCCGCTCTTTCTCAGTCTCTCATTTTCTCCCAATCTTTTTCACTCTTCTTCGCTCTCTATCTCTTTCGATTTTCTCAATCTCTCACTCTCCTTCTCTTCCGTCCTTTCTCGCGATTCCCATTTTTCCATTACTCCCTCTCATTCTTTCTTTCTCATCCTTCCTCCCTCTCTCTCTCTCCTTCCCTTTCTTTTTCCGCCCTTCCTCTCTCACCCTCTTCACCGTTCTCTTTCCGTTCTTTCCACTTCTCACCTTTCTTCTTCTCTCACCGTTTTCCTCTCACACACACACACACTCTTCCTCTCTTTCTCCTCCCATTTCTCTCGTTTTCCGCTCTCCCTCCCCCTTCCCCATTCTCTTTTCTTTCTCTCCATTTATCACTTTTACTCTTCTCTCACTCTCTTACTATGTAGTCTCAATTTCGCCCTAAATAAAGTCGTTTGTCTGTCTGTCCCTCTCTCCTCCTCCCATTTCTCTTCTTCCGCTCTCCTCCCTCTTTCCCTCCTCCTCATTCTCTTTTCTCTCTCTCTCTCCATTTCTCACTCTCCCTCTCCCGCCCTCCCCCACATTCTCTTTCTTCCTCCTTTCTCTTCCTCTCTCTCTCTCTCCCTCTCTCTAACCTCCCTCTCTCTTCTCCGCAACGGGTCCGAAGCTTCTAGCAGGTAGACTTCCTCTCGACGTAAAATAAAGCCTTCCTGACACTTTATCTCTAAATCGCCCGTATCTCTTATCTCCTCACAACGGTGTCCCTTCCTCGCTTTCCGGTGCCGTCCCGGTTTTTTTTTTATGCCCCGCATTCTCATTTCTTCCCCCCAACCGTTTACGCGAATTTGTTCTTCTTCTGCCTCTTCTTTGCCGTCATCTTCTCTCCTCTTTCCATTTTCGTTCGTCTCTCTGGCCTCCTCTTGTTTCCCGGCGAAAATAGGATTTTTTTGCGAATTTATGTCAACGTATAAGCCTTAACCTTCACTCGCAGAAATGTTTGCTTTAAAATTGTGCCTTAACGTTCCGTGCGTTTAATAATGTATGACTAGTGCCCGTTGAATTTCAACGGATTTAGTGAATCTACTTTATGCTATATATACTAAAACATTTGAGTTTACACAAAACTGAAAATCACCTATAAAGAATACTTTTTCACTTAACTTTTTTTTAACAGTTAACCAAATTTCTTTGTAAACAATCCGCTTCCAAGCGTGTTAAATTCAGATATTACGATAATTTTACTTCCTATCATATCACTTTCGCCAAATCCAGCTTCATTACATGTGTAATTATGTAAGTATTATTATTTCTTTATAATTTTGTTTTGTAAAAGAATGAAAGCAAGTACGGCGAAAAATTGATTTTTACGTGTTATCTTATTGGAAATGAAAATTATCCCCTCGAGTCGAACTCGGGTCTTTGATCTCGAGTTGGACACATTAAATCGTTCTGTTATTATATCATAACGCTATTCTGAAAATTTTATCAAATTCGGTTCCGTCGTTTGCGAGATATTTAAGCTTCAAAAATCATTACACACAAAGTGACACTGCCTTTTATGTAGTTTAGATGGCTCAGGAACCGCGTACCGTTAACTATAAATATTTCGGATAATTATGAATAATATATTTGCTCGTGCGAAGAACTTTTATTAGATTTTGGTAAGGATAGCGGAAACTAGCGCACTGTATTTGGTATATACATCATTTTATTTTTCATCCAACGGTTTCATTTCTTCACGTAGGTATCTATTAATTTCGCCCTTGTATTTTTGGTATTCTCTCGCACGCGTTTTTCCCTGAGTTATTTCTTCTCTGCTTCAAAGCACGTAGACACGTCTCCTATTGCCTCGCGAACGTCAGCGATCTCCGGATTTGTTTTGTTTATTTATTTTAAAGCTTCTTTTTATTTTTCTCGACGGTCACTTCCATCCCGGATTCTTTCCGCACGCTCCAAAGTACCTACATACTTAAATTAATGGCCACTCTCGTGCCATTAACCTTTTTGTCGAAATGATGTGTTCGTCTCAAGCGGCGTTTCCTTGCTAAGAGAAA